>JANAVB010017200.1:5871949-6221349 GCA_029216955.1 Iris pallida
GTCCCCCTGCTTGGTTATCTTGGCATTTTATTTCTTGGTTTATCTTGGTTTGGTTCGGCTTGGCCTGGTTTGCTTTTGGGTTCATCATGAACCAAAGGAAACCACCTACCTGCCACCACCATCACCATTTATATCTCACCTAACTTTTCTCTCTCCTCATAACTCCACAATTACTTTTCTTCTTCTTCCTCCTGCGTAGAGCTCTACCTACCCATTTTCCGTCGGCAAGGGCAGTTTGCTTCACGAGAGAACTCCATTTTTATTGCTTTAATGTTTTCTTTTCCACATTCCAAGACACTTTAGTACTTAGCATTTTTAATTTCCATGGCTAAATTCATATAGATATAAGTTTATGTCATTTTCGGATTTCTTGGGTTTTGATCTCTTTAACCTTGTTATTTTCAAGTTTTGATGGTTCCATGTTGTAGAGAATTTTATTCTGCCCCATTTTGACCTATGGAAATCTGGATTCTGACTCTGGATGAAGGGTTTGCGGAGCTTGGGAACTTGGCATTCATGGTTCTTCTTCTCGGAAAATTGGAGAAGAAGAACAGTACTTGACCGCATGGCAATTCCATGTGGCAAGTTTCTCCTGGCCGCATGAGCTTTTCCGAGCCGCATGCGCCTTCCGCATGCTCCTAGCCGCATGAACTCGCTACTTCTTAGCCGCATGAAGACCCGATTTCCCAGCCGCATGAACTTTGAGTCCCCGGACGCATGGAACCTAGCCGCATAAATTTTCCCCAGCCGCATGGACTCCCGATCCCGAGCCGCATAAGATCCGATCTCCTGACCGCATGAATCCAGTTTCCCTGAGTCGCATGTACCCTTAAACCCCGACCACAGGAACCAGAGTCGCATGAGCCGGCTGATTCTTGGCCGCATGGCCTTAGCCTGGCCGAATGAACTCATTTTTCCCGAGCCGTATGACTCCTTCCCCCTCTCCAGCCTTGTTCCTTTGTTATTTTAATTATTTTATTATGCTCATGTCTTATGACCCACTGTGTAACTTGGGTCTCTTGATAGAATGCTTGTACTATGTTATCCTGCACATGTACCATAAACACGACAGTGACCCGTAGTGGTGCACTCTCGACAAGTAACATGACATGATAGTGGCCCGCCGTGGCGCACTCTTGACAAGTAAACCTGACATGATATACCTTGATATGCTGTTGCGACGGCTAGCATGACTTGACAAGTATGAATGACCTGGACACCGTGAACGATTGTGCTTGTACAAATGAACCAGTCTTGTCTTGCATCATGTCTAGGACAGGGACCCTTGAGTACCACGGTCAGGAGTACCTACTGAAATTAACTAAGGCTAATAACTAGAATAATCCAGTAGTCATGACGAGATTTTTCCAGCTACAGGCAATCCCGTTATCTGGGCGCCCTACCTGGGATCTGTAGCATGCCGTCGAGTAGGGCACATTTCCAGCACACAGTCATATGGTGCACCTTTCAAGCTACTTAAGGGTACATGCATTTCTTGGACGATGTACCCTCCTGAACTTAACCCCTAATTGCGTCCGAATAGCCTGAATGGTCTGCAGGGCTTGTGGCTGTAGAATAATCTCACTGCATCTTGCTAGTAACTAGGCCTGTAATAACCCTAGTTAGTCACAGTATCAAGCCGTACTTATTGCATGGTCGTGATTGTTGGATGAGGTATAATTAGCCTAGTCTTGTCTTGATCATGTACAAGATTGTTACATGATCTGATTTCTTATTTTTATCTTGTCGATAAATGGTGGGGAACCAAGTTCTGTTCAGATGAAGGGTTACAACCCCGGTCCTTGTTTGGTTTACGGGTTGTAACCTGGTTATCTGAATAGTTCCATGGTTATCTCGTCGTATATTATCCTGATATTTTTTTTTCATATTTCCAGTTCTTGCTATTTATTTATACTCTTGTGCTAATTGCTGGTTTTAGTTCTTAAGTGAAGCTTTATTTGTGGCACTTGCTCTTTCTGGGATCTGACACAGCTGGTTTTGTATGGCCAGATACCGGAACAGCTCCAGAGGATCTACCGACCTTCCAGCCAGATGGTGACCACTAGGCGGAATTCTGGCAACGAGTGGGTTTATTTTTGGCTCTCCCACTCTATTGTAAAAATATTCTTTTGAGGCGTTTAGCCGACGAGCACGTGTTAGCTCGATTGCACTTTACTTACTGCCTGCCTACGGGCTATAACATGATTGGCAAATCCTAGGGTTGATCATGTATGACTGAAACTCTTGCTAGTTTTCACATTTTGTAATGACTAGCTTTATGATCATCCAAATATGTAATGTATGGGACGCCTTACTATTGTATATTTGATGCTCTAACATCTTGTGACTGTTATTACTTGCTTGAGATTGAGACACTAGGCTTGTTCATGACTTTAAGAGACTGATGGCTTGTAGTTAACCCTCATATATCTAGACAGCCGTGACCGTATAGTGAGGTAGATTCCATTCCATTATACGTAGCTGGCTATGTACGCCCCCGCTCTCCAATATTCTGGTTCCGAGGCGTTACATGGTTTAAGTGGTGGCCCATGCAGGTCATGTGAATCAAGATATGTGAGGGTTTATCGAATAGATGTCTCAATCAGTACTCGCCCTTGATCTCTGCTCGTATCTTCTAAATCTCTGAAACCTTGACCTGATCACATGCTTGTATCTTTGATCTGTCCTGGTCCTTCCTTATTGTTCCCTATGTCGTCTTCTTCAGCGACATTGTTCCTGGACCTGCCGATCAGCATGGCGGAGCACCTCCCGTGGACCAGCAGCAACCCGGAGATCAAGCCCAGCATTCAGGAGTAGCCTCCAGAGTCATGCCTACTGGGGGTCAAGAGCCACCAATTCAGCCCGTCCAGCCTGCAGAGCCTGATGATTGCACCTTGGTGGGTCTCATCAGGACATTGTTAGCTTCTCAGGATCGTCGAGGTGACGTATTGCACCAGGCAGTACAGGATGCTCTGACCAGAGGAGGTCATCAGGGTAACAGCGCGGCCAACAGCTTCAATCGCTTGAACCCTCCCTTCTTCGACGTCAGTGAAGATGCTATCGCTGCTGATGTTTGGCTTCAGGACACTGAGGTCATTCTAGAAGCAGCCAGGACTCCAGAAGACGAGAAGGTGGGTGTGGTGCGCCTGTAGTTATTGGATCTTGCCCGCAGCTGGTGGGAGGCACAGGCCGTTGGATTAGTGGCACCCATTGCTTGGATAGTATTCAGAGAGAGATTCTAGACCAAATATTTTGATGCTGTAGCTCGGTACGATCTACAGACGAGGTTCACCAATTTGAAGCAGATGGACAGGACGGTCGACGGATATGCGGTCGAGTTTTTGAGACTTAGCCGGTTTGCTCCCACCTTGGTAGCGACCGAGTTCGATAGAGCCCAGCAGTTTCAGCAGGGACTTCACTTGGAGATTTTATTGGCAGTAGAGCAGTTTGAGCATCAGACTTTTGATGCGGTATTGAGAGCAGCTAGGAGGCATGAGTATACCTCCCAGAGGATCGTGGACAGGACCGGAGGTCGGAAGAGATCTCACGGCCAGATGAATCAGTCTTCACACCAGCCCCGACAGCTAGGGCTATGACTATTGGAACTCCGAGGCGGTCGACCTCAGTGACGTCGATTCAGCATTCGACCACAGCATTTCCTCAGCAGCAGAAGCAGAAACATACTTCCATAATGGGTTGCACTCATTGCGGGAAGCCAGGACATGTGGTATCAGAATATCGTAGGGCGCAGGGATTGTGCCTGGCTTGTGGAGCACCGGACCACAGGGTTGGGAACTGTCCGAATAGGGGTAGTTCATCATCGTCCAACTTTTCTAGTCCTTCGGTGAGGGGACTAGCCACAACACCAGTCCAGCAGCAGCAGCAGCAATACCCGTTACCGAGGCCCTTGCCACCTCAGACCCAAGTATTTCAGTAGCAGAACCCCCAGCAGTATGCACAAGTCCAAGCCCAGGTTCAGAACTGCCAGAGAGGTTTCCAGCAGAGGGAACCCGCACCCAGAGGATATGGTCAGGCGATGGCGATGACCGTAAAAGAAGGATTGGCACCAGGTGAGGTAGTGGCAGATACTATTCTCGTCAACTCCTTTCTGACATCAGTATTATTTGATTCTGGTACATCGCATTCATTCATGTCTGCACGATTCGCGACACGGATAGGATTAGAGCCCGAGTCCTTATCAGTAAGGCTTAATATACTTACTGGTAACGGTATTATGGGAGTAGATAGAGTATTTTCCTCGTGTCGAATCGTAGTTAGCGGTAGAGAGTTTCCCACTAGATTGATAGAATTCTCGATAGTCGATTATGATGTGGTCTTAGGGATAGATTGGTTGAGGAACCAGTATGCTAGGATAGACTGCCACATTGACAGGGTTATTTTTAGCATTCTAGGCGAGCCGGAGTTTTTCTTCTCCCGAGGCGAAGTTGAACCTTCTCCTCCAATGTGGCGGATGGCAGTAGCAGCAGTGTAGTTACCCCGAATAGTCGAAGAGTTTCCAGATGTTTTCCCAGAAGAGCTTCCAGGTATCCCGTCGGAGCGAGAGATCGAGTTCACCATAGACTTGATCCCAGGGACAGCCCCAGTATCAGAGAGAGTCTACAGGATGGTGCCGTCAGAATTAGAGATATTGTACAAGATGATTGAAGAACTCAGAACCAAGAAATTCATTCGTGTTAGTAGATCGCCTTGGGGAGCCCCGATGCTTCTTGTGAAAAAGAAGGATGGTACGTCCAGATTATGTGTTGACTATCGTACCTTAAACTCAGTGACAATCAAGAACAGATATCCTCTCCCGAGGATAGATGACTTGTTTGATCAACTCAAGGGGGCAGCAGTATTCTCGAAGATTGATTTGCGGTCAGAATACCATCAGATCAGAGTTAGAGAGCAGGACATCCCGAAGACAGCATTCAGATCTAGATATGGGCATTGGGAGTTCCTTGTTATGCCCTTTGGAGCAACCAATGCGCCGGCTGTATTCATGGACCTCATGAATCGCATTTTCATATCCTACTTGGATCAGTTCATGATTGTGTTCCTAGACGACATCCTGGTCTATAGTAAGAATGAGGCGGAGCATGAGCAACATCTCAGAGTTGTCCTCCAGATTCTCAGAGAGCACCAATTGTATGCCAAGTTCAGTAAATGCGAGTTCTGGCTCGATCGCATTTCATACTTGGGTCATAACATCACCAGAGAAGGAGTGGAAGTGGATCCCCAGAAGATCGTGGCCATTGAGACGTGGCCAGTACCAAGCATGGTTGTAGAAGTTCGTAGTTTTCTTGGCTTGGCCGGCTACTACCGGCAATTTATTTCAAATTTTGCTCGGATTTCAGCATCATTGACCCAGTTGACCCGCAAGGATGTGTAGTTTGCTTGGACAGCAGAATATCAGGATTCTTTTGAGAAGTTGAAGCGAGGCTTGATAACGGCACCCATTCTCACGCTTCCAGATGGGACCGGGGGATTCTCAGTGTATTGTGACGCTTCAGGCAGAGGTTTAGGATGTGTTTTGATGCAGCATGGGAAGGTAATAGCTTATGCGTCACGTCAACTTCGTGATCATGAGAGGAAATACCCAACCCATGACTTGGAGCTAGCGGCAGTAGTGTTTGCACTTAAGTTGTGGAGGCACTACCTGTATGGAGATAGGGTGGAGATTTTCATCGACCACAAGAGTCTGAAGTATATTTTCACTCAGAAAGATCTTAACATGCGTCAGAGGAGATGGCTAGAGCTACTTGTGGATTATGATGTTAACTTGCAGTATCATCCTGGGAAGGCCAACGTCGTTGCATATGCGTTGAGCAGGAGAGCCGGAGTTTATTTCCTAACAGCACAACCAGAGTTGTTAGCAGATCTTCAGAAGATGGGCATAGAAGTTGTCCTTCCTAGCAGTGTGGCATTGATGGCCAGTATGCAAGTACAATCTACTATAGTCGAGAGGATCCGGATGGCGCAGTCAGCAGATTCTAAGCTTCAGCGGCTTAGAGCAGAATGTGAGGCAGGACGAAGACCAGAGTTATGCATCCATAAGGATGGTACACTTCGACATGGGAAGCATCTTTGTGTACCCGGTGGAGATATCAGACGAAAGATCATGGCAGAAGCTCACAGTTCGCAGTATTCCAATCATCCGGGCGGTACAAAGATGTACCGTGATATTCGTCAACATTTTTTGTGGAATGGCATGAAGAGGAAGATAGCCCGGTTTGTCTCTCGGTGTTTGGTTTGCCAACAGGTTAAAGCTGAACATCAGAGGCCAGCTGGACTTCTTCAGCCCTTGCCAATTCCAGAATGAAAATGGGAGCATATAACCATGGATTTCGTGACTGGATTACCGAGGTCCTCAGTCGGTAGAGATGCTATCTGGGTCATTATAGACAGGCTCACGAAGGTGGCTCATTTTCTTCCGTTCAGAGTTGGTCAGTCGACGGCTCAGCTAGCAGAGATGTACCTCAAGCAGATTGTCAGACTTCACGGTGTTCCAGTCAGTATCACCTCGGACCAAGATTCAAGATTTATGTCGTATTTTTGGCGTAGTCTGCAGAAGAGTTTGGGAACTCACCTCCAGTTCAGCTCAGCTTATCATCTGCAGACTGATGGTCAGTCAGAACGCACAATCCAGACTCTTGAAGATATGCTGAGATCTTGTACACTCGACTTCGGTGGCTCACAGTCGAAGTGGTCAGAAGAGTCAGGGATCATCTTCGAGTTGCGCAAGATTGCCAGCGCCATTGGGCCGATTCTCATCGACGCCCTCTGGAGTTTTCTGTCGACGACCATGTATTCCTGAGAATTTTGCCTAACCGTGGCGTCATTCGTTTCGGCGTACGGGGAAAGCTTAGTCCTAGGTATATAGGGCCGTTCGATATCTTGGAGCGAGTAGGTGATGTATTATATCGTCTCGCTCTTCTACCGTCGTTACGTGAGGTGCATGATGTCTTCCATGTATCCCAACTACGATGATATATCCCGGACCCGAGCCATATCCTGGATCATTCGGAATGGATTGTTGGTACCAACCTTTCGTATGAGGAGAAGCCTGTGTCTATATTGGACCGGAGAGAGAAGATACTCAAGAACAAGACTATTAAATTAGTCCGTGTTGCTTGGGGTCATCACTCTTTGGATGAGTCAACGTGGGAGCGTGAGGATGATATCCGATCGCGATATTCCGACCTGTTTGACTCGTAAGGTATAATGTCTTTCTTATGCCTTATGCTCTCGATTCCTTGCTTGAATGAATGATTGCATGGTAAACAGCTTAGTATAACTTGTCTGTGATTAGTATAGCTTGTGGTTGTTTCTCTAGCCTCTTAATTTAAATTTCGAGGACGGAATTCTTTTAAGGTGGGTAGAGTTGTAATGACCGTGGTTCGTATTACGTATTTTGGTATACGTGTACGTATCTTGACTCGTATTGCCTGTCTTCCTGCTTGGTTATCTTGGCATTTCATTTCTTGGTTTATCTTGGTTTGGTTCGGCTTGGCTTGGTTTGCTTTTGGGTTCATCATGAACCAAAGGAAACCACCTACCTACCACCACCATCACCATTTATATCTCACCTAACTTTTCTCTCTCCTCATAGCTCCACAATTACTTTTCTTCTTCTTCCTCCTGCGTAGAGCTCCACCTACCCATTTCCCGCCGGCAAGTGCAGCTTGCTTCACGAGAGAACTCTATTTTTATTGCTTTAACGTTTTCCTTTCCACATTCCAAGACACTTTAGTACTTAGCATTTTTAATTTCCATGGCTAAATTCATATAGATCTAAGTTTATGTCATTTTCAGATTTCTTGGGTTTTGATCTCTTTAACCTTGTTATTTTTAAGTTTTGATGGTTCCATGTTGTAGAAAATTTCATTCTATCCCATTTTGACCTATGGAAATCTGGATTCTGACTCTGGATGAAGGGTTTGCGGAGCTTGGGAACTTGGCCTTCATGGTTCTTTTTCTCGGAAAATTTGAGAAGAAGAACAGTGCTTGACCGCATGGCAATTCCATGCGGCAAGTTTCTCCTAGCCGCATGAGCTTTTCGAGCCGCATGCGCCTTTCGTATGCTCCTAGCCGCATGAACTCGCTACTTCTTAGCCGCATGAAGACCCGATCTCCCAGCCGCATGAACTTTGAGTCCCCGGCCGCATGGAACCTAGCCGCATAAATTTTCCCTAGCCGCATGAATTCTCAGCCGTATGGACTCCCGATCCCGTGCCGCATAAGACCCGATCTCCTGAACGCATGAATCCAGTCTCCCTGAGCCGCATGTACCCTTAAACCCCGACCGCAGGAACCCGAGTCGCATGAGCCGGCTGATTCTTGGTCGCATAGCCTTAGCCTGGCCGCATGAACTCATTTTTCCCGAGCCGCATGACTCCTTCTCCCTCCAGCCTTGTTCCTTTGTTATTTTAATAATTTTATTATGCTCATGTCTTATGACCCACTGTGTAACTTGGGTCTCTTGATAGAATGCTTGTACTATGTTATCCTGCACATATACCATGAACACGACAGTAACCCGTAGTGGTGCACTCTCGACAAGTAACATAACATGATAGTGGCCCGCCGTGGCACACTCTTGACAAGTAAACCTGACATGATATACCTTGATATGCTATTACGACGGCTAGCATGACCTGACAAGTATGAATGACCTGGACACCGTGGACGATTGTGCTTGTATAAATAAACCAGTCTTATCTTGCATCATGTCTAGGACAGGGACCCCTGAGTACCACGGTCAGGGGTACCTACTGAAATTAACTAAGGCTAAGAACTAGAATAATCCAGTAGTCATGACGAGATTTTCCCAGCTACAGGCAATCCCGTTATCTGGGCGCCCCACCTGGGATCTGTAGCCTGCCGTCGAGTAGGAAACATTTCCAGCACACAGTCATGTGGTGCACCTTTCAAGCTACTTAAAGGGTACATACGTTTCTTGGACGATGTACCCACCTGAACTTAACCCCTAATTGCGTCCGGATAGCCTGGATGGTCTGCATGGCTTGTGGTTGTGGAAAAATCTCACTGTATCTTGCTAGTAACTAGGCCTGTGATAACCCTAGTTAGTTAAAGTATCAAGCCGTACTTATTGCTTGGCCGTGATTGTTGGATGAGATATAATTAGCCTAGTCTTGTCTTGATCCTGTACAAGATTGTTACATGATCTGATTTTTTATTTTTATCTTGTCGATAAATGGTGGGGAACCAAGTTCTGTTCAGATGAAGGGTTACAACCCCGGTCCTTGTTTGGTTTACGGGTTGTAACCTGGTTATCTGAATAGTTCCATGGTTATCTCATCGTATATCATCCTGATATTTTTTTTTCATATTTCCAGTTCTTGCTATTTATTTATACTCTTGTGCTAATTGCTGGTTTTAGTTCTTAAGTGAAGCTTCCTTTGTGGCACTTGCTCTTTCTGGGATCTGACCCAGCTGGTTTTGTATGGCCAGATACCGGAGCAGCTCCAGAGGATCTACCGACCTTCCAGCCAGATGGTGACTACTAGGCGGAATCCTGGCAACGAGTGGATTTATTTTTGGCTCTCCCACTCTACTGTAAAAATATCTTTTGAGGCGTTTAGCCGACGAGCACGTGTTAGCTCGATTGCACTTTACTTACTGTCTGTCTACGGGCTGTAACATGATTGGCAAATCCTAGGGTTGATCATGTATTACTGAAACTCTTGCTAGTTTTCATATTTTGTAATGACTGGCTTCATGATCATCAAAATATGTAATGTATGGGATGCCTTACTATTGTATATTTGATGCTCTAACATCCTGTGACTGTTATTACTTGCTTGAGATTAAGACACTAGGCTTGTTCATGACCTTAAGAGACTGATGGCTTGTAGTTAACCCTCATATATCTAGACAGCCGTGACCGTATAGTGAGATGGATTCTATTCCATTATACGTAGCTGGCTATGTACGCCCCCGATCTCCAGTATTCTGGTTCCGAGGCATTACAGTGTGATAATGTAAATGAAGACAATAAGAATATATATATATATATATATATATATATATATATATATATATATATATATATATATATATATATTCTCATTGTCTTCGTTTACATTATCAATATATATATTGTGATTTAGGCAACAGCCTATGTGTAATCTATATGTGAATGATTGATGAATGCATATATGTATATATAAACATTGCTCATTGTGTTATAGGCATTAGCCATATATGTGTGGTATATAAATATAGTAGTATATATATATACTTGGTATGTTATATGTTGTTTTGTGTTGTGGTTGGACTTGTTTGCCTAGAATAGCTATTGGTTAGGCCTAGACTTGACTTTTTAGACTAGATTGGACCTAGAATAGCTTGGTTGACCTAGTTGACTGGTATAGTTGACTAGAGTTAACCAAAAGTTGACTTTAGTCTAGAATGACTTGTTAGACTAGGTTTAGACCTAGAATAGCTTGGTTGACCTAGTTTGACTTTATAAGTTGACCAAGAGTTGACTTTGGCCTAGATGACCTAGAAATCATGTAGAATGCATTGTAATGTTCAATATTACCTTTTTGGACATGTTGTGACCTGTATTGCTCTAAATAGGACTCATCTACTCCGTCTGGACATCTATACTCATCAAATACTCAAGATATCAGGCGAGTACATTCTCTGATCATTTCATACTTGCTAGGACTTATATTCTTGCTCTAGATTACTTTACTTGATGCTGCCACGTTGGTAACACGGATTGGTACTATATGGATCTTTTCATGAGATGTTATCTCCCTCGGGAGCATCGGGTACATCATGTCATGTGCGTTTCACTTTCATCATGTACTCCTGTGCTCTCACTATTCATGTATACTCTTGTGATTCATGTACTCTCATGTTCACAGAGCCTTCATATATAACTTTATGTGCACTCATTTATGAGCCCCATGTGATGATCATGTACAATAACATAACCTGTCTAGATCCTTGTGTTTTGATTGGGGTACGGGGGAGTAGAAGCAATCATGTGAACAATTCTAAAGTAGTATAGTCATGTACAAACTCAGTAGTGTAATCATATATAAATTCAAGTCGTTCACATGTCTTTCTTGTACTCTACATCACTAGTCACTTGTAGTTCTTTACTTATAGTAGATATTTCTAGTACAGTTATCTCTCTCTCTCTCTTTTCATGTACATTTCTTTCAGCGCTTCATGTACCTTACTCTATTGCATGCTTTATATTCTTGTCATAATATGAACTGTTGAGATTGTGTGCTCATTTCTGTCTTGACTGGACCTGTTGAAATATTACAGATGACACCGAGGAGTTTTATCCTACGTACTATGGAGCATCCCTAGATGACACTTGCGAGCTGGACTCCCAGGAGGACCCATTCCTTGCAGAGGACATTATCCGAGTAGTCTAGGCTAGTTAGCTAGACTAGTTTTCTTACTTTATTGTCTTGTCTCATTTGGATAAATTGATGTATATATTTGGGATCTTGTTATTCTGGATGTTTTGTGGAGATGTTATCTTAGATACTTAGATTTCTTCTCCTGTTTGTATTTCATTTGGTAATTTTTATATCATATCTATCTATCTTACCGTACTTCTACCTTAATTGTGATTGAGTTGTACATTTCTGTATTGTCCTCCGTTTAGAGAGTATCTACTGTACAGGTACCTTATAATTGTTAGATGTATGTGACCTAGGACATCTTTCTACCGTCGATACTATGGCGTAGGCTGGACGTACCCACTTCTCGTACCCTTACACTGGGTGCGGGTCATGACACGTTTTTAGTGGTGGCCCATGCAGGTCCAGGATTTTGTAGTGGTATTCGAACTAGAGTATCACTGCAGCCTGCAGTAGGATATAGGATAAGGTTTTGGAGGTACTTAATCACATTTAGGAAAAACTCTTATATATCCAATACTTGCCATCTAAATTATTGCTGATTAAATGCTTTCGTTTGAAAATAAATTATCCTCCTTTGATTTTTTTGCTTCATTCTCAGTAATTGCTTCTTGTTTGATCTGTCTTCAGGATGGTTATGGAGACACGATCTCATCACTCCGGCCGGGAGGATACTATCGAGAGGTCGGCTACCTCTCGTCATGTTCAGCAGGGCCCCGAGACCGCAGCTCCTGTTATGCCAGCTCAGGTTGGCATTTCTGCCACATTCGGAGATGCTCCTCCGCCTGTACAGAGACCTTCTTCCGTCATTCCTGATTTCTTCCAGCAGCAGTCGCCTTCGGGATCTGTTGACACAGCACAGTTGTTGTAGTGCCCCGCTCCCGTTGGGGCGAAGTACTATGTAATAGGCTCGTGGCAAGTCAGACATGGTCGGGAACATAGATGGCTAGTCTGACTCGGCGACGAGTTTGATATACAAAGACCATGGCATCAATAAAATCGATTTGGACGAGTGATATGAGTACCGTTCCAACTAATGGATCAGCTACTGTTGGAATAAGTCCTAGATGCGGTAGGCGACGTCTTGGCGAATGAACTCTATAGAGAGCGACGCAACCCGTCTGCCGTTGGTTTTATTGGTTTTCTTGACTTTCTGAACGAATTGTTGCGTGGATTTGATAGTGTGCTTTCGCGTCGATTTCTGAATGCGTCTTTGGAAATTTCGAAGGAGGGATTGAAGGAAGGGTTCTAATTCGATGCTCGTGCCATTGCAGGAGTTCGTGTAACTGTCGCTTGACCATCGCGAAGCGTTCTCCTACTCTCGGTGCAATCTCCTTAGGTGGGTGGTTCTTCGACCCTTTCTTTTCTACTCCTTCCCGCCAACTAAATTCTTAAAGTTCAACGTTCAAATCGATGATGCTAACGGGATGTATGCTTGCCACTAAGATCAAGAACTTGGGATAATATATCAACCTAGAGAAGTTAACTCTGAATTTATAAAGTTCACGCTAAGTAGAGAAAAGATAAAGTTCTAAGAAGAGATAGAATTTATTTCATGCCCTGCAAAACACAACGAAGAAACTTTGGTTTCGGTATATCATGCCTCGGAGAATTTGGTGCCTACGAGATGCTAAATCAGAACGTACGATTTCAGGGAAAAGGACCCTTGCACGAGTAGTAGTGATTATGTGGTTTGATAATGGTTACGCTATGCAATTTACTTCATACATATTAACTGTTTATACATTCACATTGTCATGGACGACTTATGCACAAGGTGAGCTTTCCTCGAGACGGTACCCGGGGCCCTGGGACCGAATCGGCCTAGGAAAAAATTATGGAAATCGTCCTTCGGCGCGAGGCATTACGAGACCTCCAGTTAGGCTCGCAACCTGGACTGGAGGGCGCGTCGCAAGGCTACGTAATCGTCCTTCTTGGTGTCGATATCACCAATGACCGCATATAGGATAGATTGCATGCTCACCCATTGTCTTGTGCAGGTAGTAAGTATTATGTATATCTTGTGCAGGAAAGGAGCACGGCCGTGGTAAGAATGGTTAAAATTGGTTATGTTGTTATCGTTTAAAATGTGCCTTCGATATGAACTGCAACTCATATAGTTCTAAATAGAAAGATCACTTCGTATGCCAGAATCCTTAATAAGCAGTGTCGGTTTAGACGAGTGGGTTCGTCCCACCCACTAGCAAGTGTGCTACCTCCAACTCCCCAGGTAACGAGCGTGCTACGGGAGCTCGAGACTAAGCCGGAGCTGAAGAACGTGAGGCGGCACGAAGCTCTCCTATTTTGAAGTATTTTGAAGCCCAATTCAGACCGAAGGCTTTTGTTCAAATGTATAAAGGGGCATGAATGTATGGAACGCCGAGGATTATTTCAAGACGAGCTTGTCGAGAGTTTTCTTTTGTATTTCAAAGATGTAGCCGCAACGGCATATGTAATATAAAAATGACCTTGCACATATTTTACAAGTTTATGAATAAAAAGCTAAATTTCGTCCTATTCTATGTCTTCAACTCTCTGTACTGTTTAATTTCAACGCGTCGCGTCAAAAGAATTTCCAAGTGCACATTCTTGCCTTGTGCAAGTCCAATAAAGACTTGCACGGCATCACGTCCCGACCCGTGGGATCGATTTATATCGAGTCAAGGCGATGGCGACCGATTCGGCGAGTCGGGGCGACACAAGTTGGTATCAGAGCATGGTTCACACCTCGGACCTTTCAAAATACTTTCTTTTAGATACCGTTGCAATTTTTCAAAAACTATGCTTTTCGACATATGCGGCCTGAAATAATCGTTCCATACAGATAAGCCCGTAGATATTTTGAGAATACTAACGGGTTTGCTCAATTTTGTAGGAATGCCGAACAGACTGGGTGTCTCCGCTGTCAATGCCACGTTGATTAGCACGGATAGCACCGAAGATGCGACGCCTAGCGAGTCCGCCATTGAGGGACTACTACGCCTCATGGAACTCCAACAACGCCAGGCGGAGATACAACAACGCCAGCTGCAAGAACAGATCCAGGCCCAAATCAGCGCCCAACAAAAGCAGATGGAGGCCCTGACCCGGATCGTGAGCACCATAGCGACCCAACAGAACTCGACGACCGCCATGTCAGAAGATGAAGTGCAACCCGTAGCGAAGAAGCACATGTCTTCCTCCTCCCTGTTCAAGACGACCAAATTCAAGAAGATGAACCCGCCTGAATTCAACGGTCGAGCAGAGCCTGACGAAGTCATGGGGTGGCTAGTAAAGATTGAGGGTCTGTTCAATCTCCTCAGCATCAAGGGGTCCAAGAGAGTCAGGTGCGCAGCCCTACAGCTAAACTTGAGGGCCTACGACTGGTGGGAGGCGAAGAAACAAGAGCTCCAAGAGGCCAACCCCAATGCCAAGATCTCGTGGGAGAGGTTCAAACTGGCCTTCCTCGAGCAATACATTCCTCGTGCCGTTCGTCGACAGAAGGAAGAGGAATTTATGTCCTTGAAGCAAGAAAACCTGTCCGTTGAAAACTACGATGCGAAGTTCGCGAAGCTTACAAAGTTTGCCGGGGCCTTTCTGCCGAACAAGGAGGCGTGGTGCGAGCGCTTCCAGCAAGGCCTGAACGATGATTTGCGTCGGGACGTTATGAACCAAAGATGCCAGACTTATAGGGAATCATATAACGCTGCCCTTGATAGTGAGCGGATCTTCGGTCGAGCTTCGCAAAAGAGCGGGTCAAGCATCCGCAACAAGTTCAACAAGCGTCCTCACGACGCGGGAGGATCTGGTGCGCCAAAACGCCAGAACACGTTCGAGTATCGGGGGCCTCACCCAGGCGTACGGTGCCATCGCTACGGCAAGATGGGACATCTGGCGGTCTATTGCCGGGGGGGATGCTTCAAGTGTGGCTAGCTAGGTCACAAGGCAGTAGATTGTCGCATGGGAAGGGTGAACCAAAATCCACCAAGGGACGTCCAGAACCAGAACAGGGTGCCTCCCGCCTATGGCGTAAATGCAGTGCCCGTGAACCCACAAAATCGCCAAGGGGCGCAAGGTCGAATCTATGCACTGACTCGGGACAAAGCATTCGCGTCCGACACTGTCGTGACAGGTATACTACTCTATAAAAAATATGTCTGCTAGAGTACTATTCGATTCGGGTGCTACACATAGTTTCATATCTGCCGACTTTATAGAAGAGAATAAATTACCCATGCAACTGTTAGATATGAATCTTAGCGTTAGAACTCCATCGGGAATAGATATGCCTATAACTAAAATTTGTAGGGAAGGTTACATTTGCATCGGAGGGAAAAATCTATCCTTGGAAGTTATCATCCTCGACATCAAGGAATACGATATAATCCTCGGCATGGATTGGTTGGGTGCATGCCACGCAATGTTCGAGTGCGCGGAGAAGAGAGTTGTGTTCCATCTTCCAGGCGAAACCGAGTTCTCTTATTCATGCGGAGCAGCGTCAAGGGCAGCAATGATTATATCGGCGATTTCGGTAAGGCGTATATTGCATTCTGGGTGCAGCGGGTACCTAGCATCAGTTCGAGACACGAGAACGAAGATTACAAGCACGGCCCAGACTGAAGTCGTGGCAGAATTTCCTGATGTGTTCCCAGACGAGTTGCCAGGGATGTCGCCGGACCGAGAGATAGAATTCAGCATTGACACCTTTTCGGACACCCGACCGATATCCAAAGCACCCTATCGAATGGCACCGGCAGAGCTGAAGGAACTGAAGGCACAACTATAAGAGTTACTAGACCGCAGATATATTCATCCTAGCGTCTCCCTTGGGGTGCTCCAGTGTTGTTTGTAAGGAAGAAGGATGGGTCGATGCGGCTGTGTATCGACTATCGAAAACTTAACAAAGCTACAATACGAAACAAGTACCCGTTGCCGAGGATAGACGATTTGTTTGACCAATTACAAGGGGCGACGGTATTTTCCAAGATTGATCTTCGCTCAGCTACCATCAGTTAAAGATCAAGTCCGAGGACGTGCCGAAGTCCGCCTTCCGAACTCGTTATGGTCACTACGAATTTCTAGTCATGTCCTTCGGCTTGACAAACGCTCCTGCCGCGTTCATGGACCTAATGAACCAGGTGTTCCGACCGTTCATAGACAAATTTGTCATCGTATTCATCGATGACATCCTCATATATTCGAAAAGCAAGGCCGAGCACGTGGAGCACTTGAAGACAGTGCTACAGACTCTGCGTGAACACCAATTGTATGCCAAGTTAAGCAAATACGAGTTCTGGATGAGCAGCGTGACATTCCTTGGGCATGTTGTCTCAGCTGAAGGCGTCACGGTGGACCCGAAGAAGATTGAAGCGATAGTCAAGTGGAAGCGGCCTACCTCAGCAGGTGACATCCAAAGTTTTCTCGGCTTGGCAGGCTACTACCGAAGATTTGTGAAAGACTTTGCCAAGATTGCGTCGCCTCTGACTTGTCTCACCCAGAAGGGAGTCGCATTCGAGTGGAACGACGCCTGCGAATCGAGCTTTCAAGAGTTAAAAAAACGGCTCATCTCAGCGCCGATCCTAGCACTTCCGGACGGGCCAGAAGGGTTCCAAATATTTAGTGATGCATCGCGAACGGGTTTGGGATGCGTACTTATGCAAAGGGATAAGGTGATTTCATTTGCTTCGAGACAATTGAAGCAACACGAGAAGAATTACCCTACGTATGATCTTGAGTTAGCGGCGATTGTGTTCGCATTGAAGCTATGGCGGCACTATCTCTATGGTGTGGCTTGCAGCATCTATACGGATCACAAAAGCCTCAAATATATCTTTACCCAACGGGACCTGAACTTACGGCAGCGGCGTTGGCTCGAACTCATCAAGGACTATGATCTGACTATCGAGTACACGCCAGGTAAGGAAAACGTCGTGGCAGACGCTCTGAGTAGAATGTTTGCTGGATGCTTGTCTATCAACCGTAACATACAGCGAGACTTGGCAGAGATGGGTATCGAACTCCAAATCCGTTATCGTGGAGCACGATTGGCCCAATTGCACCTTGAGTCGAGCTTGCACAACAAGATAAAAACCGTACAGGAGGACGACCCATTCCTGAAGAAGATGTACGAGCTGATTTCGACGGGAAAGGCGACCGACTTTGTGGTGGACGAGGGCGGAATGGCGCGGATGAAGGGGAGGATATGCATGCCGGACCATGTTGAACTTAGAAAGGAGATTCTGACGGAGGCCCATTATGCAAAGTACTCGTTGCACCCCGGGAGTACCAAAATGTATAAGGACTTGCGCATGACCTTTTGGTGGCACGACATGAAGAAACACGTGGCAACGTTTGTGTCACAGTACATGGCCTGTCAACGGGTGAAGGCCGAACATCAAAGACCAGGCGGGGAGCTACAGAACCTCGACATTCCAATATGGAAGTGGAATGACATCTCTATGGATTTTATCATGGGCCTTCCGAAGACGTCGCGGGAGAATGATGCGATTTGGGTCATTGTCGATCGTTTGACCAAATCTGCTCATTTCATCGCAATCAAAGCATCATGGTGCGTCGATCGGTTAGCTCAGATTTATATCAATGAGATCGTCAGACTGCACGGGGTACCTGCCACAATTATTTCGGACAAAGATGGGCGATTCTTATCACGTTTCTGGACGAGTCTACAGGCGGCGCTGGGCACTAAGTTGAACCTTAGCTCCGCGTACCACCCGCAAACCGATGGCCAGACAGAAAGAGTGAATCAGATCCTAAGGATATGTTACATCTATGTGCGATAGATTTGAAGACTAGTTGAGACACGCACTTGCCGCTCACGGAGTTCGCATACAACAACAGTTACCAATCGAGCATCTAGATGGCTCCCTACGAGGCGCTTTACGGGAGGAAGTGCCGATCTCCAATTTGCTGGGACGAAGTCGGGGAGCGACAGGTGCTCGGGCCAGAACTCGTCGAACAAGCCGTCGAGAAGGTCCGCATGATTCGAGATAGGCTCCGTATTGCTCAGAGCCGACAAAAGAGTTATGCAGATACTTGCCGACGACCGTTAGAGTTCTTGGTTGGGGACCATGTGTTTCTGAAGTTGACGCCGATGCGGGACGTCATGCGATTCGGGGTAAACGGCAAACTGAGTCCGAGATTCGTAGGGCCCTTCGAGATTCTCGAAAGAGTGACGACAGTTGCTTACCGGATTGCGCTACCTCCTGCACTGGCTGATGTGCACGACGTCTTCTGTCACGCCCCAGAACCAGAATACTGGAGAGCGGGGGAATGACTCAGCCAGCTACGTATTACGGGTAGATGAATACCGTATAATATGATCAATGCTGTCTACAAGACGAGGGGGTGCATACTACATGAAAGTCTCACTATGGTTACTTCACATCTATTGTCTTAATCATTCAAACAAGAAGCAATAACAGAGAACATTTAAGATAAAGCAATATGGCGTCCCAAACGCTTAGTCAAAATGTTCTTTGATATCTGGCTTTACAAAACATAGCCAGATGATGTAGCAAGGCATACACAATTGTTATCAGCTGTAGCCTGACTTAGTTACAATTATGTAAAAGTAAGTACAAGACGATCCGACTAACATGTCGGTGCCAAACGGCAAAGTATAAAGTATTTAACAAAACAAGCGGGGAGGTAAGAAACCCACTCGAGTCCTCCTGCGATCATCCCTCTAGTGTTGACCATCTTGGAGGTAGAAGTAAGCTGGATCCTCGGGGACCGGCTCTAAATCTGGCCATGCAAAACCAGAGAGGTTAGACCTCTAATAGCAAGTACCACAAGGAAGCACGACATGAGAACTAAAACCAGTAATGAGAAATATGATAAATAGATCTCTGCTCGCCACTAGGATTCTCATAACATCACGATACTTCGAACCAACCTCCCAACCAAACAAGGACAGAAGTTGGCCCGTCATGTCCTGATATTCTGATCATCTTAGTTAGGCAACATAGTAGGTACAGTACACAAATAAATCAATTTAAATGGCCATTCAACTACTACGGCTTGCTACTGTGTGTTCCAAGTTATCCTGGAATTATGCAATAAAAGATTCCTCAGTTCTCACTATGTGCAAGCAAGGCTAGTTTACCCAGTCAATCAATTGCGCCATTCATGAATTAGACGAGTCCCAGCAGGACGCCCGTCGTCAATATATAATATACAATAAATAATATAACCAGATACCGCTCCGTGCCCGTGTGGCAGGTTTGCAGTATCTGTGGGGACCAGCCGACCTGTCGGGCACTTAATAGTCCCAAGAGGGCTGCCATGTAAGAACTCGGGAATCCATTCTCTCCATGCAATTATTATTTTTATTTAACTTAGTAGTCTCTACGTTGAGTGAAGTACCATGTCGTGGATCATGGTCATTCAGAATGAGTACTTTCGTACGGGGTACGATATGCACAACTCTACAATGATACCAGTGCGGTCAGGTTGTAGGTCTTACATAGCGTAATGCAACAATCAAATCTAACCACGAAATAATCATGCCTTGACCATAAAGTACACATGCTGCTTTTGTAGAAAAATAAATAAATAATTAATTAGATTGAAGCATGCATGTGTCTGTATGCCGAGGTTCGGGATTAGCCAGTCGATTTCAATAGTTCATAATTAATATGAACGTGTCCCATTCATTCAATTCAAAAAGACGACTAGCCAGTCTCTTAGTTCCAACTAGGAACGCATGATCAATTATTAATCAAGGTCACAATCATTATCAATGGTGACAAGGCATGAAAGTCAACTAGTATTCAGTGGGGTCGAGTCTACAACTCTCAGGGTTTAATTCCAGTCAATCGGGGTATCTATAACTCAATTCACGACACATGGTACATCCCACGTAGCAATCTATATTTAACAGAAATATTAGCATATCATGATTATATTAAGTTTATGCAAAAAGGCGTAAGGATATAAAATGGACGTTAAATATCTAATAAAATATCAATATACACAGGCTGCGCTCAAGTCAGGCTACGCTCAAGTCAGCTACGTTCAAGTCAAGCTACGCTCAAGTCATACGCTTCCAAAAGGTAGCGTATGAGCTCCATACGACTCCTTACTATCCATGCCAGCGTACGCAAGTCATACGCTTCCAAAAGGCAGCGTATGAACTCCATACGACTCCTTACTATCCAAGCTAGCGTACGCAAGTCATACGCTTCCAAAAGGCAGCGTATGAACTCCATACGACTCCTTACTATCCAAGCTAGCGTACGCAAGTCATACGCTTCCAAAAGGCAGCGTATGAACTCCATACGACTCCTTACTATCCAAGCTAGTGTACGCAAGTCATACGCTTCCAAAAGGCAGCGTATGGGTCAGGCTACGCTACACTAAAGAGCGCGCGCAGCTCAGTGACGCAAGCTAAAAAGCTCGCGCACTGCTCACTGTCTTCTCCAAAACAGCAAGAACTCCATGGTTACACCCAAGGCTTTAAAATCCATAACTTGGTCAAAACAAGTCCAAATCCAACTTTCCAAAGGTCAAATTTGGGTAGAATAAAATCCTCTACAACATGGGACCATCAAAACTTGCAAACAAAGAAGTTTGATAGATCAAAACCACCAAAATCTGAAAATAACTCATTCTAGATCTACAAAAATTAAGACTTCAAAATGAAAAATGCCAAGTTCTAAACTCTCTTAGAATCTTAAGGGGAAGAGAATGGAACCATAAAAATGGGTCCTCATGAAGAAGCAAGATGTACTTGCCTATGGGTTTGGTAGGTGGAGAGAGTAATGAGAAAGAAAAAGAGTAATGGTAAAGAAAAGTAATGAAGAGAAAGAAAGAGTTTGGGGGCTTTAAATGGAAGGGGTGGTGGTAGGTGGGTTCGGTTCATGATGAACCACCATAACCCAAAAATAAACCAACCTAGGCCAAACCTAAAGTAAACTAAAGCAGGGAATAAAAGCAGGAAGTAAAATACAGAAAATTAATTGCAGGAATTTAATTAACATGAATTTAAAAAGATTTAAATACGAAACAATACATGATAAGTATTAAATAAATACATTTAAGCAGTACATGTATTAAAAATACGTATACTGGGAACGGCGAGTGACATCTCTACCCTCCTTAGAAAAATTTTGTCCTCGAAATTTCAAATCCAAGCAGGATAGGAATATCAAGGCCAAACTAGTACAAGCAATTTAAGCAAGCAATTATTTTACAATGTCCATAGCAAGTAACATATCTATATTTAACAATCTACGATATCAAGCAATTCTACCCAAAAGGTGATAAGCATGAGGAATCAAGACAATCAAGGTACACAGAAAAGATATACCTTGTGAGTCAAACAGGTGTGGATACCGTGATCGGATATTATACTCACGTTCCCACGTTGACTCTCCTAATGAGTGATGACCCCAAGCAACCCGGACAAGACTAATTGTTCGGTTCTTGAGTATCTTCTCTCTTCGGTCCAAGATGGACACAGGCTGCTCCTCATAAGACAAGTTGGTACCAACAACCAACTCAGAATGATCAAAGATATGGCTTGGGTCCGATACATACCTTCACAACTGAGATACATGAAACACGTCATGTACCTCTCGTAACGAAGGTGGAAGGGACAAACGGTAAGCAACATCGCCTACCCTATCAAGGATAACGAATGGTCCTACGTATCGCGGACTTAACTTCCCGCGAACGCCAAATCTAATGACCCCACGGGTAGGTGAGATCCGCAAGAACACGTGGTCTCCAACAGAAAACTCTAGCGGCCTACGATGCTGGTCCGCCCAATGACGATGTCGATCCTGCACAACTCGAAGTCGCTCTCTAATTCCTTTAATCACTTCAACCGTCTGGATAATCATTTCTGGGCCTAGCATCTTCCTTTCCCCGATATCATCCCATGCTAGTGGCGACCTACACTTCTTACCATATAGTGCCTCAAATGGCGTCATCTGGATACTGGCTTGATAACTGTTGTTGTATGAGAACTCAACTAAGTGCAGGTGGCTTTTCCAAGATCCTCCAAAATCCAGAGTACAAGCTCGCAACATATCTTCCAAAGTCTGAATTGTCCTTTCTGATTGCCCGTCCGTCTGCGGATGGTAAGCCGTGCTAAATCTTAACTTGGTACCCAGACTATGATGCAAGCTCTTCCAGAAATGTGATGTAAAGCGGGTATCTCTGTCTGACACAATACTGACAGGGACTCCATGCTGCCTGACTATCTGTTGCATATACAACTCTGCCAACTTTTCTGTAGATTGCCCTACTCTAAAAGGAAGAAAATGTGCTACCTTTGTAAGCCGATCTACTATCACCCAAATAGCATCTTTACCACTTGGTGATCTCGGTAAACCGGTCACAAAGTCCATTGTGATGTGTTCCCACTTCCATTCCGGGATAGAAAGCGGTTGTAATAATCCAGCTGGCCTCTGCTGTTCTGCCTTTACTTGCTGACATATCAAGCAACGGGAAACAAACCTAGCTATCTCCCTCTTCATCCCGTTCCACCAGAAGTGCTACTTGATATCTTGGTACATCTTGGTCCCTCCAGGATGTATAGAATACTGGGAACTGTGAGCTTCTGTCATAACTTCCTGTCTGATATCTCCACTAGGTACACATAGACATGATCCAAATCTAAGCGTACCATCTTCGTGAATTTGCATCTCTTTTCTGAGCCCTGATTCACATTCTGCCCTAAGCTTCTGAATCCTTGGGTCCTGTGCCTGGGCCGCCTTGATCCTGCCTACCAAGTCGGATTGAACTTGTAGACTCGCCAGAATTCCTATATCATTAGAAAGTATAACTTCGATGCCCATCTCCTGAAGGTCTTCTAAGATGTGCTTCTGCGTTGTCAACATAAATGCGCCGCCTCTTCTGCTGAGAGCGTCTGCTACCACATTAGCCTTGCCTGGATGATACTGAAGCTCAACGTCGTAATCCTTAATCAGCTCTAACCATCTTCTCTGCCTCATGTTCAGCTCCTTCTGAGTAAAGATGTACTTCAGACTTTTGTGGTCTGTGTACATGTCTACTCGGTCACCATATAAGTAATGCCTCCATAGCTTCAAAGCAAATACTACTGCCGCCAACTCTAAATCATAAGTTGGATAATTCTTCTCGTGGTCCCGAAGCTGCCTAGATGCATACGCTATCACCTTCCCATGTTGCATAAGGACACATCCAAGTCCTTTACCTGACGCATCACAATATACGGTAAAACCTCCGGGTCTAACTGGCAATGTAAGAATAGGTGCAGATATCAACTTCTGCTTCAAATTCTCAAATGATGACTGGCATTCTGCCGACCAGACAAATGGCACATCCTTCTGTGTCAAGCGGGTCATGGGTGCTGAAAGTCTTGCAAAATCTGACATAAATCTTCTGTAATATCCTGCCAATCCTAAGAAACTCCATACATCAGCTACGGTCTTGGGTACTGGCCAACTCTCTACTGCTTCTACCTTCTTGGGATCCACTGCTACTCCAGCTCCAGATACGATATGACCCAAAAATAAAATGTGATCCGACCAAAACTCACACTTGCTGAGCTTGGCATACAACTGGTTCTCTATCAGAACCTGCAATACTTTCCTGAGGTGGTCTTCATGCTCCTCTTCACTAGCAGAGTATACAAGAATGTCGTCGAGAAACACCACGACAAACTGATCTAAGTACGGCATAAAGATGCGGTTCATCAAATCCATGAATATAGCTGGAGCATTGGTCAAACCAAACGGCATTACTAAGAATTCATAATATCCATACTTCGACCTGAATGCTGTCTTAGGAATGTCTTCCTTTTGAACCCTCACTTGATGGTACCCTGAACGAAGATCTATCTTGGAGAAAACTCTAGCTGTGCTCAACTGGTCAAACAAGTCGTCGATCCTGGGTAGTGGGTACTTGTTCTTTACTGTTGTCGCGTTAAGCTTCCTGTAATCGATGCACAATCTGGATGACCCATCCTTCTTCCCTACAAGTACTACTGGTGCTGCCCATGGCGATATACTGGCTTGGATAAACTTCTTCTCCTTCAGTTCCTCTATGTGCTGATATACCTTGGCCTGTTCTGAATCCGCCATTCTGTAAACCCGATCTGATATCGGTTTAGTCCCAGGTGCCAATTCTATACTGAACTCAATATCTCTAACCGATGGCAGACCGGGAAGTTCTTCGGGAAATACGTCTAGAAATTCTTCAACTACCTTCGGACTGAACTTCTTCCATTGCCGTTATTACTCCTTGCTCTTGCTGAGTTGCCTCTGATCTGACTAAGGTGAATTTCTTCATGCCTGGAATATCAAAAGATACACTCCCACTACGACAATCTATTATCGTATGACTGTCTTTCAGCCAGTCTATGCCTAAGATAACGTCGAAATTTCCAACAGGAAATTCTATCAACTGGACGGGTAAGGAATGCCCGCAAACTACAACACTACACGCTAGAATAACTCTACTAACTCCTACGAGCCCATTGCCAGTGAGTATATTCAACCTCCCTGGCAATGCCTCGAACTCCATCCCTAGCCGTGTCGCAAATTGTGCAGATATAAATGAGTGTGATGCTCCCGAATCAAACAATGCTACTGCGGGATATGAGGCGACGAGAATGTTACCTGCCACAACATCTCTCGATGCTAATGCCTCCTCCAAGGACAGTGTGAATGCCTGCCCTCGACCTCCTTGCTGGTTCCCATGCTGTGGCCTAGCCTGGTGCTGCTGCTGGCCCCTGCCTTGACGATGCTGGGGTGGTCTATGCTGGTGCTGCTACATCGGCGGTCCCTGCTGCCGAAACATCTGAGCCTGTGGCATTAACGGACGCTGGGCCAATGGTCTCACTGCCACTGCTGGTCCTCGATACTGCCCTGCCCCTGGTGCTGGCAGAGCAGAAAACTGTTGCCCTGGTCCTCCTGACCTCGAATTCATGGGACATGTGGTAACCCGATGATCTGGATTTCCACATATCAAACACAGTCCGTTTAATGCCCGACACACATCTCTAGTGTGCCCCATCTTTCCGCAATAAGTACAGCCCGCTGGGGGTTGCTGGTTCTTCTTCTGTTGCTGCTGCTGCCTGGGTGGTGGTGCTGGCCCTCGCATTGCCACATCGTGAATGCGAATGCCAAGGGATGGTGCTGTTGTTCGGAGAGCTGCTCCCCCTCCTCCTTCAATCTGACTGTGAGATCTCTTCTGACCTCCAGTCCTAACTGTGATCCTCTGAATGGTAATCTCATGCCTTCGGGTTGCCGTCAATATCTCATCAAAAGTCTGGTAAAGGTGCCCCTCTATCAATTACAAGAGCTCAAGATGAAACCCTTGCTGAAACCTCATAGCCCTCTGGCGCTCCGTCGCTACCATCTCTGGGGCAAACCTACTCAATCTGCAGAACTCCGCTGCATAAGCATCTACCGTCTTGCCGGCCAGCTTGAGGTTGATAAACTTCTGTTGTAGCTCAAACTGCGCCACAACTCCATAGTACTTCGTCTTGAATCTTATTGTAAAATTGTCCCAAGCCACAGGACGTCTGATGCCTACCTCCTCTGATTCCCACCAATCACGTGCGAGATCCTGAAGTAACAACTTCACCTGATCCACACGTTCTTCTGCCGGCACCTTAGCTGCTGTCAGGATAGCCTCAATATCCTTAAGCCATGCATCTGCTGAAATAGCATCCTCCGTTCCTTCAAAACGGCAAGGGTTGAACTTGCAAAATCTGGTTGATGCTCCAGAATCCGGCCTTGCCCCTCTTTCCAATGCCGTCTGTAATCCTTGGTTGAGTAGTACATTCTGCTCTTGCAACTGAGCGTGCATGCGCTGCTGGGCTAACATCTGGTATTGCTGAGTGGCCATCATCCCTCTCATGATCTCCAGAAGAGCCGGTGTGTCCATCTCCACAGGGGTAGGTGGAACTGTTGGTGGTGGTGGAACATCTGGATACTGCGATCCAGCTGCTGCTTCCACTATCACTTCTTCTTGGGTAGCCTCTTGAGTTAGTACCGGCTCTTATTGCTGACCAACATGGTCAGGTTGTCCATGTTGCTGTCTATGTTGTTGCTGTCCAGCTCTGACAGGTGCGAACGAAGTGCCCCTAAGAAAAGGGACAAGAGAAAAATCAAACGACCGGACATGAAGGATCAATGAAGTCAAAGGATACTGGAATGTCAAGCTAGAGTTGAGAGTAACGAATCATGAGATCAAGGGAAACATGTGTGATTGAGACATCCTATTAAAATACCCCACAAGTCTTAAATCAGACCTGCATGGGCCACCACTAAAACCTTGTCACGCCCCAGAACCAGAATACTGGAGAGCGGGGGAATGACTCAGCCAGCTACGTATTACGGGTAGATGAATACCGTATAATACGATCAATACTGTCTACAAGACGAGGGGGTGCATACTGCATGAAAGTCTCACTATGGTTACTTCACATCTATTGTCTCAATCATTCAAACAAGAAGCAATAACAGAGAACATTTAAGATAAAGCAATAAGGCGTCCCAAACGCTTAGTCAAAATGTTCTTTGATATCTGGCTTTACAAAACATAGCCAGATGATGTAGCAAGGCATACACAATTGTTATCAGCTGCAGCCTGACTTAGTTACAATTATGTAAAAGTAAGTACAAGACGATCCGACTAACATGTCGGTGCCAAACGGCAAAGTATAAAGTATTTAACAAAACGAGCGGGGAGGTAAGAAACCCACTCGAGTCCTCCTGCGATCATCCCTCTAGTGTTGACCATCTTGGAGGTAGAAGTAAGCTGGATCCTCGGGGACCGGCTCTAAATCTGGCCATGCAAAACCAGAGAGGTTAGACCTCTAATAGCAAGTACCACAAGGAAGCACGACATGAGAACTAAAACCAGTAATGAGAAATATGATAAATAGATCTCTGCTCGCCACTAGGATTCTCATAACATCACGACACTTCGAACCAACCTCCCAACCAAACAAGGACAGAAGTTGGCCCGTCATGTCCTGACATTCTGATCATCTTAGTTAGGCAACAGAGTAGGTACAGTACACAAACAAATCAATTTAAATGGCCATTCAACTACTACGGCTTGCTACTGTGTGTTCCAAGTTATCCTGGAATTATACAATAAAAGATTCCTCAGTTCTCACTATGTGCAAGCAAGGCTAGTTTACCCAGTTAATCAATTGTGCCATTCATGAATTAGACGAGTCCCAGCAGGACGCCCGTTTTCAATATATAATATACAATAAATAATATAACCAGATATCGCTACGTGCCCGTGTGGCAGGTTTGCAGTATCTGTGGGGACCAGCCGACCTGTCGGGCACTTAATAGTCCCAAGAGGGCTGCCATGTAAGAACTCGGGAATCCATTCTCTCCATGCAATTATTATTTTTATTTAACTTAGTAGTCTCTACGTTGAGTGAAGTACCATGCCGTGGATCATGGTCATTCAGAATGAGTACTTTCGTACGGGGTACGATATGCACAACTCTACAATGATACCAGTGCGGTCAGGTTGTAGGTCTTACATAGCGTAATGCAACAATCAAATCTAACCACGAAATAATCATGCCTTGACCATAAAGTACACATGCTACTTTTGTAGAAAAATAAATAAATAATTAATTAATTAGATTGAAGCATGCATGTGTCTGTATGCCGAGGTTCGGGATTAGCCAGTCGATTTCAATAGTTCATAATTAATATGAACGTGTCCCATTCATTCAATTCAAAAAGACGACTAGCCATTCTCTTAGTTCCAACTAGGAACGCATGATCAATTATTAATCAAGGTCACAATCATTATCAATGGTGACAAGGCATGAAAGTCAACTAGTATTCAGTGGGGTCGAGTCTACAACTCTCAGGGTTTAATTCCAGTCAATTGGGGTATCTATAACTCAATTCATGACACATGGTACATCCCACGTAACAATCTATATTTAACAGAAATATTAGCATATCATGATTATATTAAGTTTATGCAAAAAGGCGTAAGGATATAAAATGGACGTTAAATATCTAATAAAATATCAATATACACAGGCTGCGCTCAAGTCAGGCTACGCTCAAGTCAGGCTACGCTCAAGTCAGCTACGCTTAAGTCAAGCTACGCTCAAGTCATACGCTTCCAAAAGGTAGCGTATGAGCTCCATACGACTCCTTACTATCCATGCCAGTGTACGCAAGTCATACGCTTCCAAAAGGCAGCGTATGAACTCCATACGACTCCTTACTATCCAAGCTAGCGTACGCAAGTCATACGCTTCCAAAAGGCAGCGTATGAACTCCATACGACTCCTTACTATCCAAGCTAGCGTACGCAAGTCATACGCTTCCAAAAGGCAGCGTATGAACTCCATACGACTCCTTACTATCCAAGCTAGCGTACGCAAGTCATACGCTTCCAAAAGGCAGCATATGAACTCCATACGACTCCTTACTATCCAAGCTAGCGTACGCAAGTCATACGCTTCCAAAAGGCAGCGTATGAACTCCATACGACTCCTTACTATCCAAGCTAGCGTACGCAAGTCATACGCTTCCAAAAGGCAGCGTATGGGTCAGGCTACGCTGCACTAAAGAGCGCGCGCAGCTCAGTGACGCAAGCTAAAAAGCTCGCGTACTGCTCACTGTCTTCTCCAAAACAACAAGAACTCCATGGTTACACCCAAGGCTTCAAAATCTATAACTTGGTCAAAACAAGTCCAAATCCAACTTTCCAAAGGTCAAATTTGGGTAGAATAAAATCCTCTACAACATGGGACCATCAAAACTTGCAAACAAAGAAGTTTGATAGATCAAAACCACCAAAATCCGAAAATAACTCATTCTAGATCTACAAAAATTAAGACTTCAAAATGAAAAATGCCAAGTTCTAAACTCTCTTAGAATCTCAAGGGAAAGAGAATGGAACCATAAAAATGGGTCTTCATGAAGAAGCAAGATGTACTTGCCTATGGGTTTGGTAGGTGGAGAGAGTAATGAGAAAGAAGAAGAGTAATAGTGAAGGAGAGTAATGAAGAGAAAGAAAGAGTTTGGGGGCTTTAAATGGAAGGGGTAGTGGTAGGTGGGTTCGGTTCATGATGAACCATCATAACCCAAAAATAAACCAACCTAGGCCAAACCTAAAGTAAACTAAAGCAGGGAATAAATGCAGAAAGTAAAATACAGAAAATTAATTGCAGGAATTTAATTAACATGAATTTAAAGAGATTTAAATACGAAACAATACATGATAAGTATTAAATAAATACATTTAAGCAGTACATGTATTAAAAATACGTATACTGGAAACGGGAAGTGACATCTTCCATGTCTCCCAACTTCGGAAGTACGTGCATGACCCAAGTCATGTGGTTAGTTTCGATCAGTTGGAACTGCGCGCCAATCTATCATACTCGGAGGAGCCCGTACAAATCTTGGACCGTAAAGAAAAGATCCTGCGGAGTCGATCGATGTCCTTGGTTCGCATACTCTGGCGCAACCATTCCGTTGAGGAGTCGACGTGGGAACTAGAGGCGGAGATGAAGGAGAAGTACCCTTCACTTTTCGTCGACGAAGGTCCGACCCTTGTTCTTAAGTTTCGGGACGAAACTTTTTCTTAGTGGTATATTATGTAGTGCCCCGCTTCCGTTGGGGCGAAGCACTATGTAATAGGCTCGTGGAAAGTCAGACATGGTCGGAAACATAGATGGCTAGTCTGAGTCGACGACGAGTTTGATATACAAAGACCATGGCATCAATAAAATCGATTTGGACGAGTGATATGAGTACCGTTCCAACTAATGGATCGGCTACTTTTGGAATAAGTCCTAGATGCGATAGGCAGCGTCTTGGCGAATGAACTCTATAGAGAGCGACGCAACCCGTCTGCCGTTGGTTTTATTGGTTTGCTTGGCTTTTTGAACGAATTGTTGCATGGATTTGATAGTGTTCTTTCGCGTCGATTTCTGAATGCATCTTTAGGAATTTCGAAGGAGGGATTGAAGGAAGGGTTCTAATTCGATGCTCGTGCCATTGCAGGAGTTCGTGTAACTGACGCTTGACCATCGCGAAGCGTTCTCCTACTCTCAGTGCAATCTCCTTAGGTGGGTGGTTCTTCGGCCCTTTCTTTTCTACTCCTTCCCGCCAACTAAATTCTTAAAGTTCAACGTTCAAATCGATGATGCTTACGGGATGTATGCTTGCCACTAAGATCAAGAACTCGGGATAATATATCAACCTAGAGAAGTTAACTCTGAATTTATAAAGTTCACGCTAAGTAGAGAAAAGATAAAGTTCTAAGAAGAGATAGAATTTATTTCATGCCCTGCAAAACACAACGAAGAAACTTTAGTTTTGGTATATCATGCCTCGGAGAATTTGGTGCCTACGGGATGCTAAATCAGAACGTACGGTTTCGGGGAAAAGGACCCTTGCACGAGTAGTAGTGATTATGTGGTTTGATAATGGTTACGCTATGCAATTTACTTCATACATATTAACTGTTCATACATTCGCATGGTCATGGATGACTTGTACACAAGGTGAGCTTTCCTCGAGACGGTACCCGGGGCCCTGAGACCGAATCGGCCTAGAAAGAAATTATGGAAATCGTGCTTCGGCGCGAGGTATTGCGAGACCTCCAGTTAGGCTCGCAACCTGGACTGGAGGGCGCGTCGCAAGGCTACGTAATCGTCTTTCTTGGTGTCGATATCACCAATGACCGCATATATAATAGATTGTATGCTCACCCATTGTCTTGTGCAGGTGGTAAGTATTATGTATATCTTGTGCAGGAAAGGAGCACGGCCGTGGTAAGAATGGTTAAAATTGGTTATGTTGTTATCGTTTAAAATGTGCCTTCGATATGAACTACAACTCATATAGTTCTAAATAGAAAGATCACTTCGTATGCCAGAATCTTTAATAAGCAGTGTCGGTTTAGATGAGTGGGTTCATCCCACCCACTAGCAAGTGTGCTAACCCCCAACTTCCCAGGTAACGAGCGTGCTGCGGGAGCTCGAGACTAAGCCGGAGCTGAAGAACGGGAGGCGGCACGAAGCTCTCCTATTTTGAAGTATTTTGAAGCCGAATTCAGACCGAAGGCTTTTGTTCAAATGTATAAAGGGGCATGAATGTATGGAACGTCGAGGATTATTTCAAGGCGAGCTTGTCGAGAGTTTTCTTTTGTGTTTCAAAGATGTAGCCGCAACGGCATATGTAATGTAAAAATAACCTTGCACATATTTTGCAAGTTTATGAATAAAAAGCTAAATTTCTTCATATTCTATGTCTTCAACTCTCTGCACTGTTTAATTTCAATGCGTCGTGTCAAAGGAATTTCCAAGTGCACATTCTTGCCTTGTGCAAGTCCAATAAAGACTTGCACGGTATCACGTCCCGACCCGTGGGATCGATTTATATTGAGTTAAGGCGATGGCGACCGATTCGGCGAGTCGGGACGAGACAGTTGTTTGCCTTCTTTCAGAGGATGATGGAGGCCCAGCAGCAGCAGTCCGCTCATTTTCAGCAGGGCATAGAGAATGCCCATCAGCTTGCCCTGACGACGATGGAGAGAGTCATTGCGCAGCCCCAGGCAGGCCAGATACAGCAGTATCAACCGAGGACACCAGGGATCTAGGAGTTCCAGAAGATGCGTCTGCAGGACTTCCACGACACAAAGGGGATTCTGTATGCGGATGACTGGATAGAGCTGTCACGACCCGCTCCCGAATAATCGGACACGAGTCGGACACGCCCAGCCTTCATCATTGGACACGATGAAGTAAGTTGTACCAATCTAGGAAAATCTAACCAGATAATCATGAACAAGTATGAAATCACAACATCTATAAACGTATCCCAAATCCAGAGTAAAGTACAAGTCTCAGAATTTATTACATTCCAGTAAAATGAAAGATAGAGTCTACTAGTCTCAAATACAAGGAAAATATAATGTACTAATGGTAAAGCTCTAGGCTTCTGCAACCTCTAAGTCAAGAGCAACTCCAACTAGCTCTCCTGCATCAACTGGTTCTCGGCCATAATATGTGTCGCAAAGGGCCTCCAACTCACCTGCAACATATCCTATTCAGGAGCGGAGCAAAGTACAGTTCTAGGTAATGAACAAGACATCATGATATGAAAGTACAAGAGAACATGGTATGTAAAGTACAAGAAAGAACATGGTGTATAAGCACATGAAAGAACATGGTATGTAAGAACATGAAATAACATGGTATCTCAGGAATCACAGAAAATAAGTACAAGATATATCTCCTGAATATGTGTGCACAATATCTGAAATATAACTAAGTATGTGTGACCGACTAGGGGTAAGCACATGAAGCACATGAATGGTACGGCTTAGGACTCGCGTGCACGATGCGGGGTCTAAGCTAAACACACCTGAGTTGTTTCTTGGGTTTGGTCACATAAATAGTATATTTCCCCACCCCAGGTACAAGTAATAAGAACAATAAACATGAGCACCAGAAAAACATGTCATGTCACAGTGTGTCAATCAAGGAAGCACATGATATAATAAAATGTACAAGACCATAGAGTGTACTTGCCTTGCTCCAGGAAGGTACGGGTAGTGAATGGAGCTAGATATCCTCCTGTATTTAAATGATTTGATACAAGTTGGTTAAAATATTATACAATCTCTAAATTGGTATCTTGCAATTCTAAGCATGCCTAACTACAACCCTGATATTTGGTTAAGCCCATTATTTAACTATTCCACATTAACTTCCTACAACTCTCTCTTATAACCATTAATAATTAACAGTTTAAAAACAAGGTTAACTAACATTGATTAAAAATAGAAACCCAAATTGACAGTCATGCTACTACTCATCCTTGAGATAGGCTAAAAGATTAATCAGTCCTATATGCTGTTTGTTACAACAGGATTTAGAGGTAACTAATGAAGGGTCTCCTAGGTTCAACCATGGTATCAAGTCACTGATACAAGAATACTTAATTTATTACAATTACAACTAACTGGCCTCATCTATTGATATAAAAACCGACCACAGAAATGGATATAGGCACAGTCAAACTCTAGCCTGAACATGAACTAAGCCTTTAGTTAAAGACCAAGTTCAGTTAGAAGCATCACAAGGAAAAACTGAATTGATTTCTCAGTTGAATTGATCAAGGAACTGATACAGGAATCAGTTCAGTCTACAAAACAATCCCTTGGCTGATCACTAAGGTGTCCTACAGCTGAATATATGAATCCCAGTTTGAATTTAAACCAAGACATGAAGATATGGTCCCAGGTTCAACAATAATTCATCAATGTATATGTAAATCTCAGTTAAATAACATGAACTCATATTGATCTGCAAACTCAGTTCAATAGAATTCCTCCACACAGCTACATGAATTCTCAGATTTATACGGAGATTAACTTCTCAGGTTCACCAATGGGCCAGGGCAGTGATATAAAACCTTAGTTCAATGAATTGAATCTAAACTTTCATATGGGAAACTTCAGTTAAGTAAATGTATCACCACTCTCGGGTTTAATAAATTGCATGTGATATTTCAGTCCAGCCAACTAAGCCAGTCCCGGTTAAATACCAACACTAAGAATATATTCCAACACCCAGTATCTTCCAAGGAATGAATAAATAGGATTGAAAAACTATAACCTAACGGCTACTTAGAACAGTTAGCAACATTACTGATTAGTTCTCTTCTTCAACACACAGTAAAAAAATAATATACAAACAAAATCTAACAATTAAACCTATACATCAGCTACGGAAGACTTTATCAGCTGCAACACTCAGACGACCCAACATCCTGGTTAAACTATTCCAGCCCAGATCCACTTTCTATCATCATATACACGAATGGACACGTATTGATTGGCTGGACAAGAACGGGAAATCTGGACACAGCTTAAGGCCTATCATCACAAATCACGCCTGAATCCGACCACAATAATTAATTCAAAATCGTAGTGCAACTGTAAGCAAGAGGAGTGAAACTGTACCTGATATTCACACAGTACGACACGATCGAAGAAATAGACACATCTCTAGAAACTGGACACGGTTCAGACCGACCGCAATTGCTGCTGAGGCATAAAATCAAACAGTTGCAAGGAATAAACAAACGATTAAAGTGTCAAAGACACTTGCATACTCTGGATCGAAAAATAACAGAAAATATGGAGAATACTCCTAAAATCAACCGATCAATCCACCCAGACTCTCAACACAACAAGGAAGGTTCATAATCACAAATACTCACCGCAGCCGATCAATTCAGTAGCCAATCCTCTATAATTCTCCAGCAGTGATCCCCTCTAACAATCATTTGATTTGAAAAATCCCTCAATCAATGTTGTCTAAATCTAGATCAAAACCTAAAGCAAGAGGAAGAGACGAACTCACTGTGATCACGCCGTCCGATAAGCCGCCAGAGTTGATCCACGTTTGTAACCGTCGGAAAGAATCGGTTTGTTGAAATTGGAAGGAACCTGCAGTTGCTGATCTGTACGTCTATTGTCGGATCAATAATGCATCTTCGCCACCGGACTAGTCGCTTGTCTTTGTCGGATTAGTCGCTCGTTGCCGCCAAAGTTGATCCATCACAATCGTCGCTTGGAACAAATGGAGAAAGAATATGAGAAGCTCTGCAAAGGAAGGAAATAGAGTTTTCTCTCTATTCCTCAATGTGATCAGAAATTAAGAGGGAGAGAGAGCTAAGGATGATTTATAAAGTGGGTTGGAAAGCTACTGACGGGAAATGAGTGGAGCTACAGTGATAGTTGGTTAAGGAATTTAAAAAAAAATGAGATTCATGGATCCTAATCCTTTCAAGTTCAAAATTTGAAATACAAATTCAGTTAACCTGAATTTGGGCCAGCTGAGTTGGCCAACCAACAAAATTAAAATTAATAATATACTAATAAGAAATATCCCTATGCAATTATATATATAACTATACATTTAAGGGAAATAACCTAGAGAATTTTATATTATTCAAAAATGTGGACCATGGAGTTATAAATCTTCCCCCCTCAAAAAAATTTCGTCTCCGAAATTAAAGATGCCAAAAATGAGGAAAAAGATAACAGAGTTGATCACAATATTCCAGTCATTTATTAAAATTAGAAAATCCAACAACTAGAATACAATCAAAGGAATAGACTAGGATAGCGCTCCCGCATCTCGTCTTTACGCTCCCATGTGGACCCCCCCAGAGGGCGGTGTCTTCACATGACGCGGACAAGTGGAATAGTCTGGTTCCGCAAGCGCTTCTCCCTCCGATCAAGGATCTCCACTGGCTGCTCCTCGTAAGTCAATCTCGGACCCACCTCTAGCTCTGAATAGTCTACCACATGGCTCAGATCTGGAATGTAGCATCGAAGCTGGGATACATGGAAGACGTCATGTACTCCCTCCAAGCTGACTGGAAGCGCTAGTCGATATACCACCTCGTCGATTCGCGCCGTCACGTCGAAAGGCCAGATGTACCTCGGACTGAGCTTTTCGCCTCTGCCGAACCGAATGACGCCCCTAGTCAGCGAGATCTTCAGGAACACTCCATCTCCAACCGCAAACTCAAGTGGCCATCTGCTGCTGTCCGCCCAGTGCTTCTGCCGATCCTGTGCAACTCTGAGACGCTCCCTGATCAGTCTGACTTTCTCAGCTGAGTCTACCACCATCTCTGGCCCAAGCAAAGCTCTTTCGCCAACGTCATCTCAAGATAAAGGCGTACGACATCTCCTACCATATAGCACCTCGAATAGGGTCATCTCGATGCTAGCCTGATAACTATTATTATAGGCAAACTCTACTAGATGCAAATGATCCTCCCATGAACTGCCGAAATCGAGTGCGCAAACTCGTAGCATGTCCTCCAGTGGCTGAATGGTCCTCTCGGACTGCCCGTCCGTATATGGATGATAAGCGGTGCTGAACTTCAACTGTGATCCCAAGCTCAGCTGTAGACTCCTCCAGAAGTGTGATGTGAAGCGACTGTCTCTGTCTGAAACGATGCTCACTGGTACTCCGTGAATCCGCACAATCTGCCGCATGTAGAGGTCTACAAGCTTCTCGGTCGACTGCCCAACCTTAAATGGAATGAAATGAGCAGACTTCGTCAATCTGTCCACGATTATCCAAATAGTATCCTTGCCACTGGGCGTACGCGATGAACAGGAGACAAAGTCCATGGTGATGTGCTCCTACTTCCATTTCGAAATAGGTAAAGACTGGAGTAATCCTGCTGGTCTCTGGCGCTCCGCCTTCACTTGCTGGCACACAAGGCATCTGGAAATAAATTTGGCAACCTCTCTCTTCATCCTATACCATCAAACATACTCTCGCAGATCCTTGTACATCTTGGTAGACCCAGGATGAATAGAATACTGCGATTGGTGGGCCTCCTACATCACCTCCTCTCGCAAATCCTTGGGCACACACAACTGATTCCCGTACCTCAGGGATCCATCCTCTGTAATGGTGAAGTCGTCGAGCAATCATGCCTCTGCCTGGCCTCTGAGACATCGGAGTCCCTCATCAAGAAACTAGGCCTCCTTGATCTTCTCTAACAGTCCTGACTGTATCTGCATATGCATCAGCTGTCCTCCAACTCCCGGAAGAACAATCTCAATCCCAAGGCTATCAAGATCCTCCAGTAGATGCCGATCCATAGTGAGATACACAGCAACAGGATATCGACTGAGAGCATCTGCTACCACATTCGTCTTTCCAGGGCGGTACTGCAGATTGATGTCGAAATCCTTCATGAGTTCCAGCCATCTGCGCTGCCTCATATTCAGCTTCTTCTGAGTGAAAGCATACTTCAGGCTTTTGTGGTTCGTGAAGACGTCCACTCTCTCTCCATACAAGTAGTACTTCCACAGTTTCAAGGCAAAAATAACTGTTGTAAGCTCCAAGTCATGTGTGGAATAATTCTTCTCATGAGACCTCAACTGTCTAGAAGCATAAGCAATAACCCTCTTGTTCTGCTCAAGCACACATCCCAAACCTTTCCCTGAAGCATCACTGTAGATGATGAATCCTTTCGATCCAGATGGCAAAGCTAGAACTGGTGTTGTCGTGAGTCTTCTCTTCAATTATTCAAATACTGCCTGGCAGGTGTCGCTCCAGATGAACTCCGCGTCCTTCCGTGTAAGCTTGGTCATCGGCTCTGCAATCTTGGCAAAATCTTTCACAAACTTTCTGTAGTAACCTGCTAGACCCAAGAAACTACGAATCTCTGCTACTGACTTGGGAGGTGCCCATGCTTCCATTGTTTTAATCTTCTTGGGCTCCACAGAAATCCCCTCACCAGTCACCACATGCCCTAGGAACTCCACTCTGTCCAAGAAAAACTTATATTTCAAGAGTTTCCCATATAGCTTCTCCTTCCGCAAAATCTCCAATACAATTTGCAGGTGCTCCACATGCTCCTCCTCGGTCTTCGAATAGATTAAGATGTCGTCAATGAAGACTACGACAAACTTGTCCAGATACTTGTGAAAAACTTTATTCATCAAGTTCATAAACACTGCTGGGGCATTGGTGAGTCCGAACGGCATTACCAGAAACTCATACTGGCTGTATCAGGTATTGAAAGCTGTCTTCGGAATATCATGCTCTCGCACCTTCATCTGGTGATATCTCGACCGAAGGTCAATCTTGGAAAAGACCTTCGCTCCACTAAGCTGGTCAAACAGCTCATCAATCCGTGGTAAAGGGTATTTATTCTTGATGGTGATGTTGTTGAGTGCACGGTAATCGATACACATCCTCACAGTCCCATCCATCTTGGGCACGAAGAGTACCGGTGCTCCCCAGGGTGAAGTACTGGACCGAATAAAACCCTTACCCTCCAACTCATCAATCTGGGCCTTCAGCTCTGCAGCTTTCTTCGGGTTGATCTTGTAGCAATGCTGGGACTTCGGCGCTGATCCGGGCACTAGGTCGATGCTGAACTCCACGTCTCGATCTGGCGACAATCCTGGCAACTCCTCGGGGAAGACGTCGAGAAACTCTACGATAAGTGGATGCGGCAACTCCTGGTCCTCTGCAACAGCTCCGAAGTAGACTCCCTCTGGCCTCTCTGTAACTCGTTTGCTGATCTCGAACGGTGGAACTCCTGGCGGGCTGAAGATTACCTTCCCCTCATGGCAGTCTATTACGGCAAACTGCTCGCTCATCCAGTCGATGCCGAGGACTATATCAAATCCGGGCAATGGTATCACTAGAATTCGAGCCCTAATCTCCCTCCCAACAATAGTGATAGGGCAATCCACCATCTCACTGACTGGCACTACACCTCCTCATGTCATAATCCGACAGTTTCTCCTAGTGGGCTTAGGTGTGAAGCTGTATCTATGCAGAAACTCATATGATACAAAGCTATGTGTGGCTCCAGAATCAAACAATGCAATGGCAGAGAAAGAATGTAAAAGTATAGAACCTGTGATCACATCTGGCACTACCTCGTCCTTCTCAACAGCAGCCATGACGTAAGCACGTCCCTGCTGCGATCCTTTCCTCTGCTGACGCTGTACAAACTGCTGCTGCTGAGTGGGTAAAGCCGGTCCCCTCTGTGGTACCACTGGTAATGCTCTGGGTGGTGCAGGTGGTAGTCCTCCAGCTCCTCGGGGTCCTCCTGCTAGTCGAGCTGTAGCCTGAGCGCAGTCCTTCATCTGATGTGCATCCGATCCGCAAAAAAAGCAAAGTCCCAACCTCTTGCGGCACTCGTCGATATGGTGTCTGGGGCGATGACAAAAGGCACAACTAGTCGCCAGATGCTGTCTCTGATGCTGATGTGCAGGAGCTCTGGTTGGACGGTGATGCTGCTGCTGCTGCTGTGGCCTCGCCTAAATCTGAGTCTGGACCCTCTTCGTTGGTGCCTGGAAACTGCTGCTGCCCATGTCTCGGCCCCTCTATAGCTTTGGATCTGCCTCCTTCTCTACAGCCTGAGCAATCTTGAGGATGCTCGCATACGTCGTCGCCTGACTAATCGCCATCGCGTGTCACAGCTCCCTGGTGAGACCCTTCTTGAATCTCCAAGCTCTGTCCTCCGGTGCTCTGACTAGGTTCTTCGCGAACCTGCTGAGCCTAGTAAACTCTGAAGTGTACTGTGCAACCGTCATAGTCCCTTGCTGCAGCGTCTTGAACTGCATCCTCAGCTCATCCCGCTCCACATCGGGAAAGAACTTCTCCTTGAACAGAGTTTTGAAATCTGCCCAAGACACCTGAGGCTCTGCCAACTGAGGCTCCTCCCGGTACCAAGCTCTGGCCAAATCGATGAGTTGCATACTAGCCACCTCCACCTTCAGGTTATCCGGAATCTGTGCCATCTTCAAGGTCCTCTCCGCATTCTCCAGCCATTCGTTTCCATAGACGATCCCCTCGTTGCCCAGAAGTCCATCGGGCAGAGGTTCTGGTACTCCTTGGCCGTCCCTGGTCTCGGTGCTGCTGGTGCTGTACGTGCTGCTGGAGCTGGTGTTGCCGACTCTCTAGTCCTGAGTGCGTCGACGACAGTCCCTCTGAACTGTGCGGCCTGCTGACTCTGAGCCTCCCTGAACTCCGCAGCCTGGTAGTTCTGGGCCTCCATAAACTGCTGAAACATAGCCATCACCTGGGCGCCATCAAACATCATCGTCGAGGGTAGCGGCGGAAAGATCGGAGGCGGTGGTGGAAGCTGATCTGCTGGAACGTCTGGTACGGCCTGATCCGAACTGCCTGCAACTCCAGGCTGATCCGCGGTCTTCCTCGTAGTGACCATCCTACAACAAAAGAAGACTTCGTGATTGATAAAACCTAATCTACCAGAAAATGTAAATGTTTATGTAATAACCATATGTACCCGATGTACCCGATTTCTTATGCTATGATTCAAGTTTTTCTAGTGTAAATCAAGTCTTCCAATAGTACGCTAAGACCTAGATACTATTAGGATAGACCTGCATGGGCCACCACTAAAACCATGTCACGGCCCACTTCCGAATAATCGGACACGCCCAGCCTTCATCGTTGGACACGATAAAGTAAGATGTACCAATCTAGGGAAATCTAACCAGATAATCATGAACAAGTATGAAATCACAGCATCTATAAATGTATCCCAAATCCAGAGTAAAGTACAAGTCTCAAAATTTATTACATTCCAGCAAAATAAAAGATAGAGTCTACTAGTCTCAAATACAAGAAAAATGTAAAGTACTAATGGTAAAGCTCTAGGCTTCTGCAGCCTCTAAGTCAAGAGCAACTCCGGCTAGCTCTCCTGCATCAACTGGATCTCGGCCATAATATGTGTCGCAAAGGACCTTCAACTCACCTGCAACATATCCTATTCAGGAGCGGAGCAAAGTACAGTTCTAGGTAATGAACAAGACATCATGATATGAAAGTACAAGAGAACATGGTATGTAAAGTACAAGAAAGAACATGGTGTATAAGCACATGAAAGAACATGGTATGTAAGAACATGAAATAACATGGTATCTCAGGAATCACAGGAAATAAGTACAAGATATATCTCCTGAACATGTGTGCACAATATCTGAAATATAACTAAATATGTGACCGGCTAGGGGTAAGCACATGAGGCACATGAAAGCACATGAATGGTACGGCTTAGGACCCGCGTGTACGATGTGGGGTCTAAGCTAAACACACCTGAGTTGTTTCTTGGGTTTGGTCACATAAATAGTATATTTTCCCACCCCAGGTACAAGTAATAAGAACAAGAAACATGAGCACCAGAAAAATATGTCGTGTCACAGTGTGTCAATCAAGGAAGCACATGATATAATGAAATGTATAAGACCATAGAGTGTACTTGCCTTGCTCCAAGAAGGTACGGGTAGTGAATGGAGCTAGATATCCTCCTGTATTTAAATGATTTGATACAAGTTGGTTAAAATATTATACAATCTCTAAATTGGTATCTTGTAATTCTAAGCATGCCTAACTACAACCCTAATATTTGGTTAAGCCCATTATTTAACTATTCCACATTAACTTCCTACAACTATCTCTTATAACCATTAATTAATTAACAGTTTAAAAACAAGGTTAACTAACATTGATTAAAAATAGAAACCCAAATTAACAGTCATGCTACTACTCATCCTTGAGATAGGCTAAAAGATTAATCAGTCCTATATACTGTTTTTTACAACAGGATTTAGAGGTAACTAATGAAGGGTCTCCTAGGTTCAACCATGGTATCAAGTCACTGATACAAGAATACTTAATTTATTGCAATTACAACTAACTGGCCTCATCTATTGATACAAAAACCGACCACAGAAATAGATATAGGCACAGTCAAACTCTAGCCTGAACATGAACTAAGCCTTTAGTTAAAGCCCAAGTTCAGTTAGGAGCATCACAAGGAAAAATTGAACTGATTTCTCAGTTGAATTGATCAAGGAACTGATACAGGAATCAGTTCAGTCTACAAAACAATCCCTTGGCTGATCACTAAGGTGTCCTACAGCTGAATATATGAATCCCTGTTTGAATTTAAACCAAGACATGAAGATATGGTCCCAGGTTCAACAATAATTCAGCAATGCATATGTAAATCTCAGTTAAATAAGATGAACTGATATTGATGTGCAAACTCAGTTCAATAGAATATTCCTCCATACAGCTACATGAATTCTCAGATTTATACTGAGATTAACTTCTCAGGTTCACCAATGGGCCAGGACAGTGATACAAAACCTTAGTTCAATGAATTGAATCTAAACTTGCATATGGGAAACTTCAGTTAAGTAAATGTATCACCACTCTCATGTTTAATAAATTGCATGTGATATTTCAGTCCAGCCAACTAAGCCAGTCCCGGTTAAATACCAACACTAAGAATATATTCCAACACCCAGTATCTTCCAAGGAATGAATAAATAGGATTGAAAAACTATAACCTAACGGCTACTTAGAACAGTTAGCAACATTACTGATTAGTTCTCTCCTTCAACACACAGTAAAAAAATAATATACAAACAAAATCTAACAATTAAACCTATACATCAGCTATGGAAGACTTTATCAGCTGCAACACTCAGACGACCCAACATCCTGGTAAAACTATTCCAGCCCAGATCCACTTTCTATCATCATATACACGAACGGACACGTATTGATTGGCTGGACACGAACAGGAAATTTGGACACAGCTTAAGGCCTATCATCACAAATCACGACTGAATCCGACCATACTAAATTAATTCAAAATTGTAGTGCAACTGTAAGCAAGAGGAGTGAAACTGTACCTGATATTCACACAGTACGACACGATCGAAGAAATAGACACATCTCCAGAAACTGGACACGGTTCAGACCGACCACAATTGCTGTTGAGGCATAAAATCAAACAGTTGTAAGGCATAAACAAACGATTAAAGTGTCAAAGACACTTGCATACTCTGGATCGAAAAAGAATAAAAAATATGGAGAATACTCCTAAAATCAACCGATCAATACACCCAGACTCTCAACACAACAAGGAAGGTTCATAATCACAAATACTCACCGCAGCCGATCAATTCAGTAGCCAATCCTCTATAATTCTCCAGCAGTGATCCCCTCTAACAATCCTTTGATTCAAAAAATCCATCAATCAATGTTTGTCTAAATCCAGATCAAAACCTAAAGCAAGAGGAAGAGACAAACTCACTGTGATCTCGCCGTCCGATAAGCCGTCGGAGTTGATCCACGTTTGTAACCGTCGGAAAGAATCGGTTTGCCAAAATTGGAAGGAACCTGCAGTTGCTGATCTGTACGTCGATTGTAGGATCAATAGCGCGTCTTCACCACCGGACTAGTCGCTTGTCTTCGCCGGATTAGTCGCTCGTCGCCGCCGGAGTTGATCCATCACCATCGTCGCTTGGAACAAATGGAAAGAAAGAATATGAGAAGATCTGCAAAGGAAGGAAACAAAGCTTTCTCTCTATTCCTCAATGTGATCAGAAATTAAGAGGGAGAGAGAGCTAAGGATGATTTATAAAGTGGGTTGGAAAGCTACTGGCGGGAAATGAGTGGAGCTACAGTGATAGTTGGTTAAGGAATTTGAAAAAAAAACTGAGATTCATGGATCCTAATTCTTTCAAGTTCAAAATTTGAAATACAAATTTAGTTAGCCTGAATTTGGGCCAGCTGAGTTGGCCAACCAACAAAATTAAAAGTAATAATATACTAAATGAGAAATATCCCTATGCAATTATTTATATATAACTATACATTTAAGGGAAATAACCATGAGAATTTTATATTACTCAAAAATATGGACCATGGAGTTACAAGAGCACATCGAGGAGATCTTCCGGCTGGCGAAGATTTCAGCCTGACTGCAGATTGAGGCGGCAGGTAGCCCGATGCAGACCTGGCTCGCACTTGGTACCAAACGGACTCTAAGGTGGGTACCGAGGGTCAGACTTGGGAAGCTTTCAAGAAACTGTTCAAGAAGAAGTTTTTTTCTGACACAGCAGTCGTCGCTCTGGAGACGCAGTTCAAGAGTCTGGTTCAGGGGAACCAGACCATGGAGGAGTATGCTGGAGAGTTCTGCCGTCTGGGTAGATTCGTCGAGGGACTCAGTGAGACCACGAAGGCCCGAAGGTTCCGGAAGGGGTTAGTCAAGGAGGTCAAGTCCTTGACCAAGAGCGACAGGGATGCTACGTTTGAGAAGATCTTGTCGGGGGCCATGGCAGCAGAGGATGATCCTGAGCTGAAGCTCAAGAGAGGACGGGATGCACACGGAGCCGGGAGCAGCGGAGGCCAGGCCAAGAGGCCTCACTTTCAAAAGCAGTACCAGTAGAGGCAGTTCCAGCCACAGCAGTTCCAGGGACAGGGCCATGCACCTTTCCAGCAGGTGCAGCAGCAGCAGCCGAGGTTTCAGCCACAGGCACTCAGGCAGCAGCCCATTAGTTGTACCTTATGTAAGAAGCCGGGTCATGGATGGAATAACTGCAGGAAGAGGTTAGGCAAGTGCCTACTCTGTGGTTCAGCTGAGCACCAGCTGAAGGAGTGTCCCACATTTTGGGGACGAGCAGTTCAGGGAGCAGGAGCCAAGGCTCCGGTAGGACAGGCGAAGGTACCGCTGCAGACTCAGCAGCAGAGGTTCATCTAGCACCAGCAGCAGGCCAGGGGAGGTCCGCAGGGAAGAGCTTTTGCGATGGCAGCTGAGGATGCAGAGGCTATCGGAGAGCTGATCGCAGGTTCTATTCTTCTCGACTCCATTCTAGCTTTTGCATTGTTCGATTCTGGAGATTCCTACAGCTTTGTGTCTGTATATTTTGCTATTAGATACCATCTTGTTTCTGAGTCGTTGCCTAGGACTTGCAAGATCATGACCGGGGGTGGCATCATCCTCGTTAGTAATATTTGTAAGGGTCGGAGAGTTGATTTAGGAGGCCAAGAACTGGATGTGAGTCTGCTCGTGATGCCACTACCGAACTACGATATCGTGCTCAGTATGGATTGGTTGAACAGGCACCATGCCAGTATAAATTACCGCGGGGGTAGAGTTCTTTTCAGAGCGCCAGGAGAGCCAGAGTTTGAGTTCACCCGACGGAAGGTGGAACAGAGTAGCAGAGTTTTCTGTGGAGTATCAGTTGAGGAGCAGGCAGTGCCACACCCTTTGATAGCAGAGTTCATGGACGTCTTTCCGGAGGATTTGCCAGGACTACCACCGGACAGAGACGTGGAGTTCTCTATAGACTTAGTGCCCGACGCAGAGCCGATATATCAGCATGTCTATAGGATGAACAACAGTGAGCTGGTAGAGTTGAAGAAGCAGGTGAATGAGCTTCAGGACAAGGGCTTCATCCGATCGAGTTCTTCACCATTGGGTGCACCGGTACTCTTTGTACCGAAGAACGATGGGTCGGTACGGATGTGTATCGACTATAGGGCACTCAACAATCTTACGATCAACAACAAGTAACCGTTGTCGAGGATCAACGATCTCTTCGATCAGCTGAGTGGGGCGAGGGTATTTTCTAAGATTGATCTGAGGTCAGGCTACCATCAAGTGAAGGTGAAGAAGGAGGATATCCCGAAGACAGTATTCAGGACACGGTATGGCCAGTTTGAGTTTATGGTAATGCCGTTTGGGTTGACTGATGCCCCGACGGTATTCATGAACCTGATGAACAAGGTGTTCCACCAGTACTTGGACAAGTTCGTAGTAGTGTTCGTCGATGATATCTTGTTGTACTCGAAGACCGAAGAGGAGCATGAGAAGCACTTGAGAGTGGTTCTGGAGACTCTCGGGAGGGGGAAGCTTTATGGCAAGCTCTCGAAGTGTGAGTTCTTTCTGGACCGAGTTGACTTCTTGGGTCATGTTGTGACTGGAGATGGGATCTCAGTTGACCCGAAGAAGATCACGACAGTTGAGGCTTGGGCAGCATCGAGTTCAGTAGCGGAAATCAGAAGCTTCTTGGGATTGGCAGGCTACTACAGGAGATTCGTGCAGGATTTCTTTCGGGTTGTAGAGCCATTGACTAGGTTGACCCAGAAGGATACAGAGTTTATCTGGTCAGAGGAGTATCAGGTCGCTTTTGATGAGTTGAAGAATCGGCTGATGACAGCTCCAATTCTGACATTGCCATCAGGATCAGGCGGGTTCACTATCTACAGTGATGCCTCGGAGAAGGGTTTGGGTTGTGTCTTGAAGCAGCATGGGAAGGTGATTGCCTATGCTTCCAGGCAGTTACGTCCCTATGAGAAGAACTATCCTATCCACGACTTGGAGTTGGCAGCAGTCATATTTGTTTTCAAGTTATGGAAACACTATTTATACGGAGAGCGGGTAGAGATCTTTACAGATCATAAGAGCTTGAAGTATGTGTTTACACAGAAGGAGCTCAACATGAGGTAGCGCAGGTGGTTGGAGTCGATAAAAGACTTTGACATTTCCTTACAGTATTACCTAGGAAAGGCTAACGTGGTTGCCGATGCCTTGAGTAGGTATCCGATAACTATGTGGTTGACAGTGGATCGTCACTTGCTAGCAGATTTGGAGAGCCTGGGGATCGAGGTGATTGTGCCAGGAGTTGAGATGCAGATATGGGGCCTTCAGATTCAGTCGGACTTGATAGAGAGGATCAAGTCGACTCAGTTCGACGATGTTGCTTTGTGGTGTATCCGGAAGCAGGTTCGAGCAGGACTGTAGATGATGAGTTTGTTCTTGTAGAGGATGGCACATTGAGGCACGGTTCCAAACTGTGTGTGCCCAACGGAGAGCTTCAGAAGTAGGTGATGCAGGAGGCCCACCATTTTTAGTATTCTATACATCCATGTGCTAACAAGATGTATAACGATCTGAGGGAGCATGTTTGGTGGTATGGGATGAAGCCGGATGTAGCTCGCTTCGTAGCCAGATATTTGGTCTGTCAGCAGGTAAAGGCAGAGAGGCAGAGGCCAGAAGGTTTGTTGTAGCCATTGTCCATTCCAGAGTGGAAGTGGGAGCACATTACGATGGACTTTGTTTCGGGATCGCCGCGTACACCAGGAAAGGAAGACGCGATTTGGGTCATCGTAGACAGGTTGACCAAATCTGCTCAGTTTTTACCATTTAAAGTGGGTATGTCTACTGAGAGACTAGCAGAGATGTATATACGGCAGATTGTCAGGATACATGGAATTCTGATGAGTATTGTCTCGGATCGGGATAATCGCTTTACTTTCAATTTCTGGCGGAGTCTGCAGACTAGTTTGGGCATTCAGCTCAAGTTTAGTACTGTATACCACCCTCAGACGGATGGACAGTCAGAGAGGACTATTCGGACACTCGAGGACATGTTGCAGACTTGTGTCATAGATTTTGGAGGATCCTGGGAGGATCACCTGCACTTAGTAGAGTTTGCATACAATAACAGTTTTCAGGCCAGCATTGAGATGTCACCATTCGAGGTACTGTACGGGCGTAGATATCGTACACCCTTGTCTTGGGATGACATTGGAGAGCGAGCTTTTTTAGGACCTGAGATGGTTTTGGATGCAACTGAGAAGGTAAAGCTCATCAGAGATCGACTTCGAGTGGCACAGGACAGACATCGGTACTGGGCCGATAGCTATCGCAGACCTTTGGAGTTTGAGGTACAGCTTAGAGATAGGATTAGAATTAGGAGTTGTTTGTTGTGATTTTGTTTGATTATGTTTGATTATTTAGTAATTTGAGACCTTGTTTGTGCTAGGTTGGAGACTTGGTTTTCTTGAGGATCTTTTCGACACGTGGTACGATACATTTTGGTGGAGGTGGAAAGCTTAGCCCGCGCTTCATCGGACCTTTCGTGATCAGCAGAAGAGTCGGCTGTAATGCCCCGCTCCGTACGGTGCATTACGCTGAGACATTGACTCAGCGAGTCGCATTGACTGAATAAAATGTATCGATGCGAGTCGATACAAGAGTTACGTTGTCCCGAGCAACGTATCAAACTAAGTCGATGTGAAGAGTTGCCTTGTTCGAAAGAATGCATCGAGTGAATCGATGCAAAGCGCCGTGTTGCCCCGAAGGATGAGTGCATTGAATCGGCTCGAAGATTCTAAGAAATCGAATCGACCAAGGCGCAAGTCCGAATCGATGCAAGTATTAATTTTAGTTGGTTTCGTGTACAGGTTATACTTTGACGCAAAAATATTAGAGGTCGATCTTTTGCCATATTTAGTAAGGGGTCCGCAAAATCAAATCGTCGCCTTACGACAGGCTGAGACTTGGGCACGCTAAGGCAAATCGGACGTATGATTCAATGAAGTACGAAGTGCTAGAATGGCTAAGTCAGGAGAGTGGCCGTGCAACAAAGTTATGAAATCGAGCCACATCGGCTCGGTAAAACGACGAAGGCGTATCGACTCAAGGTGGGAGGATTGACTTCTTTTTACTCCTTCATGCGATAAGTCAAATATATTATTGTATGCTAAGAGTTAACCTATCGACACCACGGGCGTGGTCCGATCGGAGATAAATCATAGTGTGAGTCGAACACTAAGTTAGAACAATTGAAATGAAACGTACATCAAACGCACGAGTCGCTATGGAACATTAGATATCGCAAAGGCGAGCACCTCGGTACGCAAGTCGTAAGAACATGGGATAACTTTACTCGACGAGTGCCTTAGTGCACGAACCATACCGTACCTTCGCGCATGAGTTAGAACGGCTAGAACATTGAAAGACAATAGGCGAACGCCCTAGCGCGAAAGACCCGAACATTGAACACTAAGTTATAGAACATGGGAATACGGTCGAAACATGTCTACGTACACGGGATAATAAAAGATGGCTTCATTGCGAGAGAATATAGTTGTGGCATGAATGTGGCGGAACTGTCGGATATGACATAATGCCTCGAAAGGTGTTCGAAACCTTCGGGTCGTTTGGTTGACGAGCATTGAGTTGAGGCATGATGCCATTGAATCATTAAAATGAAGTATGAAACGTAAGAACACAGAAAGTTAACGGAAGAAATACGAGATGATAAAGTCTGAGTCTCGGACTCAAGACTATGTTTGGTTGTTTGAATTTGACTGCTTGAATAATAAGGGCATTGCATGGTCGATTGGGATGGACTAGAGATTAATGTGATAATGACTCGTGTACGAGTGTTTCTCCCAAATGGTTAAATGTCGAATGCGCTCCGGAACCGCTTGGCCTAGGAGGGATTCAAATAATCTTTGTAGGCACACATCTTTAAGTCGAGTAGCTCTCGCTATTGATGGGAAAAGCCGTAAATGATGGTATGCAGCGGGAACGTTTCGGTTGTTTGGGACAGCGATCCAACCCGTGAAACGTCGGGCAGCCGGACAAATATTGAGAAAAGAATGAGAGAAAAGAAAGGAACTCCTTTAGTCCACTCCGGCACGGATACGCCAACGGCCCTCATATAGCTAAGGAACGATGGGTTGAAAGTGTAGGCGCGTATGCGTCCCGTATATAGATCCTGCTTAGAGATACACATATAATATGACAGGGAAGGAATGGGGCGTATTCACCTTGCGTCGGTGCAAGGGCGAGTGTGTCAACTTGGTAAGAAGTCGTGCCACGAATCAAACACGAGATTACTTGTTTGCTTGCCTATTTTAATTTGAATAACATGCTTGCCATGCTAACATGCTTTACGTTTTTAAAGATGCCATAAAATTGACCCTAAGGAGAACATAGCAAGATCATAAGCTAAGTTGCATGATTCAACATAAATATTACAATGTCGATTTAAAAAGATGATCTTTGTATCAGTACATGCGAGGACGAACGTACTGATCCCCCACCAGCTTCATGTAGGATGCAGGGAATAGATTACTCACGGCAAAGCGTTGCTTGAACGCGTTGAGGCTTGGAATGCCGAAGCGTATTAAAGCGTGCGATCGCATTGACGCTCGGACTATGCAACAGGATTGATGCGGCCGAGATATAGAAGGCATGATGTATGGAACGGTGAAATCCTTTGTGGGCAAGAGAGAACCTGAGTGTTGTAGCCAATCTGGCATATATTGTTAGGCTATCGAAAGCCATTGTAATCTCAATTTCAAATATCAATAAAGATAAGTGTTTCGTATACTCTGTTTTTCTTTCGTTGTTAATATCGAATCAAAAGATAACCATTTGAGAACTTGTCATCTTGTCTTACACGAGCGCAACTCCAGGCTCGTGCGGCATCACGTCCACTGTGAGGACGATGATTCGGGTGATTCCGGTTCGGGACTGTTTGCCATGAAATATAAAATAGCAGAACAATTATCGGAGGACTGGACTTTTACTTCATAATACAAACTCGCTTGTACAAAGAAAGCCTAGGGACGAAAATCTAGGTACAGCAATCTAAGTACAATTGTTTATTTTAGATTCTGGGGGGTGACGATAGAGGCTCGGGAAAGCGACGGCAGCTCTGCCTTACTCCTTGGACGATCGGGTGCAGCCTTGGCTCTGTAGAAGAGCTGTTTGGCGTTGATAAAGAAATGCTCTTCTTTCGATCTCTGTATATTCTCTCTCTGGCTCTCTGGATCTCTGTGTCTTCTTTTGCAAAAGTCAGAGCCTCTTCTTCGCAAGGGAATGGCACCTTGCTATTTATAAGAGTGGGGGGCATCACTAGGGTTTGTAATGATTGCCCATTCTTCAAAGTCGGCAGCTTAGGATCAATGAATCTGGGCTGCTCATAATAGATCCGGGCAATTAATGTGATTGCATCAAATCTTTGTGGATAATTAATGATGATTGACATAAATCCTCATGATTTGTTATGCCAATCTCGGATCTCTCGCCACGTGTCATTGATTTGCTTGATTGCGAATGATCTGATTTGATCCCAATATTTCATTGGGATTTGTTGATGAATTTCGGTTGATTTGATGTCACGTATCCCATTATCATGCCACGTGTCTTAGCCACGAGCCACTTAGAAGATCTGAACCGCATGAGGGTTGCTCCTCCTTGAGCCGCATAAGGCTAGCCACGTATCAAGGCTGCTTGGGAGTGTCCCCTGAACATTTGAACCGCATGGTGATAATGGGTGCCTTCTTCGTGAGCCGCATGGAGATAGTCCTTGTGAGCCGCATGAGATAGCCTCTGCTTGAACCGCATAGAATAGCTTCGGCCTGAGCCGCATGGGATAGCTTTCTGAGCCGCTAGGGTGGTCTCTGCCTGAGCCGCATGCGACTGTCCACGTGTCAAGGCCGTATAAAGGTTTCTGGATTTCGGGGGATCGTGTCAGAGATTTCCTTCGTTTCCCTAGGAATCTGTCATTTATGACGGAGTCATTATTGTTTCTTTGTGTCAGAGCTGTCATTTGTCAGAGCTGTCAGCCGTCAAGGCATTTAATGCAGGAAAGGACAAAGGAAAGAGCTGTTTGCAGGCCACGTGGCTCCTCTCTGAGCCGCATGGAACTTATTCGAGCCGCATAGACGCTTGAGCCGCATGGATCCCTGAGCCGCATGAGCTCTCTGAGCCGTATGGGGCTCCCTGGCCACATGGATCTTTCTTTATTCTTTTCCATGCTTCTACAAGACCCCCTTCAAAGTTTTCAATTTGTAAAATTGAAATACTTTGAATAAGAAGCATGGCTATGTATAAACTCTTCTGGCCGCATATGATGCCCTGGCCACATATGAGGATATGGCAAGCATGAAGGTTTCTTCGACGGAGCCTTCCTACTCAGAGGTAATGAGGACATGGCAGGAGTGGGCTCAATGAAGGAGGGTACATAGAACGACTCAGAGGTAATGAGGACATGGAAGTTCTATGTAAAGGGGTGATTTATTTTTGGCGGAAGTGAAACGACTCAGAGGTAATGAGGACATGGCCGTTTTGGCAATTTGTGGATCTGTTACCCTTTTTGTGCACTGGGAGTGCGGGTAGTAGATCATGAGTGAGGATCTCTTTCAGGAAGAAAGTTCAGAGGTATGGTCATACATGACTTACTATCTGAAAGAGTGACCGAAATATGAGTTCAGAGGCACCTGCGGGTACGTAACTCGATAATCTGGGAGAGTTGGAGTGTGAGTTCAGCGGCACCATCGGGTACATAACTCGATAATCTGGAGTGTTGTGGATGTTAGTTCAGCGACACCAGTGGGTACATAACTCGATAATCTGGAAATGTGGATGTGAGTTCAGCGGCACCAGCGGGTACATAACTCGATAATCTAGAGAATTTTGGAATATGAGTTCAGCGGTACCGGCGGGTACATAACTCCGTAGTCTGGAAAATGTGATATGAGTTCAGTGGTACTGGCGGGTACATGACTCGACGATCTGGAGAATATCGTTTAGACATAATATTTCTTCAGGAATTTGCCGTTGACGGGCAACATGAGCAAGTCTCCATTTTGTTTTGCGAGGCGGTAAGCACCGTTGGAGAATACAGCCTCAGTGATAAATGGACCTTCCCATTTTGGCTGAAACTTGCTGGCGATCTTGTGAGTCATGACCATCGGCCTCCGGACTGCCAGAACGAGATCGCCCACTTGGAATGTTCTAATTTTAACCTTCTTGTTGAAGGCTCCGGAGATGCGTGCTTGGTATAGCTCGATCCGTTGCTGAGCCAGGAGGCGCTTTTCATCTAAGGCCTCCAACTCTTGTAGCCGGCGACGGTAGTTATCATCCGTTGTCAATTGGTAAGTAAGGGCAACGCGGAGCAAAGGTATTTGAGTCTCCAATGGGAGAACTGCCTCACTCCCGTACACCAGGGAGAATGGTGTGTTCCCTGTGGCCGTTCGGACTGTGGTACGGTACTCCCATAAGCATTCACCAAGCTTCTCGTTCCAGTCGCGTTTGTTGGACGATACGAACTTCTTGAGAAGTTTGATGATTGTTTTATTGAATGCTTCTGCCAACCCATTCGCTGCTGGATTGTATGGAGTCGAAGCAATGTTCTGAATTCGGTGTTTATCGCAGAAGCGATAGAAGGCATAGCTTGTAAACTGCGGACCATTATCGTGGATGATCCTTCGGGGCAGTCCAAAGCGATAGATGTGGTGATGCTTGAGGAAGCTGATCACGTTTGAAGTCTTTACTTCTACAAGTGGAACAGCTTTCGCCCATTTGGAGAAGTAATCTGTGATGGCAAGTATGAAGCGATGTCCTCGAAAAGAAGGTGGAATAATCGGACCGATGATATCCATCTTCTATGCTTCGAACGGCCAGGACGCCACTTTCGGATGTAGAAGTTCGGATGGTTGGTGGATGAAGTCCGCATGGACTTGGCAAGCTTTGCACTTTCTAGCATAGTCTATCGCATCTGCTACCATCGTGGGCCAGTAGTAGCCCATTCGGCGAAGACGATCCTGCAATTTTGGGCCAGACTGATGGGCCCCGCAGACACCATCATGAGCTTCGTGTACGGCTTCTTTGGCTTCTGCGTTTGACAGACATCGAAGCAATAATCCATCGTAGGATCGGCGATACAGCATTTTCGTCTCTGTATCGTAGAAGAATCTGAGAGAACGCCTTCGGATAGAGGTAGCCTATTTTGGGTTCTCGGGCAGGATGTCGTAGACTATGAAGTCAATGAATGGTTGTCTCCAGTCTGGGACTTCGTCGATCGTCTGAGTGGAATAACTCGCCACGAATTGAACGTTGTTCTTAGGACAGACCAGTTCGTGGCCTATCACATCTACCGATTGATGAGTATGATTTGGCACTGCTAGGGAAGCGGCCAGGCCTGCTAAGGCATCGGCTTCGATATTTTGGAGTCTGGGAACATGTTCGATGAAGAACCCCTCGAACGACGAGATGATGTTGATTGCTATTTGGTGATAGGGGATCATGTCTTCATGGCAAACTTCGTATGAGCCCCGAATCTAATTGACGATTAACTGCGAATCGTCGTATGCTTCAAGATATTCTACCCCCAGCTCTCTTGCAAGTTGGAGGCCAATGACCAAATCGTTGTACTCGGCCACATTATTAGAGCAGGGTTCCGTGAGAGAATAAGCACGATTGATCACCAATCCGGAAGGAAAAACCAGCACCACGCCGACTCCGACGACGATGTTGCCCTTAGGTCCAGTCCTTGAGGCGCCGTCGAAGAACATTCGCCATATATCATCGTGAGAGGTTGCATGCGAGTCGGCGACCTCATCTGGGATTCCTTCGTATATTCTGGACGACTCTGAGCCTGGGTGGGCTGCCAAAAAGTCTGCCAGGGCTTGACCTTTAACAGCCTTTTGTGGGACAAAGATCATATGGTAGGGGGACAGTAATATTGCCCATGTAGCGAGGCGAGAGCTGAGTGCCCCTGGTTTAGTCATGAGGACCCTGAGAGGGTTGACTCGTGAGATCACATGTATGGTTTGTCCTGTGACATAGTACCGCGTCTTTTGAATGGCGAACACCAGGGCGAGGCATTCCTTCTCCACGGCGATGTATCGGTGCTTCGGCCCAATCAACATTCGGCTGAGGTAATATATAGCTTGTTCATGGCATGCCTCGTTGTTTTGTGCTAGCAGAGCGTTGAGGGAATGCTCTATTGCTCGTATATAGAGCAGGAATGGTTTTCCAACAACCGGGGCCACCAGGACTGGAGGGTTCGACAAATATTCTTTGATGCTGTCGAAGGCACGCTGGCATTCTTCATCCCATACGAACGAGACGCCTTTCTTCATGAGATGGGTGAATGGCCGACAACGCCCGGAGATATTGGAAATAAACCTCCTGATGTAAGCTAGCCTCCCTTGGAGGCCTCTGAGTTCTCGGAGATTTCTCGGGGGACCCATCTCCATGATTGTCTTCGTCTTCTCGGGGTCTACATGGATATCCTGGGCGGTGATGATGAAACCCAAGAACTTTCTGCTGGATACGCCCAGGAAGGACTTCGTAGGGTTCATTTTCAAATTGTGCGCTCGCATCAGGTCGAATACCGTCCTCAGATCCTGGAGATGGTCTCCCTTACAGTGACTCTTGACGGCGATGTCATAAACATAACACTCCATAGTTTTGTGCAAGTGGTCTCTGAAGATGATACTCATGGCTCTTTGATATGTGGTGCCAGCATTCTTTAAACCGAAAGGCATAACTGTGTAGCAGTATGTGCCAATCGGTGTTCGAAATGATGTATGCTTTTCGTCGTCAGGAGACATCTTGATTTGGTTGTACCCCGAGAAGTCATCCATGAATGACATACGTTCGTAGCCGCAGGTATTGTCAATCATGATGTCTGTGATAGGGAGGGAGAATTCATCTTTGGGACATGCCTCATTCAGATTGCGGAAGTCGATGCAGATTCGAATCTTTCCATTCTTCTTGAGGACTGGTACTATGTTGGCGACCCAATCCGGATGTTGTTCCTCATAAATGAAGCCGCTAGCTATTAGTTTGTTGACTTCGGCTTCGATCGCATCCATGATGCCTGGGCGGAAGCGTCGCTGTTGTTGCTTGACTGGCTTTGCATCCGGCCGAATGTTGAGTTTGTGAAGAGCGATATCGGGATTTAACCCCGGCATGTCTTCATAGCTCCAGGCGAATACATCAATATATTCTTTGACGAGTTCCAGCAGCGATTCTCGCTCTTCGTCTGTTAGGCTTTTACTGACGAAGATTGGTTTTGGAGAAGATTCGCTGCCGAGGTCGACCTGTATAACTTCATCTTCAGTAGGAGTTTCTCTCTGTTCGAACCGCTTTTCCCATTGTGCATCCAACTATTAGGCCTACGGCTCTAACTCGAGGATTTTTGGAATGTCTTTATCTTCTTCATAAGCGTCGGCGAATGCCATGTTGACTGACAGGACTTGTCCGAATAGGTCTCCGATGCTGGTATCCGAGTCAGAAGTTGGTGACTCGGTTGAATGTGAATGCCAGTCACATTCTTTATCTGAACTTTCAAGGGTCGTTGTGGGTGTAACATACCATAATCCATATCGAGTCTTGCTATAGTAGTCCCGTGGTTTGCCAGCCGGGACCGGTGGCTTCAAAGGTAATCGTCGCCCAGTACCGTAGTTCAAGCCTGGCGTAGTTGCCAGATCATACCCCTATTTTTGCATGAGATATTTAGATTGGGGGCTATAAAGATACAGAGGCAGTCTCTCGGCATCTGATTCAAGGTCGACTTCTTCTATGGTGAAGGGCCGCGGATCGTCCTTCCGGCCGAAGATGATTGGATGGTCCCCTCCCTCGATTATGCGGTAAGCGTCTTCCACTGGAGTAAGCTAGTTTTCGGTGTACACATTTGTCACCTATGTGTGTGTAGGTGAGTGGCTATACCGTGTTCCATAGCATACATTGTACAAAGTTTATTAAGCTCGAGGTAGTTCAAAGATAACCCTTTATTGATGAAGTAAGGTATCTTTTCTAGCGGGATTACATCGTCTGCGGAGGGAACATCAGTGTGGGCAGCCACATACTTGGCCAGTTTCGGTTCTTCTTCAGCTACTTCCTGTGTAAATGAAGATTGAGAGGATGACCTGGGCAGCTTGATCATCAGGGGTTCTGTTGGTGGGGCCGAACGTGGAGTTGTTGGCAGACTAGCGACCCCCAGTTTGGTACCTGATGCTGGGCGGGGAGTGGTTGGTTTGCTAGAAGCCCCAGACCTTGCATCGGGGTGACGACTCTTCTTGGGAAGGCGTATCGTCATTGGTTTGTCGGAGGGATTGAGCTTCTCCGTTTGTGGCTGGCCGACTCTTGGCAGCCTGATTGTTAGTGGCTCCGTTGTGGGTCTCGGCACTTAGCCAGACCTTGGCAGCCAGATTATCATTTGCTCTTCTTGTGCCGAGAGGCTGATTGCGTCCTTACGCAGAGTGGCTATAAGGGGTGCGGACTTGCCAGGTTTGCGAGCTTGGAGGTGGTTCGTTAGGGGTTCTTCTGATCCTGTGGCTGTCTCGGTACGAGTTTGTACATCTCCTTCACCAAGGTGCCTCTTCGACTTTTCGTATAGGCAGGAGTCTGAGTAGTAGGATTCGACTCCTTTGAAGGGATCGATGTCGACAAATTCTGTCCTCACGAAGCCGTGTTTGTCGACATACTTGAAGCATTGGTGCAGTGTGGAAGGCACGATCATATAATCGTGTATCCAAGGGCACCCCAGGAGGATGTTGTAAGAAGTGTCTGCATCTATGACGTAACAGGTGACTTTCGACTGGAGATCGCCAATTTGGCACTTCAGACGAATCTTTCTAATTGGGTAGCTCCTGCCCGAATTGAAACCGCTGATGGCGGTGCTTGTTGGCGTCAAGCGTTGCATAGGGATGCGGAGATGATGTAACAGATCCTTCGGGATAATGCTTATGGAAGAACCAGGATCAATGTGCATCCGATCCACCTTTACGTCGTCGATGTATCCAGTGTAATATAACGGACGATCGTGCGGGTTGGTTTTGATGAGCATATCCTACGGAGCGAAGACAATGTTGGGCATCGCTCCCGTATAAGCACTGTCTTGAAGATTTGCAGGCGGATTTTCTCCCGTGAGGTTGACCTGAGCCAGGTACGCGTCGGCATTTTGGAGTGCATCGCTCAAAGCCACGCGAACATCCTTCGAGAGTCTCAGAAGCTCGTATAATGAAAATTTGGCCGGTGTGTTGGCCAATTGCGCCAAGATGTCGAAGTTGTAAGGCCTCTCCAGCCCCTGCGGTGCCTGTTTTTGGAGGGATTTGTCAAAGCGAGTCTCCTTCGGCCTAGGCTTATCGGTCGTCGGAGGCTGAGAAGGTCCCGGAGTGTCAGTTGTAGTGGGTTGATGATCTTCAGCCGAGTTATCAGCCACAGGTTGAGATTGTGCCCCAGACCGAGTGACGACGGCCACGACTTCTTCGATATCTGCCGAGATTGTGCAGCATGATCTGACTTTTCCACTCTTGCTCTTGCGAACGGAAGATGGTGTGGACTGAGTCACTTCAGATACTAAGTCTGGATGGACCCACATGACCTTCCCTCGTGATGTGGTGAGGGATACTAGACCAGCAGCCTGATCTCGGGGAGGTAGAAGATTAGCGATCTCCATTATCGCCAGAGGGATGGGGACCATGCCGTCTTGAGTCTATGTTGGAGGGAAGCTGCCAAATTATACTGACACCATATTGGCTGCCACAGTTACCTCTTCGAAATCGATGGCCAGAGCTTTCGAATCGTTGAGATTTTGGATGTACTGTTTTAGTTGGTAGCAGTCGTGTGTAGCATGGTGGACGTAGCGGTGGTAATGGCAGTACTTTGGGTTCTCCATTTCTGCCGGCCGAGGCTCCCGTCTTAGTAGAAGGAGCTGGATTCTGTCTCCTTGTATGAGCATTTCTAAGATGGGCTTGACATGGCCGTCTTCGAAGGAGTAGGTCATTTATGGCCATTGCTTGTCTACCGGTTTTGGCTCAGGTTTCTGTGCTGTGTCGGCCACCATAGCCTGCTTGCCCTTGTTGTCCCGGTTGTTGGTGGAGCTACCCCCATTGTTGGTGTTGGCGTTGGGACGCCTGCCCTTGTCTTCTCCCTCTGAGATGTGCAATCCCAGTTGACGAGCTTTCTTCAATCGTTTTTCGGCGCTTGTGGCACTGATGATAAACTTCTTCCAATCCTTGAATTGACTTTCGCCCATCCAGAGGCTGATTGTTGGAAGCAGTCTCTTTTGGCAAATTTCAATTAAGGAAGAATCCGGGTTACCAGACGGCAGCTTCATTACGGTTTGGCGAAACCGTTCAATGTAGTTTCTTGTCAGCTCTTTCTTCCCTTGGATGACGTCCATAAGGGTGGACATTGTGACGTCCTGTCCTACTTCATAGAATCTCTCCAAGAACATACGCTTGAAGCTGGCGAAAGAGTGGATGCAGTTGTCCGGTAGGTTGCGATACCAGTCGAAGGCGACTCCTTCCAATGCCCCGATGAATAATCGTATAAGGATGGCATCGTCATGGGGCAAATGGTCGGTGGTGACCTCGAAGTAAGTGATGTATCGACTTGCGGAGGTCTTGCCATCATAAGGATTGATATTGAACGGCTTATATCTTGGTGGAAAGGGGACATCCCTCCATGCTGCAGGGTATGGTTGCCATATTCTGAGGTCTTGAGAGGTTTCTCGAGCGTGAAACATGGCTCGGAGCTCCTGGGCCTCTCTTCTTGCTTCCCTGGCCTCATCCACAGCGGTGGGGGCCGTCATTTCAGGAGGATTGTTGCCCGGGTTCGGTGCCGTTGAGTTCGAGTCTGCATTGACCGCGGGACCCGTGCTTGTTTGGCCAGGCGTCCCTCCTTGGAGAGTTGGAAGGGCCGCTTTGATCTCGTCCACAGACTTGACCAAGGCATGCAATATAGCCTCCAGAGTGTCGATGCGTTGGCGATCACTGGAACCACCTTGGTTGCTGTCCGTCATGAATACCGTCTTTACATGAGGAGAGGTGGAAGGAACGGTGGGGGAAGTGTCCTCCGAATCATACCCCTGTAGCGAGAAGTCATCGGGGTATGTAGGAATGTTCTCTTCTGATTCGGACTCAGAAGGGATAGTACCCCCAGCCTCAGAGTTTGCTTCATCTTGGGAGTCATGGACGTCCTCGGGGACGTCGACCCTTGCTGTATCTGACGGGAGAGTCATTTCCTCAGGCTCATCTCCTTGGAACATTGGATTATCATGGATGTTCTGAGGAGTGCTACCCCCAGTCCCAGCAACCCCCAGTGGTGTGGACGATGAATCTCCTACTGTAGCAGATTTTGTCTTTGAACGGGTACCTTGGAAAACTCCGGTGGTGGGCACCCGTTTAGATGATGGTCTTTTAGTCATAGTGGTTGAAATATTCGGGCAGGGAACATTGGTCTTCTTCCCTCTCCCATCGGCAGGCATTTTCTGAGCAGAGTTGCAGGAGGCGACGGGAAGTGCCTCGTCTTCTGAATATGTTTGTTGCAGTCTTTGGAAGACGGACTGCCGGTCTTCTCGTACCGTCACGTTATTGCAACAGCAGTTGACGATGACTTGGGTGCAGTGACGTCCGTAGGAGGACTTTTTGCACCCCGAGGCACCTTCTCTTTCCTTGCGTTTGTGGAGGATGGCCTCACGCAAGTCAGATAGGTCCGGGTCGACCATGTTTGCTCCCTGGATTTTGGGAGACTTTTGGGAACCTCTCTGTCCGTTTGCCGCTGGGGGCTGGACTCGAGTGGTTCGGTACAACTTCCCATCTGAGGCCCGTATAATAGTATGTGGCACACTCGGATGGTCAGAGGTTGGATCAGCGGACCGAGCTTGCCAAGCTCGTGCTGCCCTAGACTTCTTCGCTCTAGTACATGAGGGCACATAGTAGGAAGAGTCTAAGTGGTGCTGGAGAGAATCAGACATGTCTTCTTGGGAGCACAAGAGATCAGGACCATAGGAGAGGTGGTCGAAGACAGAGCCGCGTGGAGTAGGCGTCATGCGGCTGGTATCAATAATCTTCATGCGGCTGGCAGGCGTAGCCGCATAGGTCTTCTCCATGCGGCTGGAAATCCTAGCCGCATGAGTGCTCTCCATGCGGCTGGAAATCCTGGCTGCATGAGTATTATGTATTTGGCTAGCAGTCTCAGCCGCATGGTCATCATTCATGCGGCTGGCAATCTTGGCCGCATGAGTCTTCGTTCTGCGGCTAGTACCCTTGTTTGGTTTCTTCCTGGAGCACATAGAATCGCTCTTTGCCCCTGTAAGTCCAGCATCGTTGTGCTTTCCTCTGCCGGACTTGGGGACAGCAGAGTCCTCTATGGCTCGAAGTGGGGCCGTACGAGAGTCGCCTTCGCCGTCTTGGGCAGCAGATAGTACTCCGTCCAGAGCTTGGAGAGGAGCAAATGATTTTGGCCTCCACTCGCTGCGAACTTTCTTTGTGCGGGTTTGCTTCTGGACCGGGCCAGCGCTTCCCTCAGAGAGCATTTTTTCAAACGTCTGTTGGTCGAAGCGGACGACCATCTTCTGTTGCGTGGAGCCAAGTTTGGCTGCATCCGATTGCGTCACCAACTCCTCATCCGTGGAGAAGTTTATCCCCAGCAGAGTCGCCATCGTGTTTGCCATGAAATATAAAAGAGCAGAACAATTATTGGAGGACTGAACTTTTACTTCACAATACAAACTCGCTTGTACAAAGAAAACCTAGGGACGAAAACCTAGGTACAGCAATCTAAGTACAATTATTTATTTTTGATTCTGGAGGGTGACGATAGAGGCTCGAAAAAGCGACGGCAGCTCTGCCTTACTCCTTGGACGATCGGGTGCAGCCTTGGCTCTGTAGAAGAACTGTTTGGCATTGATGAAGAAATGCTCTCCTTTCGATCTCTGTATATTCTCTCTCTGGCTCTCTGGATCTCTGTGTCTTCTTTTGCAAAAGTCAGAGTCGTTTCTTCGTAAGGGAATGGCACCTTGCTATTTATAAGAGTGGGGGGCATCACTAGGGTTTGTAATGATTGCCCATTCTTCAAAGTCGGCGGCTTAGGATCAATGAATCTGGGCCGCTCATAATAGATCCGGGCAATTAATGTGATTGTATCAAATCTTTGTGGATAATTAATGATGATTGACATAAATCCTCATGATTTGTTATGCCAATCTCGGATCTCCCACCACGTGTCATTGATTTGCTTGATTGCGAATGATCTGATTTGATCCCAATATTTTATTGGGATTTGTTGATAAATTTCGGTTGATTTGATGCCACGTGTCCCATTATCATGCCACGTGTCTTAGCCATGAGCTACTTAGAAGATCTGAACCGAATGAGGGTTGCTTCTCCTTGAGCCGCATAAGGCTAGCCACGTGTCAAGGCTGCTTGAGAGTGTCCCCTGAACATTTGAACCGCATGGTGATGATGGGTGCCTTCTTCGTGAGCCGCATGGAGATAGTCCTTGTGAGCCGCATGAGGTAGCCTCTGCTTGAACCGCATAGAATAGCTTCGGCCTGAGCCGCATGGGATAGCTTCCTGAGCCGCATGGGGTAGTCTCTGCCTGAGCTGCATGCGACTGTCCACGTGTCAAGGCCGCATGAAGGTTTCTGGATTTCGGGGGATCGTGTCAGAGATTTTCTTCATTTCCCTAGGAATCTGTCATTTATGACGGAGTCATTATTGTTTCTTTGTGTCAGAGCTGTCATTCGTCAGAGCTGTCAGCCGTCAAGGTATTTAATGCAGGAAAGGACAAAGGGAAGAGCTATTTGCAGGCCACGTAGATCCTCTCTGAGCCGCATGGAACTTATTCGAGCCGCATAGACGCTTGAGCCGTATGGATCCCTGAGCCGCATGAGCTCTCTGAGCCGCATGGGGCTCCCTGGCCGCATGAATCTTTCTTTATTCTTTTCCATGCTTCTACAGGGGCGTGACAAATTGGTATCAGAGCTCTAGGCTCAATTTCCTCTGGACGCTCGCTTCATTACAATTCTAAAAGTTGCCCACCACCACTTGAAATCACTCTTGACTCTACTCGATGCCGCACTGGATGTTCCATACAATAAGTCTAATACAAATCGTAAAATTTTGCCGCATCTGTTTTGGAAATTTCATGATGTTTGCTAAGAAAGTCGTAAAGGGTATATTGCATTGAATGCAACGAGCCGTAAAAATGTTAGTTGCTGCAAGTACAACAAATTGTGAAATACGATTAGAGATACTGCTGCAATGTAACACGTTGAATGAGAAATAAAATGATGCACGATGTGCAACGAGTTAATTGTAAATATGCGTTAAAATGAAAGTGAGAAGTGATAAGCCAATACCGAATGTGTTGAACGAATTTGGGCATTTACTTGGAAAGTCGGGAATAAATCGTTGCACGATGTGCAACGCGTGTTGGAAGTAAAATTATTGCACGTGGTGCAACGCATATCAAATTAGTCGTTGCACGGAGTACAAAGAAAATTGGAAAGGAATCGTTGCACAAAGTGAAATAAAATGTCAGAGATAAATCGTAGTACGATGTGCAATGTGTATCGAAAGTAAAATTTGTTGCATGGGGTGCAACGCATATCAAAATAAATAGTTGCACGAGATGCAACGTAAGAAAAGAATTGAAATCGTAAATCGATGGAACGAATCGTTCGTGTTAGCCCAATGATTATATCATGTTTTTGAATATGGCTAATCAATTAAGTTTAACATATCGACGTCACTAATATTCATGTAATCACTATCATGTTGCTACTTAAACTTAGCATTGTCTTAAACTTAACATTGTCCTAAATATTCTATATCATATTGCTATTCTTGTATCATGTTATTCTGTTTGTCTAACATGTACTTTCAGACATGCTTTAAGCATGATCAAGCTTTGTCAAACCAGGACATATACAATAGAGAATTATTTATGGGCCAAAGACGGCGTTATACAAGAAGATTTCTTTGAACCGCCTAACGACCTATCCGGGGCCTCGCATCGGGGGTTCCGCTGTCAAAAGAAAAAGGCGAAAAAGGCGTCAAAGGAAAAAGGCGTCAAAGGAAAAAGGAAAAAGGCGTCTTCAAGTCTGCTCAAATATTTGAAGAAATACGTCATCAAAGGGCTCTTGGTTTTCCTATTTTATCAATGTATTTTTCATATTTATTGAGTCTAGGAATACGATATACACTGCATCGTACTGGCAAATAGGCTACCCAAGAAACGTTTTCAAAATACCCTTTCATTTTGAAAACAAGCCCACTTACAAAAGCCCAAAACTACTTCCTAACTGCCTGACTTTTCAAAAAGCCCAAAACTAATTTGCAGAAACCCCAAAACTACTTCCTAACTGCCAGAGTTCGGTTAGTGAACGTTGCTTTTTGAACTTGGTCTTCCTGCAGTTACGGATTCCAATGAGATTTTCTCATAGAGTTCTGTCCGAATTCTGCCCGAATTCTGTCAGAATTCTACCTTTGGAAAAACTATAAATAGAGAAGGATTTCGATCATTTCAACACACTCATTCACTTTCATATCTCTTCTCTATAAGCCTACTACTTCTTCCAAAGTATTCTGAGCTTTCATTTTCAAATCCCAAGCCAGTTACAATCCTCTAGTCGATTTGCCAGTACGGTACGGTCTAGAAGTTTCAGAGTGGTTGTAATCAGAGGCTTGATTGAAGGTACACACTTCACAATTGAAGTTGGTCGAGTACTTCGGATCAAAGCTCGCGTTGTAGAAGTTGTAAGAACTTCGGATGAAAACTTGTGGTGATTTTCCATAGTGGATTCAACTGGAAGCTAGAGTTCTTCCGACTGGACTAGTCCTCACAAGAGGAAAACCAGTATACATCCTTGTGTTTGCGTTTGCTCTCTACTCTCTACTTTTCATTTACATATCTGTGATATATTATCTGTGATCTTGTTACTAACTTTTTTAAATAGTTAATTTCCGCTGCCTACTCTATTCACCCCCCTCTAGAGTATTGTGCTTTACAACTCGCTCCTACAATCGGTCCTACAGTTCGGTTGCACACCAAACTTATGTTGGCAAACGAGAATATTGACCGAGTTGTGTCGGATGTGATTTAATCAAAGTTACGGTTGTGATCAAGCACGATCACTGCGAAAATAGTGAGTCGGAAGAGATTGTCGGTTTATACTAAGTATAGTACGAGGGAAATGGCTTGATTTTCGAGTGGTATATGCCATACCACGTAGGCGATGAATGACTCGATACCGAGTGGTGTATGGTATACCACTTGTGCGATAAATTGCATCGACACGTTGTGAGAATTGTGAAAGGTTTGTCCGCAACGGACGGAAGAGTACCGAGACTCGATTGGAAATTTGTATGACGGAATGTTGATGCAAGTGTTCTTCAAAAATCGGTTGGGACGATAAGGCGAAACTCGTATCAATAAATGATACATCGGACGAAAGTTATAAGTTGGTCGGACGACCGAGACTAGCGAAACGATTATGCCTTAAGGCAATAATCGGATCGACGGGAAATGAAAACTCGAGCTTACAAATGAGTCGCACGACCTGCGATCTCGATAGAAATGTTCGGCTAGGCGAATCGAATCGCATGACTTACGATCTCGATAGAAATGTTGGGCGAGACGAATCGAATCGCACGACTTACGATTTCGATAGAAATGCTAGGCGAGGCAAATTATAATCGGATCGTACGATGTGCGACTTCGGTGAAGAGTTAGTTAATGTGAGTAATCGTGCCTAAGAGATAGTTGGTTATGTTACGGCGAAACTCATTTGAGTACGACTGAAAAACACGCGAAACTTAGAGGGCGAGATCGTATGACTTGAGGGTTCGATGTTGGATAATCGGTAACTCAGTTACGTGATCAAAAGTATAGCGGGGTGCGGCAAATCAGAAAACAAGTTGATGCGTATGGAAAAGTTCATTACGAACTTGGACGTATGCAAGGCAAGTAGTTGACGTTGAAACGAATTCAAAGTTGACCCTTACGCTATCGAAATTGATACGGCGTATCGAGATCGATACGTAAGAAAACGTAAGCACGATGTGAGAATATAAAATGGAGTGCGCCTTGCGCTATTAAAGTTTTGTAAATAACAATACGAGAATGAAATGAACTGGTTGATCATGAACTTTATGATTGATCAAAGACGAGACTATAAGTCATCGACGATTGCTCGATGCGTATAGCATCTCGTGTGTCGACCCGCAAATAAGATAGACTCGAACTCGATGCGAGTAGATGTTTTATAAATTGCAAAAATCATCGACGGTAGTACATTACGACTCGGAGGATAGTTGCGCATCAGTTGCGCCGATAGAAATAGTTTTGTCCGAAATTGGGTAGTCGCGTAGAATCGTCGGAACGTGATTTGGCTCCGAAATAAGATATAGCATGGTTCATAGTAAACTGTCCTTCATTAATGATCCACAATTTTTGAGCGTAGCTTCGGGGCAGCTGACCCTAGAAGACTTGACCGCCAAATTAAATTGAATGCTGCAGATCGTAAGATGACCCATGCGATATCGCATATAAGATTGTACTGATAACAAATATAATATGGTACATGTTGACGATAAGTCTAGGCGATCGAGAATTATTGGAATAACTTTCGATTGAGAATGATATAGATAGATTTTGAGTATTCGTCGGATGAATGCTTGAATGGTTATGTTGATCGACGATCGAACGAGAAATTCACCAATGAACTTGGTGATACGAGTAGGCGATTGCGAGAAACGTGCTATACACGAGAGGGAACGATAAGGGAATGACCTACGAGTCATGTCATTAGATTCGAATTTACCTTGCAATTTAGCTTGCGTGAATCGAACTTATGTTCGATGTTGCGAGACGGATAAGTTGGGAATTTGGCTAGTGAATTTCCTACTCGATAGGAATTGAATGTAAGGCATATCATAAATACCTTCGTGTCGAGGCGATCGTTGCCTTGAGCACCGTCACCTTGATGTAAACTTTCGTGTCGGATAGATTGTGGCCTTTGAGCAATGTCAATTTAAAGTTACTTCGGGAGAATCTAAGCACGTGGACTATGTAAGTAACCTAGCGGGCGTAGTCCCGAATGTTGATAAAGAAATCGTATCGAGATAAGTTGCATAGCCAGACTTTGGAAATAGCTGGGTAGGGACTTCGAACGCAAGGCGTTGCGAAGGATCGTTGCGATCGGATGCACGACGGCTCGATGCGACGCATAGAATTGATAGTTCCGATGAAACTTACGAAATAAGAAATGCGATTTTGAATCGCATCGTGTGCCTTGACTTTTATTGGATGATCGCGTGTGTATCAATATGCATATGCATTGAAATTGTGAGAACAAGCACTAGAGTCCAAGTCCGATCGAGAGTACGAGATGGCAAGCATAGGATTGAAATTTACCTGTCAGCTTTGTTCTAATTTGTTACGACTGGACTTGGTCGAAATATATATATCTTCGGGACGCCTTGAATATAGGTACGGATCCAAATCGAGTTGTATACAAAATTCAAATCGAGCTGCAGGGATGACTTTGAAATGTTAATAAAAAGATTGCGAGATAGTGTGAAACTGAACAACGTTGGTGGAACGAGATCGTGAAACGATCTATAAAATACTTAGTCGGAGTGTTGGTATTGGTTCGAGGACGAACCTTGTTTTGAGTGGTATATTCTGTAATGCCCCGTTCTGCACGGTGCATTACGCTGAGACATTGACTCAGCGAGTCGCGTTGATCGAATAAAATGTATCGATACGAGTCGATACGAGAGTTACGTTGTCCCGAGCAATGCATCAAACTAAGTCGATGCGAAGAGTTGCCTTGTCCGAAAGAATGCATCGAGTGAATCGATACGAAGCGCCGCGTTGCCCCGAAGGATGAGTGCGTTGAATCGGCTCGAAGATTCTAAGAAATCGAATCGACCAAGGCGCAAGTCCAAATCGTTGCAAGTATTAATTTTAGTTGGTTTCGTGTGCAGGTTATACTTTGACGCGAAAATATTAGAGGTCGATCTTTTGCCATATTTAGTAAGGGGTCCACGAAATCAAATCGCCGCCTTGCGACAGGCTGAGACTTGGGCACGCTAAGGCAAATTGGACGTATGATTCAATAAAGCATGAAGTGCTCGAATGGCTAAGTCAGGAGAGTGGCCATGCAACAAAGTTATAAAATTGAGCCGCATCGGCTCGGCGAAACGACGAAGGCGTATCGACTCAAGGTGGGAGAATTGACTTCTTTTTACTCCTTCATGCGATAAGTCAAATATATCATTCTATACTAAGAGTTAACCTATCGACGCCACGGGCGTGGTCCGATCAGAGATAAATCATAGTGTGAGTCAAACACTAAGTTAGAACAATTGAAATGAAACGTACATCAAATGCACGAGTCGCTATGGAACATTAGATATCGCAAAGGCGAGCGCCTCAGTGCGCAAGCCGTAAGAACATGGGATAACTGTACTCGGCGAGTGCCTTAGTGCACGAACCATACCGTGTCTTCGCGCACGAGTTAGAACGGCTAAAACATTGAAAGACAATAGGCGAGCGCCCCAGCGCGCAAGCCCCGAACATTGAACACTAAGTTACAGAACATAGGAATACGGTCGAAACGTGCCTATGTGCATGGGATAATAAAAGATGGCTTCGTTGCGAGAGAATACAGTTGTGGCATGAATGTGGCAGAACTGTCGGATATGACATAATGCCTCGAAAGGTGTTCGAGACCTTCGGGTCATTTGGTTGACGAGCATTGAGTTGAGGCATGATGCCATTGAATCATTGAAACGAAGTATGAAACGTAAGAACACAGAAAGTTAACGGAAGAAATACGAGATGATAAAATCTGAGTCTCGGACTCAAGACTATGTTTGGTTGTTTGAATTTGACTGCTTGATTAATAAGGGCGTTGCACGGTCGATTGAGATGGACTCGAGATTAATGTGATAATGACTCGTGCACGAGTGTTTTTCCTAAACGATTAAATGTCGGATGCGCCCCGGAACCGCTTGTCCTAGGAGGGATTCGAATAATCTTTGTTGGCGCATATCTTTAAGTCGGGTAGCTCTCGCTATTGATGGGAAAAGTCACAAATGATGGTATGCAGTAAGAATATTTCGGTTGTTTGGGACAGCGACCCAACCCGTGAAACGCCGGGCAGTCCGACAAATATTGAGAAAAGAATGAGAGAAAAGAAAGGAACTCCTTTAGTCCATTCCGGCACGGATACGCCAACGGCCCTCATATAGCTAAGGAACGATGGGTTGAAAGTGTAGGCGCGTATGCGTCCCGCATATAGATCCTGCTTAGAGATGCACATATAACATGACAGGGAAGGAATGGGGCGTATTCACCTTGCGTCGGTGCAAGGGCGAGTGCGTCAACTTGGTAAGAAGTCGTGCCACGAATCAAACACGAGATTGCTTGTTTGCTTGCCTATTTCAATTTGAATAACAAGCTTGCCATGCTAACATGCTTTACGTTTTCAAAGATGCCATGAAATTGACCCTAAGGAGAACATACCAAGATCATAAGCTAAGTTGCATGATTCAACATAAATATTATAATGTCGGTTTGGAAAGATGATCTTTGTATCAATACATGCGAGGACGAACGTACTGATCCCCCACCAGCTTCATACAGGGTGCAGGGAATGGATTGCTCGCGACAAAGCGTTGCTTGAACGCGTTTAGGCTTGGAATGCCTAAGCGTATTTAAGCGTGCGATCGCATTGACGCTCGGACTATGCAACAGGATTGATGCGGCCGAGATATAGATGGCATGATGTATGGAACGGTAAAATCCTTTGTGGGCAAGAGAGAACCTGAGTGTTGTAGCCAATCTGGCATATATTGTTAGGCTATCGAAAGCCATTGTAATCTCAGTTTCGAATATCAATAAAGAGAATTGTTTCGTATACTCTGTTTTTCTTTCGTTGTTAATATCGAATCAAAAGATAACCATTTGAGAACTTGTTATCTTGTCTTGCACGAGCGCAATTCCAGGCTCGTGCGGCATCATGTCCCCTGCGAGGACGATGATTCGGGTGATTCCGGGTCGGGGTGTGACATCGGCGATGTGGCTTACAGGCTAGACTTGCCACCTCCATTAGTGGGAGTCCATAACGTATTCTACATGTCACATCTGAGACGGTATGTAGCAGATCCTAGCCATGTACTCGATCACTCAGAGATTGAGGTGGGACCTACTCTTAGTTATCCAGAGCAGCCTGTAGAGATTCTGGATAGACGAGAGAAGATTCTGAGAAACCAGGTGATACCCTTGGTTCACGTCGCATGGAGGCATCATTCTCCAGGAGAGTCTACCTGGGAGCGGGAGGATGAGATGCGCGAGTGATACCCATATCTTTTTGGACCTTGAGGTATGATTGTCTATCCTTCTCATCAGTTCAATTTTGCCTTTCAATTTCGATGACGAAATTCTTTTAAGGAGGGTAGATTTGTCACTACCACATTTTAGCTTGAGGGTATTTTGGTCATTATTATTACAGTTTGATTGTTGGTTATAATTTTTGACTTTTGCTAGTTGAGACTATAAAGACTAGCCTAGTATTTGACTTTGACTTTGGTGACTTAGTTAGCATGGTAGAATGCTGTGGGACCCTAATCTAACTTAAGTTGACTCAAGTTGACTTGGGTTCATGTAGAGAATGGGTCTCCTTGGTAGTTGGCCTTTTTAGTTAGAAGGCTTAATCAACTAGCTAGTGCATTAGGCCCATGACCATTTCCCAAGAAACCCTAACCCTAATCCCTACATGGCCGGCCACATCACAGCCCTTGGAGACCTAATCACACCCCTATATAATGTCACTTAATACTCACTTGCCTCTTTTAGAAATCTCCCTTTAGAAATCCTAATAGTTCTTCCCCAAATCATCAAATCTCACCATTTGTGAGCCCTTAGACCAAATATTGGTACTAGAAATTTTTTTATATTTTTTTATGATTGCTGTCAATTTCGATTGTGTATATATATATATATATATATATATATATATATATATATATATATATATATATATATATATATATATGTAAATATACCAAATACTAATAGGCAAAGGACTCCATTAGAATATTAATTAGGCCAGGGGTCTTAGTGTAAAAACTCTATGTTTAAATTCCTTACTAAACGGCCAAAGGTGAATTCGAATCCTGCTATCAAATGGATTCAAATCCTTCTCTAGATAGGAGAGGAGAAATTCAACCTTATCCTCTCGATCCCTCCAAACCCTAGTATAAGTACGAGAGATCATCAAAGCCCCGTTCCCGAACCCTAATTTCTGCCTCGAGCTCTCTCATGTTCTGCATTGAAGAACGGCTCGAAGAGTTGAAGCAAACCAAACCATCGACAGGTAACAATTCCCCACCATGGCCTTGATTCATTGAATTAAACTATTTTTAGGCTTGCAAATGCTTGTGTTAATCAACATGGGATCGGAGGGGTAGGTGTTTGATTTAATGTTTAAACCAGGGACTCATGGGATGCACTTGTGTATCGAGCATGGGATGTTAATGATACATCAGCCCATGTCCTGTCTTAGGGTGCCATGAGAAATTCACACCAATAGATATTGATGTGGACCAAACACCAAGGAGAGCGGGTCACCTGGTTGTAGCAGAGGGATCAACCCTCCATTATCTGTACTAATTATTTTACAACCATATGGCACATCTCTTAACACTCAAACTGGGGTTACATTTGCAATGTATAGATTAGGGTGCTTGAATATGCCATTTATATTACCAGCAATTGAAGTCTCAGAGTACAAGGGGTCATATCAGTCCATGATTTTGAGTTTTTCCTCTAGCATAAGCACTTCAGAGCAATAAGTAGTCACCATAACCATTCCCTGTCTGTCCACTATATGGTACGAATCAATGGTAAGTTGGTATGTAATATGCAGATATGAACATTTGTTCAGGTCAGTGGACCATGCATAGACCTGTCCACTTGTTTCACTATCCCTGATGTACCAGGACAGGTTTAAATGTCTGTATATAGGTTTCAGTAGAGTCAGAGATGGCAACTTAGTGGTATCAGGCTTAGTATACTCACCCCTATAGCCATAGGTTATACAGTCCCTATTATCTTGTTGCATTAGTTCATTCATATATAATTCAGTCCAGGTACTCATATGCCCAGCCTTTGAACTCAGTATATAGCCCAGGTTTCCCCTTTGTTCAGCTGCCAATAAGATATCCGACATATTTTCTTAGTTCAGTCCCTCATCTTTAGTGTCAGACCTTGCATAATTCATCTTAGGTTATGTCCCTACCTATGCATTGTACTATATAAATTACTTTGATTCAGACTTTATCTTGTTTATAGCCCTCCACATTTGTATAAGTAAGGGTAGCAATCCCTATCACTTGCCTATATTGTATGGCCCTAGGTTCCCTTGATGTATCACTCACCCATAAGGTACCAGTTGACCTTGATGAAGAGACTGCCCTGCATAATCCATTACATAAATTCAGTTAGTTGATCCTTCCTTAGAAGTTCAGCCCTGCTTGTATTTCAGACCTTAAATGTAGATTCGGTCCCTTGATGTCAGTCCCAAAGATACAGGGCCTACATCCTTAATTCTAGTAGCAGTCTTGGACTTTCAAAACTGTCCACTGCATCCAGGTGTTTAGTCCTGATATGAATTCCTGTTCAGTCCTGCAATCACCAGGGTAGTTCAAACCATTGGACATAAAGTTTCAACCCATATTTGGACAGGACATGCGTACCAGTGGCTATTGGGGAGTAGGAAGTTGAGGTTAATTTGTAGGAAGTTAAGGTTAATTTGTAGGAAGAGGCATGTCAGTACAGGACATGCCAATATTTTAAATAACCATTGCAAGTTACCTGCCCATCATTCCCTGATTGTACATTGCATACACCACCCTTCTGCTATGGAAACCCGGTACCATTTCACCCTTGAATGTCACTCGTAGCAGACTCCTACCCCATGTCCTGTTTCCTTTGGCCAAAATTGTTTCAGTCCTATATATAGATATGATGTTCAGTTCTATTGTTATACATTCACACGATGCTTTTGGACTGAATCTGAATAGCCATAAGTCAAGCCAGGGATGGAGGGGGATATATGTTGAACATGTGATGTTCATAGCTATGTGTGTGTGCCCAATATCAGTATGTACATGTAGTAAAACAGTGTAGCAGTTGCAAATGCATATCAGTTGCATAAGCGTATCTAATAACTGCATATCATGTACAAGTCGCAGTTGGTATCAAATAGCACAGATTAAGAGTAGTACCAGGGGTAAGTAAGATAAGTAAGGGGGATTGGTTAATTGATGGTTGGAAAGCCAGAGTATCCGGTGCCATGCCTTATACCAACTCTAGAGAGGAAGGATGGACTACGATGTGGTTATTTCACTTAACAGTATATCCCAGAGTATTCCAGGTATTCCAGGGCTACCTGTGATAGACCATGGCCAAGGGTCGACCTTGTAAGATCTAGGGTAGCAGTCATGCCATAGCCTACCTTCCCATATCAGGCTGCATTAGGTTGCCTGGCAACTTGAGTACTGGGTAACAGATGTAATCACACTGTTTGCACTTGTAACAGGTGGTATTTATACCAATTTGCAGTACCCGACCTAAGTGGACACAGGGGGTTACCTGGGAAGGAATCCATTAGGAGAGTCACCATGACGTCAAGTATGAAATAAATAGAGGTAACCCTAGACAACCAATTCACTGTAAGGGTCCAAAACCATAAGGTATCGAAGAGAGAATCCATTGAGAAGACTAAATAATTTATTAGATAGTTTCTTTTGTACTCTAAATTGTGTATTGATATAGAAATTCGTAAATATAGGTCTGTTGGACTCCGATTCAGTATTAGACTTGTATCACCAGCTCAGGACCACAGGCAAGTATACCTTGCCAACTTGTACAGTATAATTTATATACATGTTCATCATCTCGCTGCGGTTCTTTTCCTTACATTCGTGATTGCTTTATTCCATGTCTAGTACACTCATCCTGTTATAGTTTTGCTTTACATATTTTTAGTTTTCTGCACCTTCTTGTTCCTTTCTGTTATGATATTTCTATCTGTTACACTGTGTTAGTTTCATATGTATTCCTTGATAGAGTCGTCTAGTCCTACACCACGATTCCCTTGACTTGATTATAACTTGACATGACTTGAGTAGGACTTAACTTTGACATTCTATAGATTGTGAGTACTTACCTTGACTACGGTCTATAGGATTTTATACTAGGATTGGCTACCGTCTTGGTTGTGAGTACTTGCCTTGACTACGATTGAGACACTATAGATTATGAGTACTTGCCTTGACTGCAGTCTATAGCTTGACCTATTAGCCATTTCTAGTATGGCATGCCAGTGTCGTAGGATCCTTGTGTTTAGATCTTGTGTCTTAGTTCATTTGTCTCATTGGATAACCTTGATTGTTCCTTACTTCTTTGTATATTTATACTGTTACATGTTAGCTTGTATATTATGTATCTTGCTAGTCCTCTGAGGACCTGATGATCTCTTCAGGTTTAACGACTGCATGGAGTTAGTTAGCAGAGCGGGATGGTAGAGGATTGTGATGTATGATACAGGTATTTGCTTGTGATATTTTTTATTATCCTTTCGTGCTTTATATTCAGTACCATGATATTTTCTGCTTATTTTATAGACTCATATCATTCATAGAGTCTAATCGGACAATATGCTAATGGACTGCAGACCATGACCCATAATTGTTCATTCTTGTTTTACATGATTCTTGTGGATTGAGATATAGTTTAGATTAGACATGATACCATATTCTGGACAGCTTATACGTACTCGAGTCGGGCTGGAGTCCGCTCGATACGTAGCTGGCTTGATCACGAGCTCGCATCCGAAAAACGGGTGCGGGTCGTGACAAGTTTTTTTGCTGGCCCATACAGGTCAGAGCATATCGTATCGATTACGTAATTGTACTGATATGAGCCTACGACCTTGACTAAACCTTAGAAATCTCAATCCACACTGCCTTGAAAACTCTTCTAGAAATTCTCTACGTCCTTGAAAACTCCATATTTGCTCTCGATTATACTTTATTGCTTTCTGTACCATTGATTCTCGTCGCTTCCTATTCCGGGGTGACGAATGATCGTGCTGTCTAGAATTCATCAAAAATTCTTAAGTTATAGTATAATATTGCTTGATTATTAAATAATTAGTTGTTTGTAGATATGAGAGATTATAGATACCATATGTCCTAGATATTTTTGGTAGAATTATTAGCCACTAGTTAGAAGATTATAAGAATTTAGTGACCCGTGTTTCAAGGGAGTAGTGTGACCGAAGGTGGGTAGAAGTCCTCGAGATTTCGTAAATACCAAATGATTAGAGAAGGCCATAAAATATTTTTGAGAAATTAAATTTGAGGAGATTAAGGTAATAGTAGACTTTGATTTTTAAGGCATAGTTGTGAATTAGAATTTCGAGAACGAAATTATTTTTAAGGTGGGTAGATTTGTGAGCCCTTGGACCAAATATTGGTACTAGAAATTTTTTTATAATTTTTTATGATTGCTGTCAATTTCGATTGTGTATATATATATGTAAATATACCAAATACTAATAGACAAAGGACTCCATTAGAATATTAATTAGGCCAGGGGTCTTAGTGTAAAAACTCTATATTTAAATTCCTTACTAAACGGCCAAAGGTGAATTCGAATCCTGCTATCAAATGGATTCAAATCCTTCTCTAGATAGGAGAGGAGAAATTCAACCTTATCCTCTCGATCCCTCCAAACCCTAGTATAAGTACGAGAGATCATCAAAGCCCCGTTCCCGAACCCTAATTTCTGCCTCGAGCTCTCTCCTGCTCTGCATTGAAGAACGGCTCGAAGAGTTGAAGCAAACTAAACCATCGACAGGTAACAATTCCCCACCATGGCCTTGATTCATTAAATTAAACTATTTTTAGGCTTACAAATGCTTGTGTTAATCAACATAGGATCGGAGGGGTAGGTGTTTGATTTAATGTCCAACCCAGGGACTCATGGGATGCACTTGTGTATCGAGCATGGGATGTTAATGATACATCAGCCCATGTCCTGTCTTAGGGTGCCATGAGAAATTTACACCAATAGACATTGATGTGGACCAAACACCAAGGAGAACGGGTCACCTGGTTGTAGCAGAGGGATCAACCCTCCATTATTTATACTAATTATTTTGTAACCATATGGCACATCTCTTAACACTCAAACTGGGGTTAAACTTGCAATGTATAGATTAGGGTGCTTGAATATGCCATTTAAATTACCAGCAATTGAAGTCTCAGAGTACAAGGGGTCATATCAGTCCATAATTTTGAGTTGTTCCTCTAGCATAAGCACTTCAGAGCAATAAGTAGTCACCCTAACCATTCCATGTCTGTCCACTATATGGTACGAATCAATGGTAAGTTGGTATGTAATGTGCAGATATGAACATTTGTTCAGGTCAGTGGACCATGCACAGACCTGCCCACTTGTTTCACTATCCTTGATATACCAGGACAGGTTTGAATGTCTGTATATAGGTTTCAGTAGAGTCAGAGATGGCAACTTACTGGTATCAGGCTTAGTATACTCACCCCTATAGCCATAGGTTATACAGTCCCTATTATCTTGTTGCATTAGTTCATTCATATATAATTCAGTCCAGATACTCATATGCCCAGCCTTTGAACTCAGTATATAGCCCAGGTTTCCCCTTTGTTCAGCTGCCATTAAGATATCCTACATATTTTCTTAGTTCAGTCCCTCATCTTTAGTGTCAGACCTTGCATAATTCATCTTAGGTTCTGTCCCTACCTATGCATTGTACTATATAAATTACTTTGATTCAGACTTTATCTTGTTTATAGCCCTCCACATTTGTATAAGTAAGGGTAGCAGTCCCTATCACTTGCCTATATTGTATGGCCCTAGGTTCCCTTGATGTATCACTCACCCATAAGGTACCAGTTGACCTTGATGAAGAGACTACCCTGCATAATCCATTACATAAATTCAGTTAGTTGATCCTTCCTTAGAAGTTCAGCCCTGCTTGTATTTCAGACCTTAAATATAGATTCAGTCCCTTGATGTCAGTCCCAAAGATACAGGGCCTACATCCTTAATTCTAGTAGCAGTCTTGGACTTTCAAAACTGTCCACTGCATCCAGGTGTTTAGTCCTGATGTGAATTCCTGTTTAGTCCTACAATCACCAGGGTAGTTCAAACCATTGGACATGAAGTTTCAGCCCATATTTGGACAGGACATGCGTACCAGTGGCTATTGGGGAGTAGAAAGTTGAGGTTAATTTGTAGGAAGAGACATGTCAGTACAGGACATCAGTACAGGATATGCCAATATTTTAAATAACCACTGCAAGTTACCTGCCCATCATTCCCTGATTGTACACTGCATACACCACCCTTTTGCCATGGAAACCCGGTACCATTTCACCCTTGAATGTCACTCGTAGCAGACTCCTACCCCATGTCCTATTTCCTTTGGCCAAAATTGTTTCAGTCCTATATATAGATATGATGTTCAGTCCTATTGTTATACATTCACACGATGCTTTTGGACTGAATCTGAATAGCCATAAGTCAAGCCTGGGATGGAGGGGGAATAGATGTTGAACAGGTAATGTTCATAGCCATGTGTGTGTGCCCAATATCAGTGTGTACATGTAGTGAAACAGTGTAACAGTTGCAAATACATATCAGTTGCATAAGGGTATCTGATAACTGCATATCATGTACATGTCGCAGTTGGTATAAAATAGCACAGATTGAGATTAGTACCAGGGGTAAGTAAGATAAGTAAGGGGGATTGGTTAATTGATGGTTGGGAAGCCAGAGTATCCGGTGCCATGCCTTATACCAACTCTAGAGAGGAAGGATGGACTACGATGTGGGTTATTTCACTTAACAGTATATCCCAGAGTATTCCAGGTATTCCAGGACTACCTGTGATAGACCATGGCCAAGGGTCGACCTTGTAAGAGCTAGGGTAGCAGTCATGCCATAGCCTACCTTCCCATATCAGGCTGTATTAGGTTGCCTGGCAACTTGAGTACTGGGTAACAGATGTAATCACACTGTTTGCACTTGTAACAGGTGGTATTTATACCAATTTGCAGTACCCGACCTAAGTGGACGCAGGAGGTTACATAGGAAGGAATCCATTAGGAGAGTCACCTTGATGTCAAGTATGAAATAAATAGAGGTCCCCTAGACAACCAATTCACTGTAAGGGTCCAAAACCATAAGGTATCGAAGAGAGAATCCATTGAGAAGACTAAATAATTTATTAGATAGTTTCTTTTGTACTCTAAATTGTGTATTGATATGGAAATTCGTAAATATAGGTCTGTTGGACTCCGATTCAGTATTAGACTTGTATCACCAGCTCAGGACCACAGGCAAGTATACCTTACCAACTTGTACAGTATAATTTATATGCATGTTCATCATCTCGCTGCGGTTCTTTTCCTTACATTCGTGATTGCTTTATTCCATGTCTAGTATACTCATCCTGTTATAATTTTGCTTTACATGTTTCTAGTTTTCTGCACCTTCTTGTTCCTTTCTGTTATGATATTTCTATCTGTTATACTGTATTAGTTTCATATGTATTCCTTGATAGAGTCGTCTAGTCCTACACCACGATTCCCTCGACTTGATTATAACTTGACTTGACTTGACATGACTTGAGTAGGACTTGACTTTGACATTCTATAGATTGTGAGTACTTACCTTGACTACGGTCTATAGGATTTTATACTAGGATTGGCTACCGTCTTGGTTGTGAGTACTTGTCTTGACTGCGATTGAGACACTATAGATTGTGAGTACTTGTCTTGACTGCAGTCTATAGCTTGACCTATTAGCCATTTCTAGTATGGCATGCCAGTGTCTTAGGATCCTTGTGTTTAGATCTTGTGTCTTAGTTCATTTGTCTCGTTGGGTAACCTTGATTGTTCCTTACTTCTTTATATATTTGTACTGTTACATGTTGGCTTGTATATTATGTATCTTGCTAGTCCTCTGAGTACCTGATGATCTCTTCAGGTTTAGCTACTGCATGGAGTTAGTTAGCAGAGCGGAATGGTAGAGGATTGCGATGTATGATACAGGTATTTTCTTGTGATATTTCTTTATTATTCTCTCGTGCTTATATTTACTACCATGATATTTTCTGCTTATTTTATAGACTCATATCATTCATAGAGTCTAATCGGACAATATGCTAATGGACTGCAGACCATGACCCATAATTGTTCATTCTTGTTTTACATGATTCTTGTGGATTGAGATATAGTTTATATTAGACATGATACCATATTCTGGACAGCTTATACGTACTCGAGTCGGACTGGAGTCCGCTCGATACGTAGCTGGCTTGATGACGAGGTCGCATCCGAAAAGCGGGTGCGGGTTGTGACACCATTCCTCCCCCAAATTGATCCCACTCACTTGCATTGGAGGTCATTTCTGGAGTAGAGGTTGAAGGGAGCTTGCTTGCAAGGTTTGGAGCTCACTTGGCCATTACTATTGGAGGAGGACTTCTCATTTTGCGGCTTTTTGTTTGAGATCTCTCCCAATAGGTAAATGCCCCCAAATCCCATTAAATTTTTGTTTTCTTTTCATGATAGCATGCATCTAGGTGTCCCTTAGCTGTAGAGTGAGTTTGGTAGAAATTCGTATCGTTTTGATACGCGTATCGGACACGTATCAGTGTCCTAGGGTTAGTGTTCGATAAAATATCTCAATGGGATTTTTATTCTTGTTTTGTAAAACTAATTTCATATTTATATAGCCCTATATGTGGGGACTTAATTTGCATTTGACTGAGTTTATTTTGATGCATATTTTGTGTCCAAACTGGACACGAACATGTTGTCTGGACACCGCACAGGGGATACTGTGCTCCCCTGCTGCTGCACATCTCGTACATGCTGCACGCGCCACGTGGACTTGCGAGACTTGATATGGAAGAGGGGGCCATGTCTGACAGACCCCTCCCCAAGTTTCGGGACACCTCATGTCGTGTCGAGCACGATAATCGACCTGCACTGAATCGACCCCTCTGCACACGCGCGCGCAGTACTGCTGATACGTTGTTTGTGTCCTTCGTGGACACGCTGTGGACACGTGTCAGGCACTCGTGTCTCTATCCCTATCCCTGGCGAACGCGTATGCACGAGCACGATTGGTATCGAGCCCTGTGTCGTATCCAAATGAACACGATATCTCCCCACGAGGCAGTTCTGTGCACAGAGTTGTGTCTGTGTGTTTTTGTTGATTTGGACACCTCGTGTCCATTTGTTTGGACACGAGTACCCCCTGACACGTACTAATTTAGGGAACACTTCTGTATACCTGATTTGAATTTTCAATTTGGTTTCATTTGATTTTTGGGGTTCGAAATGAATCACTGATACTCGAGTTAAAACCTGAGTTTTGGGACTCAAAAATATATAGAACTGTAAACTGAGTTCCTAAAACCTGGGTTCTATTTCTGAGATTAAATTTTAATAAAATGTTAATTAATTTTTAAATTGCTATGTTTTTGGCATATACTATGTCTGTGATACATGTTTAAACATTTGTGTTATAGGCATTAGCCATATATGTGTGGTATATAAATATAGTAGTATATATATATACTTGGTATGTTATATGTTGTTTTGTGTTGTGGTTGGACTTGTTTGCCTAGAATAGCTATTGGTTAGGCCTAGACTTGACTTGTTAGACAAAATTGGACCTAGAATAGCTTGGTTGACCTAGTTGACTGGTATAGTTGGCTAGAGTTGACCAAGAGTAGACTTTAGTCTAGAATGACTTGTTAGACTAGGTTTAGACCTAGAATAGCTTGGTTGACCTAGTTTGACTTTATAAGTTGACCAAGAGTTGACTTTGGCCTAGATGACCTAAAAATCATGTAGAATGCATTATAATGTTCAATATTACCTTTCTGGACATGTTGTGGCCTGTGTTGCTCTAAATAGGACTCATCTACTATATCTGGACATCTATACTCATCAGATACTCAGGATATCAGGCGAGTACATTCTCTGATCATTTTATGCTTGATAGGACTTATATTCTTGCTCTAAATTACTTTACTTGATGCTGTCATGTTGGTAACACGGATTGGTACTATATGGATCTTTTCATGAGATGTTATCCCCCTCGGGAGCGTCGGGTACATCATGTCATGTGTGTTTCACTTTCATCATGTACTCCTGTGCTCTCACTATTCATGTATACTCTTGTGATTCATGTACTCTCATATTCACAGAGCCTTCATGTATAACTTCATGTGCACTCATTTATGAGCCCCATGTGATGATCATGTACAATAACATAATATGTCTAGATCCTCGTGTATTGATTGGGGTACGGGAGAATAGAAGCAGTCATGTGAACAATTCCAAAGTAGTGTAGTCATGTACAAACTCAGTAGTGTAATCATGTATAAATTCAAGCCGTTCACATATTTTCTTGTACTCTACATCACTAGTCACTTGTAGTTCTTTACTTATAGTAGATATTTCCAGTACAGTTATCTCTCTCTCTTTTCATGTACATTTTTTCAGCGCTTTATGTATCTTACTCTATTACATACTTTATATTTCTATCATAATATGAACTGTTGAGATTGTGTGCTCGTTCCTGTCCTGACTGAACCTGTTGAAATATTACAGATGACACCGAGGAGTTTTGTCCTACGTACTGTAAAACCCCTAAATTTCTACTATTTTTTTTATTTTTGGTACTGATTTTTTTTTGTATTTGTACGTCGCGTAGTTACATTGTACGTTGTGCGCGAAATTTTATTTTTCGTAATTACTCGACGAGTGTGAATATGTGCGAGCGTACATATTTTTAGAAAAACATTTTTCTACTTTTTAGTTGTAAAATAATATATGTAATAATTATTTTAGCTATCATACCAACATTTCCAAGTCTATTATTTTATTTATTTTATTTATTTTATTTATAAAAAGTCTTTCGTTTATAACAGTTATTAATAATAAATAATATTCTTTGTGCATATATATATATATATATATATATATATATATATATATATGTCATAAATATTTTATTAGTTTATTTTAAATAATAATGTAATTTTCGAAATTATTATTATATGTATTTTTAGAAAATATATTTTGAAATTTTTGTGGCGATTTAAATCTTTGATTGGATTTTTTATGAGTTCGATTTAAATAGTTTAAATTTAAAGATAGAATTTATATTTAATTTAAGTTTAGATTACCTAGATTTAAATTAGAATTTAATTTGGATTTAGATTGATTGTATTGATTTAAATTTAATAATTGAATTATCTAAATTGGGTTTAAATAAATTCTAATCCTTATCTAACTGGGAATTCCCAGCTCCTATATAAGGAGAGGTACTCCTCCACATAATTATTCCACAAATTACCCCATCCAACACAAACAAACATGTTGTGCATCGTGTCCGTGTCCTCTTGCCATCCACTATATTTCTTTTTACAATACAATGATTTTTCCTTTCCGTGTCCGACAACTCCGGACGCCAACCATTCCGTGTCTCGCAGGACACCTCTCCCGACCCACTTTGTTGTGTCGGACACACCCCCGACACGCAACAGTAAACCCTAGCCCCCAATCCTAATTTCTTCAAATCCTTGCCGCCAATGCCCACGGTTGACTCCCCGACACTGACCACCACTACGCCAGCACCCTCACCTCCTCCCAGACTCCTCTGCAGCCCTTCTTCCCCAGAACATCACATACCCAACTGAGACCCATCTTCACGCCAGAACCCCCGTCAATCTCGACACGGCCATCAACCACGACTTCTCGTCCAGTCACCTTCCCTCGACAACTACTAGATTCATCATCACCACCACCAACCTGTCAAACCCGCTGTCACGACCCGTTACCCAAATTGTTGGGCCGGGCCGAGCCATGTCCAGCCTACGCTTGGTTAAAGCGTAGTAAGCTGTTCTAAGAATAGACAATAAAGGATCTAAGCAGCTAACAGTTCTAAAATCATAATTAAAGGTTTATCACAACACAGCATCTGTAAGCGAAGGTAAACAAGTACAGACTTAATAATACATAACTAAAGTATCTAACTGGAGACAAAGTCCAGTATCCAAATATAAGTATAGACAAAGTCTAGTCTCAAAACACAAGAAGGATAACTAAGCAAGGTTCCCCGCTGGGGCCTCTTCTGGAGCTAAGGCCAGGTCCTCAATGCAGTACCATAATATGTAACACATAGCGTTTCTCCTCAGAAAGTATACCTACAACGTTATCCTGTCAGGACGGGAGCAAGTACAACCTCTACAACTAAAGTACTGAACATATAATGAAAGAGATGTACAACAAGAAACATGGTGTGATAAGTCTATAAAACAGGAAATACAGGAAACATGGCCTCATGGTACAACTGGGATCACAATATCATAGTAACATAGGGAACATGGCATATCTGGGATCATGGTAAAATACATTTGTCAAGATGACACATGTATATCTAATGTTTAAATCTGGAGCAGGTACGTGATCGGTCAATAGATGTACAATGTGCTGGGGGCACATAATGAAATGTACTTCCGTATAAGTGAAAAGGCTATAGATGTACATACGCACAAATCCGCTTTGAGATAAGGCCTACGGCGTAGTATTCATATAAAATGAAACTTTGCTCGGTACATACGTACGGAGAAGGGGGTCGTGATCACGTACTCAACTGTCAGTTTCCCCATAACTCATATTCTAACATATGAGAGATACGAGAACAGTAAAAACATGTGGGAGATACTGGGAGTAGTATAAGCATGGCAGGTACTGGGAGCAGTATAAAACATGTGAATACTCAGAGCAGTATAAAGCATAGTAAAACATGTGCTGTAAACCAGTAAGAAGCATGTCACTACTAAAATAACCCAGATTAGCGACGTCAGGAGACGTCGCTAAATACAGGAAATACGTCGCTAACAATGATTTGCGACGTATTTAGCGACGAAAAACCTACGTCGCTTATAGGCAAGTCGCAGATGGCAATTTAGTCGCCAAACGTCGCTATTTGCGACGCGTAGTTAATTGTCGCTAGACGTCGCAAAATGAGCGACAGATAGCGACGTATAAGTACGTCGCCAACATTGCGACGTAAAGCGACCACTAGCGACACTTCAAAAGTTTATAAATGATGACGAGGCATGGCATCCACGTGGCCACGTGGGCAACGTAGCGACGTATATTAGCGACGTCGAGCGACGTAACGTCGCTAGTTAGCGACGTATAGCGACGTCTGTGTGACGTCGCAGTACGTCGCAGAACGTCGCTATCCGTCGCTAATATAAAAAAAATTTAAAAAAATATAATTGATATTTTTGTTATGCTGTGTGTCTGTGTTTACAGTGTGTGTGAAGTGCAGTATTCGAACCATCGACAGTTTCGCTTACTGTTGTATGTTTTATCTTTGATAGAAAGAGCAACAGTTCAGGGTGCACTTCTCAGAGCTTCCTCTTCACGTCCTTCACCTTCTCGGGAACCTTTACGACGTCCGAGAAAGTAAAGGACGTGAAAATGAAGCTCTCAGAAGTGCACCCTGAACTGTTGCTATTTCTATCCAAGATAAAACATACAACAGTAATCGAAACTGTCGATGGTTCCGAACACTGTATTTCACATTCACTGTAAACACAGACACACATCATAACAAAAATACACAATATATTTTTTTAAAATTTCGACAGCATCTCCTTTGTATATCAGATCATCGCTTATAACCCAGAGTAGGTATATTTGTCATCCCGTCGCAGATATCACAAAGTAAATATTACAATAAAAATAGGAGGCAGTGCAAAGTAAATATCACAGACACACATCCTCACAAACATCTAATAGAGTCAAATAAAAATGAAAGATGATAAAAAGTCTTCCACCAAGTGTATAAACAACAGTGTATGAATAAACAATTTGCCCATAGGGCCAATACATACAAGTCATAAAAAAACCAATAAAATCACTGCGGACCCCTGCCGCGCAACTGGGATAGAATGTAGTCATACTGCTCCTGGGTGAGCTGTACCGTAGGGGCAGTAGGAGGCAGTACAATGTCTGGAGTCGGCGCCGGAGGCAGTGCAGTATCTGGAGTCGGCGTCGTCGATGGACCCGGAGGACGTACCTGCTCCAGCTCTGGCAGTCGCTCACCATGCGCAGCAAGGGTACTCACCACCTTCTCAATATACTGAGCGAGTGAGAGAGAAAGGCTCTTCTGCGATCCGTCCAGCTCGACCTGTCTACGCTCCGTGCGCTGCGTAGACTCGGTGAGCGTCTGCAAGTTGGCAGCTGCAGCCTGATGCAGAATCATCAGCTCCTGTATACTGCGCTCGACCACATCAAATCGTCCGGTGACGATCGGAGGGTCGGATCGTCGCTCGACCGCATCAGAAATCTGCTGCTGCAACTCGCGACGCAGCTCCTCGATCTGACGACGAACATCCTCAGCTCGTGACGACGCCTGCGTAGCCGGAGACTGCACACTGACAGAGGGGACCCGGGATGACTTCGAAGCCAAATACGCGCCGTAGGATCCCGTACCGTAGTACGTACCCTTCTGAAGACCGCCAACGGCGGTCATCCAGAGCTCGTCCGGCGATGGCTCTACAGGCGGCTGGGAGGAAGTACCAGCCCCTCCCTCTGCTTGTGCACTAGCAGCAGCAGCAGCATCAGCCGCCTCCTTCTGTAGCCGAACAAACTCGGCCTAGAACATGTTTGCTAACGTGTAAGTGTTTACTAAAGTCTATATTGATATCTATTTTCCTGTTTTCTAAATTATAGTCAGTTAATATTAGTTGAATAGAACATACATATGCCTGCGTCGCCCTCTCGTCAATGAAGTCCCCAGCCCTCCGATGGGTGACTAGGAAGACGGTCACCATGTTCGGGTCCTCACCCTTCTTTACCTGTTAAAATATATTATCTATTATTAGTATTAAACATTATATCGAACTATATATAAATTAATGTCCGTCATAGGAAACGTACCAGACGACGAAAATGCTCCGTCATCGGAATGGAGCCACCACACCACTTACCGCAGCTCTACCGTGCCACCTTGGCCTTCTCAGACCGCTCCTGGTACTGGCGCTCGCTGAATCTAGCCTTCATCGCAGTCCACTGCTCTGGCGTAATCCAACCCTGGATCGGACGTCCGGCACGATCACGACGCTTCTGGTCGTCGATCGCATCACGGATGAGCTTGGCTATGACGGCAGGAAATTGGCCCTCGATCCTCGCCGCCCGGTGTGGTGGATAGAAATAGGTCCTCTACAAGAAGTAAAATATAAAAGTTGTATAATATACACAAATGATTATTAAAATTTAAAAATAAATAAATTTTTTACCTTGAAGTGGGCGAACCAAAAGGCCTTTCTATCTGCGGGAGCATCTGAGTAGTTGAGCCAAGGCCCACCATAGTTCTGCCTCATAAATGTCCCCAGCTGTCTCTGTACTGCAGAAGGCCGATATCTATACAATAATAATTTTTCATGAATATATATGTACATATAATCATTTGAGAAATATATAATAATTAATTAACTTACTTCATAGGCCCGTCCGTCCAAATCTTCATACGCGTCTCGCCCGGGGGAGCGCATGGAGGGTCGCTCTCACCTCCTGCCTGGGCAGGATCAGTCTAATCGCCGTCCTCCATATGATCGGCGTGGGCTCCCTCCATAGAGCCGTCGACAGTAGGAATGCTGGACGGGGGATCAGGGATGCTGGACGCGGAATCAGGAAGGCTGGACGACAAGGGAGGAGTCGCCAACCTGCTAGAACTGCCCTGTCCCTATAATGGACCGGGAACAGGAAGGCTGGACGACGAGGGAGGAGTCGCCAACCTGCTAGAACTAGCCTGTCCCGGTAATGGACCGGGAACAGAATGGTACACTGGCGTACTCGGAGATAAGGATGAGGGTACGGAACTGCCCTCTCCATCCCCAGCCCGAGGCTGACGGGACTGCCTAATATATAATCCTCCGCGTCGTCCAGATGGTATAGTCGTACCTGACAATAAAACATATGACAATAAAACAAAAAAAAATATTTATATGATAGACATCACAGATTTTTAAAAAATATCATAGTCAAAAAGTGTCACTGAAGTGTCAATAAAAGTGTCAATAGAGTGTCACTGAAGTGTCACAGATTTATATGATAGAAGTGTCACTAAAGTGTCAAATATGATGATAAAACTAACGTACAGATTTAATCCTCTTCTGAAAATTCATCTAGTTCGTTTAGCTCATCTACTTCTTCTTCTTCTTCTTCTTCTTCTTCCTCCTCTACATCTTCACTTTCATCTGCATCTTCCTCTTCAGATAATTCTACTTCTTCTACACAATTAGATGTGTAATAGGGAACTTCCGTCGTGTCCACTTCTATAATATTTGTTACAAGAGGTAGTTCATCCTATTGATAAGCTATATTGTCAACCTCAAAGGTATTTCTAGCTTTGGTCTTGCATACTGCCCACCAGTCCGACCTTGTTGTTTCCCGTTTAGGATAACTTGTGAAGTACACGAGCTGAGCCTGACTTGATAGGACAAATGGTTCATAGGCTTGATATCGACGCCGATAGTTTATATCAACAAGACCGTGCTTGTCTACTTTCCAACCTTGACCTTCAATCGGATCGAACCAATCACACCTGAATAACACAATCTTAGTAGGCTCTATTCCATAACTATATGTCAGCTCTACGATCTCCCGTAACACGCCATAGAAATCGTTGCCCGCATCAACATCTTTGTAGTTCGAAGATCTGATACACAAACAGCTGTTTTTAGTGGAATCGAGATCCACAAAGTTGTCTCTGATCGGACAAGTTGTCGACTTGAACCTAAACCCATTAACACAGTAGCTTGGCCATATTTTTGTAGCATAAATTGGTCCCTTGGCTAGCGTTCTAATAGACTCATTCTCAAGTCTTGCGTATGGACGATCGACCTAAATACCACGAAAGAAGCAATTAAGCTCATTCTCAATCAAGTGCATATACAAAAAGGTAATTACAGAGTTCTCAAGTCTTACATATGCACTCAACCATGATGGAAAATAATGCCTCATTTCTTGTTCTAGTTCTTCTTCTGTTATGTGTGGCCTACCCGACCTCACATCATCATTAAATATGCTGAAAACAACATCCTTCAATTAATGTAATAGTATAATAATTAACACTATTAAAATAATATAGACGTATTAATTACTTACCCCTCCAGTTTCTCTACTTCCTCCTCGTCGCAGTTGAGTAATACATACACCTGAGCAGCCCTTAGCTCATCATCGTTCAGATATCTCTTTTTTATCTTACCCGATGGCTTTCCTGGAGCATTGAATACCTTCAGTATTGTATCATTACTTTCATGATCTCCCTCGTCGTTTCTGGAAGCTCTCGTTCTATTAGTTGCAACATGAGGCTTGAAATACATCGAACAAAAGTTTGTAATCTCCTCGAGAACATAGGCTTCACAAATAGAACCCTCGACCCGTGCCTTATTTTTTATCTTTCTTTTTAGGTGATTCAAATGTCGCTCGAACGGGTACATCCATCGATATTCGACGGGTCCACCAACACGTGCCTCATAGGATAGATGAATCGGCAAATGCTCCATAGAGTCGAAGAATCCAGGAGGAAACACCCTCTCTAGCTTGCATAGTGTTACCGCAATGTCCTTCTCTTGCTTTTCTAGACGATCAACGAGCAATTTCTTAGAACAAAGATCCCTGAAGAATATGCTAAGCTCCGTCAATGGATCCCAAACTGCCTGCGGTAAGAATTCCCGAAATGCAATCGGAATTAACCTCTCCATGAATACGTGACAATCGTGGCTCTTCATACCCGTCAATTTGTTTTCCTTCGGATCGACACATCTTCTCAGATTTGACACATATCCGTCTGGAAATTTTAGGCCCTGGATCCACCGACAAAGTCTCACTTTATCCTCCTTGTCCAGCGAGAAAATTGACTTCGGAAGGAGTTAACAAAGCAATGAGCAATAGTGAGTTAACAAAGCAAACTGAAACTAAAACTAGTATCTGGGTGTCATTTAAACAACTAAAACTAGTATCTGGGTGTCATTTAACAAACATGAAGACAACAAAGTCAAACAAGGTCAAGCTAAGTCAAACAAAGTCAAACAAGGTCAAACTAGGTCAAGGGTTGACCTATAGTTGACTTTGTCAACTCTTAGTCCAATCTAGGTCAGATGTTTACTCTACTTTGACTTTCAGTTAAAATAGTCAACCTTGGGGGTGACTACTATTTCATATAATTTTAAAGTATCGGCCGATACCGATCCGATACGGTCGATACCGATACGGTTTGGCATGTTCCGATCCGATACCAACCGATACTAAATATTGACCGATACCGACATTGGGGGTCTTTGTTTCGATCAATTCAAGTACCAATAATGACCAAAGTCAACTCAAGCTATCTCATACACACAAGTAATATCTATATAGATATATACATATAATATATATATATAGGCATGTATATACTATATGCCTATATTACAAGACAAGGCAACTTTCATGCCTTCATATATTTAGACACTCTAACATAGGCTATATGCCTATATCACATATGAGTTACATGATATAGTTATGTATATATGTATACAATACCATCTAGGCTATGTGTACGTGTCCAACATAATGTCGATGTGCAAGGGTGGAATGAACTAAAAAGGTAATCCTTCAACCAAACAATACCTAATCTATATGTCAGTCATGGGACTGAACAACTGAATACAAGACAAATAATAGTACTGGAACTAAATAAATGCCTGGACTGATATGAAGAGATAATATGGACTGCAATATATATATATATATATATATATATATATATATATATATATATATATATATATATATATATATATATATATATATATATATATATATATATATATATATATATATATATATATATATATATATATATATATAATATGAGGAAACAATGCACAAACTGTTCTTAGATTGACACGTATATATATGTGTGTGTGTCATGTGTGTGGTGTGCTAACAGTGTGTGTGTACAATAGGGTGTGTGTATATAGGGTAAAGTGTGCCATGTGTGTGTACATAACATGGGCTAGGTGTCTCAATGTGTGTGTGTACATAGGAATCAATAGTGTGAGTGAATTAGCTATTCTCGGTTTTGAGTGTAATGTGAGTGAGCTATAAGAGAAACAGTATACACAAACAGTGTATCAATCTCAGGAAAATCAGTAGATAGCAGTAGTGTGTGTTTATATTCTCAGGTTACACTTATGTGTGTGTGTGTAGATAGGTGTAAACAATGCATAATTTCTCAAGAAAATTCAGTGTAATGTGTGTGTGCCAATATGTAAAAACAGTGTATTAAAACTGTTCTCAGTTTTGACAGTCAATGGCATACGAAAACCCAAGAATCCCCAATCAATGTAAACCCTAACATGCACATTAATTCTCAGAGAAGATATGGGATTAATCATAATGGTTTAATCATTCAAAATCAGTTTAAACCAATGTTAATCTCAGAAAATTAATATATAGTGAACTACGTATCAGAAAATTGGGGATAAACCAAATTCGAAATCCAAATTCAATTAATAGTAAAATCTAATGGTTGGTAATGATATGTGTATGTGTCATAGAGTCACACGTGTCGAGTGTCCACCAAAACAGGACACAATCGTGTCCAAATTATTTTTTAACACACACGAACACAAATGACACAGTGCAGTCTCGTGTACGTGTCCACGCGTGTGTGTCCGTGTCTGTGTGTGTGTGTGTGCGTGTGTGTGTGTGTGTCCGTGTGTGTGTGTGTGTGTGCGTGTGTGTCCGTGTCCGTGTGTGTCCGTGTGCGTGTGTGTGTGTCCGTGGGAGAGGAGGAGGAGGAAGGAGAGGAGTTAGGTTAGGGTTTACCTGAGGAAGAGGAGGAGGAGGTCGGATTGGGGGAGGAGGAGGATCTCGAGGAGGAGGAGCTCGCCGGAGGGGGAGGGAGTCGCCGGGGGGGAGGGGGTCGCCGGGGGGGGCACTGACAGAGGGGAAGGGAGTCGCCGGGGGGGTGGGGGGAAAAAATGAAATTTTTAGGTTTTCGAGTGAGAATGAGGGGGAAAGAAGGCAGCTGCGTGCCCTAAGTAAAATAACTTAGCGACGTCACGTTTTGACGTCGCTAAACGTCGCCAACTTGGCGACATGTACATAAAATATGTCGTTGAACGTCGCTTTTCGGCGACGTAGTACCCTCCTGTCGTAGAACGTCGCTAGACAACGACGTTTTGCGACGTGTTTAAAACGACGTCGCTACTGGCGACGCCATTTGTTGCCGTCGCTACAGTACGTCGCTATTTGATGATATTTTAGTAGTGTGTGAAGATATAAGAACTGTACTAAACATGGCCGGTACTGAAAGTAATACAACATGTGAAGATTTAACTTGCTACCTCAAACATCAGTATTTTAATAGGGTTAATACATGTTCTAGCATTAAAAGACAGTAAATGAGTTTGTAGATGTACTTGCCTCGAGCAAAGCAAGAATACTAGTACGAAGATATAGATGTCCGGTGTCCTGTCAATAATGATATACAAACTCAGTTCTAAGCTATATTCAATATTACACTAGTGGTGTGACACGACTCCTGACTGGATATTAGCTAAGTGGGGACCTAGCATAAAAGTCTAATGTGGAGTGCCACTATACACAAACTAACTTCCTAGGGTCTTTACACTAGTGCGGGGTGAGGTCCAATACTACAATAACTCAAAACAACACAAAATATTACAAGTCATAATTATTCAATAATTAAATCAAACTGTACACTATGTTCCAATAATTTTTGAGATAGACAAAAAGCTTAAATATATATAAAATAAAGTACCAAAATGATCCTTGTTAATTATAGAAATTTATACTAATTTTTCTGGAATTTATAAACCATCATAAATATTTACTAAAAATCAGTAAACACATGTATCCTGAAAATGAGTTCTATTTTTCTATTTTTATAAAATACCAAAAGTACTTATTAAATACTGAAAAAAAATAATAAATTAGTTAAATTAACATAATATTTCAATACAATTTTTCCCAGATTTTTACAAAAATTAAAATATATATAAAAATTCAAAAACAGAAAGTAACAATTTTTGGAAAAATAATTAATTACAAATTAAGGATAATACATAATCAAAATCTACAGATGTCGTCGGATGATAAAATAAATATCACCAACGTGTCCAGAACGGTCAAATTAGCTAAGATAGCCTACCCATAAGTCCAATTCGGACACAGGGGCAAAACGGTAATTTCGGGTCAAAATGATGTCCGCCGTTGGACACACTTTGCACCGAAAAATGTGTCGGGATAGAAGTCTACAAAACCTAGCAAATTATATGTCCACGAATTTAGAATGATGATACGAACCCAACGGTATGTCCGAAATGGAATTCCGATGTGCCGATCTCAAAATGATACGTTGACGCGGACACTTGGAATCCAGTTTGCACCGAAATGCGTGCCGGAGCAAATGTCATCAAAACTCAACAAATTATATGTCAACGAGTCCAGAATGACGATACGAACTCAACAGTATATCCAAAATTGGATTCCGATGAGCCGATCTCAAAGTGACACGTTGACACGAAAAGTGGGACCCGCTTTGCACCGAAATGCGTGCCAGGGCCCACGTTCTCCAAATCAAGCAAATTTTATATTAAAATATGCCAGAACGATGCCACGAGTCTACTGGTGGTGTCAAAAATTGAATCCGGAGTCCCGGGTTCAAAAATGGAATTTAACAAGTGCAAATTAAAGAATTCGAACGGCCAACTTTGGCGTCGAATTCGACCAACCGAACGTGCTTATAATGAAACGAAACCTAAAGGAGATAGGAAGATGGTTATACCAGCTGCGCACAGGACTAGTAGCGCGTCAACCGGAGCTGCGACGGCGAAGTTACGAGCTGACAAAGTTGGCTCCACGAAACTGTCCAAAAACAGTTCAATTTAAAACGTCAACTTGGTGGCCAGTTTTGAGGTATCAAACGACATAATTAACGGACGAAAATTGACAGGAGTGAAGATGGATATACCGAGATTGCGACAGAGCAAATAGTTCGTCGATCCAACGGTCAGATTGACCAGAAAATCTGTGCGAAGTCGCTGCGACGGGATGCCATTTCCGAGTTCCAAACTCGCGCGTCACGACGGGATTCCGTTCAAAACGCAAGAATAGGCTATGCGTCGCGCCGGGGAGGAAGGCGGTGGCCCAAGAGGGTTCGTCGGAGGTCGCTGGACGGGGGGAGAGCTCGCTGGGGCGGGCCGGCCACGTGGTGGCGCACGGCACGCCAATGCACGCGCGTGGGGGCGGCGCGGCAGCTACTGCCGCATGCTGCTGCTGCTTGCAGCTCCTGCTGCGGTGGCATGGTATGGCGGCGTGCGGCGGCACGTCGCCGGGGTACGACGGGGGGGGCGGCTGCGCGGTGGTGGTGTTGGAGTGGAGGTGGTGGTGGTTAATGGTGGTGGAGGTGATGATGATAATAAAGTTGATGGTGATGGTAATGGTAGTGATGATGATGGTGTAGGATGAGAAGAGGGTGGTGGAGTCGGGGAGGAGCTCGGGAGGAGCTGTCGGCCGAGAAGGAGAGGAGAGTGTGCTGTAGTGAGAGGGAGTGTGGTGAGTTTGTGTAAAGAGAGTGGGAGAGAGAGAGATTTGTATGGGTGTGTGTGTGTATTAATATGAGAGAGTGAGAGAGTTGAAGTCGGCCAAAAGGAGGGGGGCTTAGTTGGTAGGTGTGGGGAGTGTTGTGTAGGTGTGGGGAGTGTTGTGTAGGGATATTAATAGAGAGAGAGAGTGAGATTATTTAATAGAGAGATATTTGAGAGAGGGGGAGTGAATAAGAATAGAGAGGAAGAGGTCGGTTTTGGGGGGGTGTTCTTGCTGTTATGGGTAGTGAGGTGGTGTAAATAATAGGAGAGAGAGAGGGTTAGTTTGTATATATATATATATATATATATATATATATATATATATATATATATATATATATATATATGTATATATATATATAGGATATTTGTAAAGTGGAGAGAAAAAAATGGATATTTAAAATAGAAAAAATAGAGAAAATATGTGGGGTATTTGGGCAGTCATGGGAGAACAATATGGAGCTTGGGTTCGGGTTCGGTCGAGCCAGGTCGGATCAAAATCGGACCGGGTGCAATATTCGAATTAAAATGGGTATTTATAATCATGGGAAAATAAATAATATGCGGAGACTCCAATAAATGGGACACAAGTTTCATGTGGGTAGTAGGCTTCATGTGGACCACGTCCATACTTTGGGTCGACTAGGTTAGATCGATGTCGGGTCCCGAAATTAAATTGAAAATTAAATCAGGTTTTACGGTAGAAAATAAATCGGCCTAAATTGACCCGAAAGTTGTACGAAGAAAATGGAGCACAAAATGGAGTGTCTGAGTGGGACACGAAGGTCATAGGTGAAGAGCGTCTCGAGTAGATCATTCATGAGAAGTTGGTTCTGGAAAAACGACTGGTCTCGTGCTCCTAAATTAAAAGTCACGGTAACGTGCAAACGATGATCAAAAATAAAAGTGGAAATAATTATTCAACGATTAATTGGTCTAAGTTGATCCGAAGTTGCACGATACAAAAAGAGCACAAGGGAACGAGTTCAAGTGGGACATGATATATCAAAATGAAGATAATCTCGTCTACTTCAAAACTCGTGAAGAGAGTTTACAGAATTAGTATCCCTGACGCTCCAGAAGTCAAAGTCATGGAAAGGTACATTAATGGTCAAAAATAATTAAATAATAAAACACTTATCGAAAATAATTTATTTAGAAAATTTTAAAATAGCCCTGAAATTCAGGGGGCTTACATCCTACCCACCTTACAAGAATTTCGTCCTCAAAATTAAAAATCATCCAATAGGTCAAACTATAATATGTAGCTGCTCTGGCTACGATACTCAATCTTCTACCCTAGTAATCATCTCTTCTGTTTCTCTTTACAATCTTTTTGGTTCAGGTTCAACAAAGGTACTTCTATCATAAACTACATCATATATTTCCTTTAGAATCTTCCATACTAACATGGAACCTTTATGTATACCCTAAACTATAGGTCATTCTCTGGGTATGTCTATAAACCTACAATGCTTAATCATCAATCACATTTCCAACCTCAATCGTAAATACTTGATTTCCTTATCATATCCTAAGTATCCATATTATATCAATCCACAGTTCCTTAGCATCATTTGTCGTCAATCCTTTCCTACAGTTTTTCCTTAAAATTATACATTCAATACTTATCCTTGGCGTAGAGCCTTCTTCTTTTTACTCAACAAGTCCTCTGAATATAAATCCTCGATTTCAAAACTCTCGATTTATTAATTACCAATGTACACATGTCTCTGTCTTGTTCCTTGTCTTTTTAACTGATATCTTTCCGATCTTGTATGCAATACGATAACTCATTCTAACTTATTCTATATCAATCCACATATCGATCTACCCTCTAATCACATGTAATTAGCTATAGATAACCAACCAAAATTCTACAAATGCTAAATCTTCAAACTGCTAAGCACAAGATTCTAATCCTCAATCCATAGTCATAACAATATAATATCTCATTTCTCCATCTTAGATACCCTATCATCAAGTCATACTATCAATACAATCGTTCTTAATGGTTTCCAAGTCTACTACAGTCGGTCACCCATACTTGTCCTATAAGCTTAATCTAACCAATCCCTAGGAAAAGTACTTATCACAAACACACAATACATTTATAGTTATACTACAAAATCAGTTAACAAGGTTTGGCTATTTCGGTCATCTATCAAGTAGAAGGTAACAAGGTCTAAGACTGGGTCAAGCAATCCATAACAGTGTCCAAACAAGTTTAAAGGGTCAAGCAAGACAGAAAAGTTTATCGAAATATCTCCAAGAATGGTACGAAGACAACGGGATACATAACGAGAAGAATTACCCAAGAGGTTAACGAAAAAGAGTTTAGTCAAGTCATAGGAAAGATGGAACACACACAAAAAAAATAATTATGTCCAAAAAGATAACATGAAAGCAATCCTATTGGAGAGTCCTAGAGAACCTGTAATCCTAGTTGTAGATGTAGATAGAACAGAGTTAATCAAGACTGAAAAGAATGATAATAAGAATTTGTTCTTGCTCAATCGGTCATAACAAAGTAAACCAAGTTGAGATATATCTGATAACCATAAACGTCTTCCTGAAATCATGTTGCCAGAATTTTTGCCACACCAGTAAGCTTATATGCAATAAACGATAAAGTCATAACTAAGGTATACACCCTATAGTCATATCATCTAGATTTCTTACCACGCCAACTGGTATGGCTGCAAGAAAATCTAAATTCTATGAATAGGATAGTATATCCAAAATCAGGCTCTATATTTTTGTCATACCAACTAATATGGCTGCGATAAATTCTAAACTCCATAACTAAAGCAGACGTTTACCTTATCAGGATATATCATAATTTGATCCACAAAATTTAGCACGATGCAAGATTCAAAGTCAACAACGAAAATCAGAAATTAAATTCAACAACGAATTTAAGAAAGATCAAATAGAAATAAGTGGAAACAGATTTCTAGATAAGATTAGAGTAAGATCCTCAGGGGTCATCCCAAGGGTACTAACTTGGTCTAAATTGACCCACTGAAATACAAACAAGAGGCTAATTATAGCTGACGGTCCTATGCTGTGATGAGTTCTCCTATGTTGCAATCCTAGAAATCCTCTAGGTGTTCTAAATGTTGTCCTAGTGTTATCAAGTTATCCTAGATCCTAATTGTAGGCATGCTTGGTACAATAACGTAACCAAACAACTTAAGTCTGGACCTGCATGGGCCGCCAAAAAAATATGTCACGACCCGTTATCCAAATTGTTGGGCCGGGCCGAGCCATGTCCAGCCTACGCTTGGTTAAAGCGTAGTAAGCTGTTCTAGGAATAGACAATAAAGGATCTAAGCAGCTAACAGTTCTAAAATCATAATTAAAGGTTTATCACAACACAGTATCTATAAGCGAAGGTAAACAAGTACAGACTTAATAATACATAACCAAAGTATCTAACTGGAGACAAAGTCCAGTATCCAAATATAAGTATAGACAAAGTCTAGTCTCAAAACACAAGAAGGATAACTAAGCAAGGTTCCCCGCTGGGGCCTCTTCTAGAGCTAAGGCCAGGTCCTCAATGAAGTACCATAATATGTAACACATAGCGTTTCTCCTCAGAAAGTATACCTACAACGTTATCCTGTCAGGACGAGAGCAAGTACAACCTCTACAACTAAAGTACTGAACATATAATGAAAGAGATGTACAACAAAAAATATGGTGTGATAAGTCTATAAAACAGGAAATACTGAAAACATGGCCTCATGGTACAACTGGGATCACAATATCATAGTAACATAGGGAACATGACATATCTGGGATCATGGTAAAATACATTTGTCAAGATGACACATGTATATCTAATATTTAAAACTGGAGCAGGTACGTGATCGGTCAATAGATGTACAATGTGCTAGGGGCACATAATGAAATGTACTTCCGTACAAGTGAAAAGGCGATAGATGTACATACGCACAAATCCGCTTTGAGATAAGGCCTACGGTGCAGTATTCATATAAAATGAAACTTTGCTCGGTACATACGTACGGAGAAGGGGGTCGTGATCACGTACTCAACTGTCAGTTTTCCTATAACCCATATTCTAACATGTGAGAAATACGAGAACAGTAAAAATATGTGGGAGATACTGGGAGTAGTATAAGCATGGCAGGTACTGGGAGCAGTATGAAACATGTGAATACTCAGAGCAGTATAAAGCATAGTGAAACATGTGCTGTAAACCAGTAAGAAGTATGTGAAGATATAAGAATTGTACTAAACATGGCCGGTACTGAAAGTAATACAATATGTGAAGATTTAACTTGCTACCTCAAAGATCAGTATTTTAATAGGGTTAATACATGTTCTAGCATTAAAAGGCAGTAAATGAGTTTGTAGATGTACTTGCCTCGAGCAAAGCAAGAATACTAGTACGAAGATATAGATGTCCGGTGTCCTGTCAATAATGATATACAAACTCAGTTCTAAGCTATATTCAAATTACACTAGTGGTATGACACGACTCCTGACTGGATATTAGCTAAGTGGGGACCTAGCATAAAAGTCTAATATGGAGTGCCACTATACACAAAATAACTTCCTAGGGTCTTTACACTAGTGCGGGGTGAGGTCCAACACTACAATAACTCAAAACAACACAAAATATTGCAAGTCATAATTATTCAATAATTAAATCAAACTGTACACTATGTTCCAACAATTTTTGAGATAGACAAAAAGCTTAAATATATATAAAATAAAGTACCAAAATGATCCTTGTTAATTAGAAATTTATACTAATTTTTCTGGAATTTATAAACCCTCATAAATATTTACTAAAAATCAGTAAACACATGTATCCTGAAAATGAGTTTTGTTTTCCTATTTTTATAAAATACCAAAAGTACTTATTAAATACTGAAAAAAATATAATAAATTAGCTAAATTAACATAATATTTAAATACAATTTTTTTCTAGATTTTTTACAGAAATTAAAATATATATAAAAATTCAAAAACAGAAAGTAATAATTTTTGGAAAAATAATTAATTACAAATTAAGGATAATACATAATCAAAATCTACAAATGTCGTCGGATGATAAAATAAATATCACCAACGTGTCCAGAACGGTCAAATTAGCTAGGATAGCCTACCCATAAGTCCAATTTGGACACAGAGGCAAAACGATAATTTCGGGTCAAAATGATGTCCGCCGTTGGACACACTTTGCACCGAAAAATATGTCGGAATAGAAGTCTACAAAACCTAGCAAATTATATGTCTACGAATCCAGAATGATGATACGAACCCAACGGTATGTCCGAAATGGAATTCCAATGTGCCGATCTCAAAATGATACGTTGACGCGGACACTTGGAATCCAGTTTGCACCGAAATGCGTGCCGGAGCAAATGTCTTCAAACTCAACAAATTATATGTCAACGAGTCCAGAATGACGATATGAACTCAACGGTATATCCAGAATTGGATTTCGATGAGCCGATCTCAAAGTGACACGTTGACACGAAAAGTAGGACCCGCTTTGCACCGAAATGCGTGCCAGGGCTCACGTTCTCCAAATCAAGCAAATTTTATATGAAAATATGCCAGAATGATGCCACGAGTCTACTGGTGGTGTCAGAAATTGAATCCGGAGTCCCGGGTTCAAAAATGGAATTTAACAAGTACAAATTAAAGAATTCGAACGGCCAACTTTGGCGTCAAATTCGACCAACCGAACGTGCTTGTAATGAAACAAAACCTAAAGGAGATAGGAAGATGGTTATACCAGCTACGCACAGGAACTAGTAGCGCATCAACTGGAGCTGCGACGGCGAAGTTACGAGCTGACGAAGTTGGCTCCACGAAACTGTCCAAAAACAGTTCAATTTAAAACGTCAACTTGGTGGCCAGTTTTGAGGTATCAAACGACATAATTAACGGACAGAAATTGACAGAAGTGCAGATGGATATACCGAGATTGCGACGGAGCAAATAGTTCGTCGATCCAACGGTCGGATTGACCAGAAAATCTGTGCGAAGTCGCTGCGATGGGGCGCCATTTCCGAGTTCCAAACTCGTGCGTCACGACGGAATTCCGTTCAAAACGCAAGAATAGGCTATGCGTCACGCCGGGGAGGAAGGCGGTGGCCCATGAGGGTTCACCGGAGGTCGCTGGACGGGGGGGAGCTCGCGGGGGCTGGCCGGCCACGTGGTGGCGCACGGCACGCCCATGCACGCGCGCGGGGGCGGCACGGCAGCTACTGCCGCATGCTGCTGCTGCTTGCAGCTGCTGCTGCGGCAGCGTGGTGCGGCGGCGTACGGCAGCGCGTCGCCGGGGTACGACGGGGGGGCGGCTGTGCGGTGGTGGTGTTGGAGTGGAGGTGGTGGTGGTTAATGGTGGTGGAGGTGATGATGATAATGATGGTGATGGTAATGGTCGTGATGATGGTGTAGGAGGAGGAGAGGGTGGTGGAGTCGGGGAGGAGCTCGGGAGGAGCTGTCGGTCGAGAGGGAGAGGAGAGTGTGCTGTAGTGAGAGGGAGTGTGGTGAGTTTGTGTAAAGAGAGTGGGAGAGAGAGAGATTTGTATGGGTGTGTGTGTGTATTAATATGAGAGAGTGAGAGAGTTGAAGTCGGCCAAAAGGGGGGCTTAGCTGGTAGGTGTGGGGAGTGTTGTGTAGGTGTGGGGAGTGTTGTTTAGGGATATTAATAGAGAGAGAAAGAGTGAGATTATTTAATAGAGAGATATTTGAGAGAGGGGGAGTGAATAAGAATAGAGAGAGGAAGAGGTCGGTTTTGGGGGGGTGTGTTCTTGCTGTTATGGGTAGTGAGGGGGTGAGGTGGTGTAAATAATAGGAGAGAGAGAGAGGGTTAGTTTGTATATATATATATAGGATATTTGTAAAGTGGAGAGAGAAAAATAGATATTTAAAATAGAAAAAATAGGGAAAATATGTGGGGTATTTGGGCAGTCATGGGAGAACAATATGGAGCTTGGGTTCGGGTTCGGTCGAGCCAGGTCGGGTCAAAATCGGACCGGGTGCAATATTCGAATTAAAATGGGTATTTATAATCATGGGAAAATAAATAATATGCGGGGACTCCAATAAATGGGACACAAGTTTCATGTGGGTAGTAGGCTTCATGTGGGCCACGTCCATACTTTGGATCGACTAGGTTAGATCGATGTCGGGTCCCAAAATTAAATTGGAAATTAAATCAGGTTTTACGGTAGAAAATAAATTGGCCTAAATTGACCCAAAAGTTGTGCGAAGAAAATGGAGCACAAAATGGAGTGTCTGAGTGGGACACGAAGGTCATGGATGAAGAGCGTCTCGAGTAGATCATTCATGAGAAGTTGGTTCTGGGAAAACGACTGGTCTCGTGCTCCTAAATTAAAAGTCACGGTAACGTGCAAACGATGATCAAAAATAAAAGTGGGAATAATTATTCAACGATTAATTGGTCTAAGTTGACCCGAAGTTGCACGATACAAAAAGAGCACAAGAGAACGAGTTCAAGTGGGACATGATATATCAAAATGAAGATAATCTCGTCTACTTCAAAACTCGTGAAGAGAGTTTACAGAGATTAGTATCCCTGACGCTCCAGAAGTCAAAGTCATGGAAAGGTACATTAATGGTCAAAAACAATTAAATAATAAAACACTTATCGAAAATAATTTATTTATAAAATTTTAAAATAGCCCTGAAATTCAGGGGGCTTACACCCGCCACCCCTGCCGTTTCCTCCGACAAGAAACCAACAACTATCGCCATCTCGACCCAAATACCTAACGCCACCACCAGATCACCCGCAGCACAACCACCGGCGCCACCCCGCATACCCAAACTTCGGCCACCTTTGTCGAGCGCCACCACCAAAACACCAAAACCGGCCACGACCACCAACCGCCTCTTTCCACAAACACCAGAAAGAGGAAAAGAAAACCTAACCTAGCCTCCATGTGCGCTGCCGTCGAGCGGTGCCCGACGCCGACCTGACCCCTCATCGCCAACCCCTGCGTTCGACTATTGCGTCGCCCGATTCCCACAGAGCGGCGCTCCCCAGATCCCGTGCGCGCCATCTCCACCCCGATCCCGCTCTCTCCGCCATCCTTTTCCCCGAGCCACCTCCTCTCCCGAGTCTCCGGACGGCGGCGCCACCGCCATCCGTGCCGTCCGACTTCCCCCCTTCGTGCGCTGCACCCCCGCAGCCATCCCACGCCTCCGACGAGCTCGCCATCTTCTCGCCGACGGCCTCCAGCCGCACCCCCGTCTCCGCCTTGCTTCCTCTTCCCGATCGCCACTTTTTCCCGCCGCCTCTCTCTCCAGCTCTTCTTCGCCCTCTTCCCAATCTCATTTTCCCATTTTTGGCTCTGCTCCTCCCTGCTTCTTTATTAGTTTTTTTCATTTTTATTATTTTGGTTGTTGCAAAGTTCTTACTTAACAGCTGTGGCTTCTTCTCTCCATTTTTTGTTTGTTTGTTTTATTTTAAAATTTCAAATTTTGATATATTTTTCTAATGGACTACTGACTTTATTACTATATTTATTATTATTACTACTATTATTATTATATTCATCTTATAAAAGAGAGGACATCTACTTTAGCTGCTGTAATTTTTCCTGATTAAAAACTATTATAATATTAAGTTATTATTTTAATGTGAGTATTAATACCTATATACTATGATTTTTCTAGTAAATTATTTTAGCTTTTCTAAGTAAATATATTATCATATATATAATTTGACCTAAATATATTTATTTTTTTTATTTCTATCACTACATATATATCTGTATAACTACCACTTTAAATATTTTGTATGAGACTAACTTATTTTTATTACTATATTTGTTATTTCCAAGTGTCTCCTAACTTATAATATTATGTAATAATTTCTAAAAATTATATTGTAGAAAATATATTGGTAGGCCTGGGACTTACATATAATTTTCAAATAGAGTCTAGGAGCCTAAATATATTTTATAATAATTACCTGTAACTTTTGACCTACAATTCATATTTTGACACAAATTAGATTTTTTGCCTTAAGATGGTTTTTATATTTTTAGGGTTATCTAAAACTATTTTTAACTAACAAATATATTTTCCGTTTTATTATAGTATTCTAAATCATATATATTAATTGTCCAAATTTTTCTGATATTTCTCCTGTCCATGACTAAATCCCTTCTTCCCTATCCTCTCACCAAATTTTGTACATCCTACTATTGACCCTAACTAATTTGACCCTTCTGGACCCAATAGAACTGTGTGTGCCACCACCCTTGGTCACCATGCATAGTTGTTGTACCGAAGTCGCAGTTCGTGCCACATTGATCATTGTAGTACACCAGGCATCCTACCAGGCAAGACACCTTGCCATTTACTGTTTATTTATTTTAGCTCATATTCCATGCATTATTCATTATTTTCTTTATGCAAAATAAACTGTGATACATGGCATAACCTGTTAGAACTTACTGTTCAGTTATATTTCCTGCTATGTATTATTTTTTTTACACATTAAACCTAGATTTAAGGGACCACCTTGTGTGTTGCATTCATTGGCCTTGACACGTTGTACCACGAAGTTGTGTGTCGCATGTAGAACACGGACGTGTGTGATTGGCTGTCCACCAGTACGTACAAGCCGTGCGATAGAAATAACTGCTAATAGAATTACATGCTAGTTTGACTTAGCGGTTATAGAGGTTAACTGTTGTAGATACAACATAGTAGGCATTGGGCGGGAAAGACAATTCCTTAGCGTATGAGCTTCGATGCACTTTTCATTGTGACCCGGAAGCTCCGCTGGAGATGTCAGCCCCTGTTTTTCAATTTTGGTTTAATTAGTGTTAATTAGATATTAATGGCCTATTTAGCTTAAAAATAATTTATTATAATTATTGGAAATTTTTTTAGATTTTTAAATGATTTTTAAATAGGTTTTAATTACTTAAAATAGGAGTTTGCAATTTATTAAAATGTTTTAATATAGATTTGTAATTACTTCAAATGTTTTAATTAGTTTTTGTAAATACTTGAATTATTTTAATGACAGTTTGCAAATTTTATTTGCAAATTTATCCTAAGGAGGGACCTAACCCTAATTTCCTAAAATCCTAGGGACCTAAGTGTAAACTACCCTCTCTCCCCAGCCCGATCACCGCCTTCCCCCTAATTTTCCGATGACCCTAACCGAAACCCTAACCCTAATCCGACAATCCACCGCCTTGGCTCCCCTATAAAGAACCCCCTCACTTCCCTCGACCAACCACCACCACCACAACCCATCTCAGCCTACCACCGCCCCCGTCTTCCCCATTTAAACTCGTCTGAACCCTAGTTCCGATGACACCCCACCGCCAACTCCACAGTAGTCGCCGTCGTCTTTAACCACCACCCATCGGTTCGCCACGACGAGCTGCGCCCAGCGCCACCCGAACGTCGCGACGCCGACACCTCCTCCGCCCAGTCGCCACCCCAATAGCCCGCTCGACTTGGACACGTACGTGTCTTCTGGCCTCTCGTCGCCAATACACGACGACTCTAGTGGTAAGTGTGGACACGGCAAACTCGTGTCGTGCGTGTCGTAAATGGCCCGGACACTTGGACTCGACTGTACTTCGTGTCCTTAACTGTCAGGACACGAAGAAATGTTATCCGGTTACAGCCCGTTAACTTAAAACCAAAATATATTTAAGTTAAACCATTTCCTAACAGCGAGCCCGAGTTGGCCTACTGGTCAGCGCGCGCGAATTTAAACCCCCCCCCCCCGGCTCAGTGACCCGAGTTCGAGCCTTAGGCTTTGTTATGTTTTATTTTTATTTTTCTTTTCTTTTGTTTTAATTATATATATATATATATATATATATATATATATATATATATATATATATATATATATATATATATATATACATATATATATATTTTTATATATAAATATATATATATATAAATATATATATATATATTTTATATATATATATATATATATATATATACATACATATATATATATATTTTATATATATATATATATATATATATATATATATATATATATATATATATATATATATGTATGTATTTGTGTATGTGTATGTATATATATACTATTATATATATTATATTTACTGTTATTATATATGTATATTTACTGTTATATATATATATTATGTATATACGTATATTTATATATTATATATTTATTTCTTTATATATATATATTTTCTTATATATATATATATATATATATATATATATATATATATATATATATATATATATATATATATATATATATGTTATATATGTATATGTATGTATACATAACTATTTAGCCTCTATAATTTACGTAATATTGTACATATATTATACTTTAATATATGTAAATATACTTGTCATATTTATATGACTACTATGTATAATTTCATATTGTTAAAATATTAGTATTTATTATGTACTTTTACCTCTTTGTATTTTTGTGTATTTTAAGTACTGCAACCATTTGGTGTCCAAGCCTAGCATGGGTTTTTGGGCTCAAATGTATTTTCACACATTCAAGACCTGTACAAGTCATATTGGACTTGATTCATGGCCTTGGGTCCTGTATTTGAACTCTAGTTCAAATTATGTACATGGACAAAATATGCAGATAATTAATTATTTAATTTCAGATTGTGTACCATGTTATTTTTGAATTTCTAAAAATACTTTAATTGTTGTTAAAATTCTGGAAAAATAGTATTTAGTTTGCTAGAATCAGTACTTGCTTCCGTCCTGACAGGTATTCTTACTGAGGAGGAGTTGCTCTGTGACTCATATTATGGGGATACCGCCGAGGACCCGGCTTTGTCTTACGAGGACGTACCTGCAGGGAAACTCGCCTAGTTTGTGTAGTTGTTCAGGATATTTAGTGTAGTCATGTATTAGACTACATATTTTGTAACTGGAACTGTATCCAGTTTTACATTTTGGACTTGTACTTGGACTCACTATTCTATGAGATGACTTTTGTGTTTGGAGCATTTATGACTCTTTATTACTTATAGAACTGTTAGCACATTTAGTCTTATCTTGTTATCTCTAGAACAGCTTACTGCGCTTTATCTCAAGCGCAGGCTGGACATGACTCGGCCCGGCCCAACAATTTGGGTAGCGGATCGTGACATGTTTTTAGTGGTGGCCCATACAGGTCCCTGACTAAATTGTTTTGTTACGTTATTGTACCAAGCATACTTGCAATTAGGAACTTAAGGTAATTAGACAACATTAGGAATGACGCTTAGAACACCTAGAGAAATACTAGGGTTGCAACATAGGAAATACATCACATGCTTGCTATTATAATTAGATTTTCTTGTCTATGATTGCTTACTTTAAAAGAGTCCTTATAAGTCCTTTTATTGTAATTAGATGGTGCTCACTCGTTCATCCCAGTATATCACACCTGAGAATGGCACACTCCCTATCCGGTCAGCTGACCAGTTGACCGATATACCTCCATCTCCACCTACCATATTCCCCCACTCCACAGATCCACAAACCCAGATGCCTCCACCACCTTCCACATCACAGTCCCAGCAGGACCCGATACTTCCACCACCACCTATCACTATACCTACCCAGGCTTCCGTCACACTCGACGGGAACCAACTGCTCACTCTGATCCAGGGGTTTCTAACAACCCATCAGGAGCAGACCACCCTACTCCGCCAGAGCATGGAGCATTCTGAGGAACGTACCGTGGTCCCACCACCTGTAGAGCCACGGCAGAGAGCGGGGACGATCAAGGACTTCATGGGTCTGAACCCCAAGGAGTTCTCAGGGACTGAGGGCATAGTAGTAGCAGATGACTGGCTAGATGACTGGCTAGACTCGGTAGAGAGGAAGCTCCTTGGAGTTAGGATGCCGGATGACCTCCAGGTCGAGGCAGCGAGATTTCTGCTGATAGACTTGGCAGGAGTTTGGTTCCGGAATGAGCCGTTATTTGCGAGAGGGAGGGCCACTTGGGATCAGTTCAAGACCCAGTTCAAGAAGAAATTTTTTTCGACCACCGCTAGGGTAGCCATGGGGCTACGATTCCAGAACATCCAGCAGGGGAACCGTTCTGTTGATGAGTATGCGGCAGAGTTTAATCGCCTGAGCCGTTTTGCGCCTAGTCTAGTTGCTGACCCTGAGGAGGTGACGCGTAGGTTTTGCCATGGTCTAGTTCCAGACATTGGCATTCTTATAGTGACGAACGGTACGACTGACTACTACCAGAGCCTAGAGTTGGCCCAGAGCATTGAAGAGCGTCTTCTGTCTTGTAAGAGGCCGGCTTCTGTACACCCCGAGGGACCGTCCAAGCGTCAGACTTTCCAGCAGAGAGCACCGACGCCGCACCAGCAGACTTATCGTCCCCCTACACCACATCACCCGACTCCGCCAGTTAGATCCCCGGGACCCCGGCAGCAGCAGAAGGGAGCTATGTGTTCTTTCTGTGGAAGACCAGGGCATGATTACTCCATCTACAGAAAGAGGTTGAAGCAGTGCTTAGTTTGTGGGTCTGCCACCCATCAGATTCGGGAATGCCCAGTAGCCAAGGGACCTAGAGGGCCGCTCCCGACTCAGCAGCAGAGGTTTGGACAACATCTGCAGCAGCAGAAGGGACCTCAGGGGAAGGCTTATAGTCTATCTCTTGAGCCGGAGTCGGAGCCGGAGCAGGTGTCGGAGCCAGATTATTTGGCTGACGTCATCACAGGTCATATTTATTTGCATACTTTTTTAGCTCTATGCTTGTTTGATTCTGGTGCATCTCATAGCTTCCTGTCATTAAAGTTTTTGCATAAATACCACTTAGTAGCTACACCTACCGAGGAGATCAGTAGAGTAATGACGGGAGGCGGACCAGTACCCATTAGAGCTATCTATAGATGCTCTATTACTATAGCCGAGAGAGAGTTCAAGGGACGATTCTTTGTGATGTCACTCCCTGGTTATGATATCATATTGGGGATGGACTGGCTTAGCTATGCCCATGCAGCTATAGACTGTCATGAGGGTAGTATTTTGTTCAGTCCCCCAGGCACAGCACCATTCAGTGTCAGGAGGACAGGGCCGGAGATCAGCCTAGAGCCGAACTGTTGTGCAACAGTTGGGGAGTTAGTACCCGCCACACCCTATCATTAGGGAGTTTATGGATGTATTCTCAGAGGATCTTCCAGGACTTCCACCTAACAGAGATGTGGACTTCACCATAGATTTAGTACCGGGTTCATCATCAGTATCCCGGGCTTGCTATAGAGTGAACCCCAAGGAGGCCATAGAGATGAAAGAGCAGATTGATGACCTGTTGAAAAAGGGTTTCATTCGATCTAGTGCTTCTCCATGGGGAGCGCCAGTGCTCTTTGTGCCTAAGAAGGATGGTACAGTTCGGTTGTGTATTGACTACCGGACGTTGAATGCCATCACCATTAAGAACAAATATCCTCTGCCCAAGATAGATGATTTGTTCGACCAGTTGAGTGGGGCAAAAGTATTTTCCAGGATAGATTTGAGATCCGGGTACCACCAGGTGAAGGTCAGGGCAGCAGACATCCAGAAGACGGTATTCAATACGAAGTATGGACAGTACGAGTTTCTGGTGATGCCATTTGGTCTCACAAATACGCCAGCTATCTTTATGAATTTGATGAATAAAACATTTCACCAGTATCGGGATAAGTTCGTCGTAGTGTTTATCGACGACATCCTGATATACTCGAAGACGTCGGAGGAGCATGCAGAGCACTTGCGGACAGTTTTGGAGATTCTAAGGCAGGAGAGATTGTTTGCCAAGTTGTCAAAGTACGAGTTCTTTTTGGATCGAGTGAAGTTTCTCGGTCATATATTCACTGGAGAGGGGATCTCGGTGGACCCCAGGAAGATTGCTGCAGTTGAGACATGGAAGGCTCCGATGTCAGTTTCAGAGATCAGGAGCTTTTTGGGTTTAGCCGGCTATTATAGAAAGTTCGTCCAGGACTTTGCTAGGATAGCTGAACCCATGACGAAGCTGACGCGGAAGGATGCAGAGTACATCTGGTCAGAGGACTGCTAGGCAGCATTTGAGGAGCTGAAGAGGAGGCTGACGACCGCTCCAGTTCTGACATTACCTTCAGGATCTGGAGGTTTTACCATATACAGCGATGCTTCGGAAAAGGAGATAGAATGTGTCCTACAGCAGCATGGAAAGGTGATTGCTTATGTATCTAGGCAATTGTGGACTCATGAGCGGAACTATCCTACCCATGACCTAAAGTTAGCTGCGGTGATCTTTGCACTCAAGTTATGGAAACATTACTTATACGGAGAGCGTATGAAAATCTTTACTGACCACAAGAGCTTGAAGTATGTGTTCACGCAGAAAAGAGCTGAACATGAGGCAAAGACGATGGTTGGAGTTTATGAAGGACTTCGACATCGATTTACAGTATCACCCCGGAAAAGCAAATGTGGTGGCGGATGCGCTGAGTAGGCATCCGATGGCATGGTATCTGATGATAGATCGGCATTTGCGGGAAGATTTGGAGAAGCTCGGTATCGAGATAGTTCGGCCAGGATCAGTGATACAGATGATGGCGCTTGACATTCAGTCAGGTTTGATAGAGCAGATCAGGGAGGCACAGTCTACAGATGAGAGCCTTCGCAGACTTCGAGCCCAGGCTTTAGCTGGATTGCTGGATGACTTTACCGTAGCAGAGGATGGATCTTTGAGGCATGTCAGCCGATTGTGCGTGCCGAAGGGAGAGCTGATAGAGGCAGTCTTGCAGGAGGCGTACCGATCGAGATATTCTATTCACCCTGGTGCTAACAAGATGTACCGTGACTTGTGGGAACATCTTTGGTAGCACGGGATGAAGAGAGATGTATCACGTTTCATTTTGAGATGCCTAGTTTGCCAGTAGGTCAAGACGGAGCGCCAGAGGCCAGCTGGTCTGTTGCAGCCGTTACCCATTCCCGAGTGGAAGTGGGAACACATTACGATAGACTTCGTCTCAGGGCTTCCTCGTTCCCAAGGAGGGAAGGATGCCATTTGGGTCATCGTGGACAGGCTGACGAAGTGTACGCACTTCATACCCTTCAAGGTGGGGCTTTCTACCGAGAAGTTGGCAGAGCTATACATGCAGCAGATAGTGCGCTTGTACGGAGTACTCGTGAGCATCGTGTCGGACAGAGACAGCAGATTCACGTCCCACTACTGGAGGAGCTTGCAGGAGGAGTTGGGCAGTCGGCTCAAGTTCAGTACGGCATACCACCCGCAGACAGATGGGTAGTCCGAAAGGACGATACAGACGCTGGAGGACATGCTGAGGACTTGTGTGCTGGACTTTGGCGGATCATGGGAGAGCCATCTGCACTTGGTAGAGTTTTCATACAACAATAGCTACCAAGCCAGCATCGGTATGTCTCCTTTCGAGGCACTATATGGACGACGATGCCGTACACTGCTCTTTTGGGATGATATTGGGGACAGAGTTATGCTTGGGCCAGAGATGATCACGGATGCAGCAGAGAAGGTCGGAATGATCAGAGACAGGCTCAGAGTAGCTCAGGACAGACAGAAATACTGGACTGATGCTAGTCGCAGACCGATGGAGTTCGCAGACGGTGATATGGTGCTAGTGAAGATATCACCTACTAGAGGGATGATCTAGTTCGGACGAGGAGGGAAGCTAAGCCCCAGATACATCGGGCCGTTCGAGATACTTGGCAGGATCGGAGAGGTAGCTTACAGGGTTGCACTTCCACCCAACCTAACAGGAGTTCACGATGTCTTTCACGTATCTCAGCTGAGGAGATATGTTCCAGACCCCAGTCATGTGCTAGATCATTCAGAGTTGGAGGTCGGACCGAGCCTTACAGTTACTGAGCAGCCAGTGGAGATATTAGACAGGAGGGAGAAGAGGCTGAGGAACAAGGTTATACCCTTAGTACGAGTAGCTTGGAGCCGCCACTCTCCGGATGAATCTACTTGGAAGAGGGAGTCGGACATGAGGAAGAGATATCCTTACCTGTTCGACCCAACCGCTGCGAGGGAACCACCCGTTCCCGCTTGATACCTTAGAGGTTAGCTTCAATCGTAGCCTTAGTCAATTGTTGCATTGCTTGATATGTTAGAAAATTGTAGGGTCTTCAATCCTTGTGATTTCGAGGGCAAAATTTTTCAAGGAGAGAAGACTTGTCAGCCCCTGTTTTTCAATTTTGGTTTAATTAGTGTTAATTAGATATTAATGGCCTATTTAGCTTAAAAATGATCTATTATAATTATTAGGAATTTTTCTAGATTTTTAAATGATTTTTAAATAGGTTTTAATTACTTAAAATAGGAGTTTGCAATTTATTAAAATGTTTTAATATAGATTTGTAATTACTTCAAATGTTTTAATTAGTTTTTGCAAATACTTGAATTATTTTAATGACAGTTTGCAAATTTTATTTGCAAATTTATCCTAAGGAGGGACCTAGCCCTAATTTTCTAAAAGCCTAGGGACCTAAGTGTAAACTACCCTCTCTCCCCAGCCCGATCACCGCCTTCCCCCTAATTTTTCGACGACCCTAACCGAAACCCTAACCCTAATCCGACAACCCACCGCCTTGGCTCCCCTAAAAAAGAACCCCCTCACTTCCCTCGACCAACCACCACCACCACAACCTATCTCAGCCTACCACCGCCCCCGTCTTCCCCATTTAAACTCGTCTGAACCATAATTCCGACGACACCCCACCGCCAACTCCACAGTAGTCGCCGTCGTCTTCAACCACCACCCATCGGTTCGCCACGACGAGCTGCGCCCAGCGCCACCCGAGCGCCGCGACCCCGACACCTCCTCCGCCCAGTCGCCGCCCCAATAGCCCGCTCGACTTGGACACGTACGTGTCTTCTGGCCTCTCGTGTCCTATTGTGTCTCGTTTTCACTTATGGGACTCGCCAACACACGACGACTCTAGTGGTAAGTGTGGACACGGCAAACTCGTGTCGTGCGTGTCGTAAATGGCCCGTACACTTGGACTCGACTGTACTTCGTGTCCTTAACTGTCAGGACACGAAGAAATGTTATCGGGTTACAACCCGTTAACTTAAAACCAAAATATATTTAAGTTAAACCATTTCCTAACAACGAGCCCGAGTTGGCCTACTGGTCAGCGCGCACGAATTTAAACCCCCCCCCCCCCCCCCCCCCCCCCCCCCCCCCCCCCCCCCCCCCCGCTCAGTGACCCGAGTTCGAGCCTTAGGCTTTGTTATGTTTTATTTTTCTTTTCTTTTTCTTTTCTTTTCTTTTCTTTTGTTTTAATTTTATATATATATATATATTATATATATATATATATATATATATATATATATATATATATATATATATATATATATATATATATTTATGTATATGTGTATGTATATATATACTATTATATATATTATATTTACTATTATTATATGTATATTTACTGTTATATATATATATATTATGTATATATGTATATGTATATATTATATATTTATTTCTTTATATATATATATATATATTTATTTATTTATTTATATATATATATATATATATATATATATATATATATATATATATATATATATATATTTCCTTATATATATATATATATATATATATTATATATATATATATATATATATATAAATATATATATATATATATATATATATATATATATATATATATATATATATATATATGTAAAAAAAAAAATATATATATATATATATGTTATATATGTATATGTATGTATACATAACTATTTAGCCTCTATAATTTACGTAATATTGTACATATATTATACTTTAATATATGTAAATATACTTGTCATATTTATATGACTACTATGTATAATTTCACATTGTTAAAATATTAGTATTTATTATGTACTTTTACCTCTTTGTATTTTTTGTGTATTTTAAGTACTGCAACCATTTGGTGTCCAAGTCTAGCATGAGTTTTTGGGCTCAAATGCGTTTTTACACATTCAAGACCTGTACAAGTCATATTGGACTTGATTCATGGCCTTGGGTCCTGTATTTGAACTCTGGTTCAAATTATGTACATGGACAAAATACGCAGATAATTAATTATTTAATTTCAGATTGTGTACCATGTTGTTTTTGAATTTCTAAAAATACTTTAATTGCTGCTAAAATTCTGGAAAAATAGTATTTAGATACTATGTTAATTTAGCTAATTTAGCATAATTTTTACAGTATTTAATTTATAGTTTTGCCACTATTTTGACATATAAAACCAGAACTCACTTTCTGTGTACTTATGAAAACTAATTTTTGTAAAATATATGTGCTGGTTAATAAATTCCAGAAAAAATTATAATAAATTTCTATAATTAACAAGGATCATTTTGGTACTTTATTTTATGTAAAATTGAGCTTTTTGTCTACCTCAAAAATTGTTGGAACACAATGTACAGTTTGATTTATTTATTGCATATTTATGACTTGCAACTTTTTGTGTTGTTTTGCGTTTTAGTCGTATTGAACCTCACCCCACACTAGTGTAAAGGCCCTAGAAGGTTAGTTTAAGTATTGTGTCACCCTACATTGGTCTTCTATGCTAAAGTCACCATTTGGCTAGGTGTCCAATCAGAAAGTCGTGTTGCATCACTAGTGTCTTAGTGTTTAACTTAGTATAAAAACTAAGTTATGTATTTATTTCTACAGTGACGAGTCACCAGGCATCTATAGCATTTTTATCGCTGCTTTGCTTTGCTAGAGGCAAGTACTTCTACAAACTTTACATACTGTTACATCAATGAACTGCGAATCCAACCATGTTAAATGTTGATCCTTGGGGTAGCAAGTTAAATCTTCACATATTGTACTTTCAGTTACTACCATGCTTAGAACAGTCTTTATGTATCTCTCACATGATTAGAATCTGGGTTATGGGAAAACTGTTAGTAGCATACGTGATCATGCCCCCTTACTCGTACGTACGTACCGAGCAAGGTTGATATTTTATGTATACCTTGTCGTAGGCGCACCAGCTGTATTTGTACATATGTACATCTATCGCTTGTTTTACTTGTACGAAAGTATATTTTATATACTTGTACTACAGTACATTTTACACCTATTGACGATCACGTACCTGCTACAGTTTTAAACATTATATATGCATCTGTCTCTATGACATATGTGTCCTTGCCATGATAGATTATGATGTACCATGATTCCAGTTTATTTACATTCATGTTCATTTCATGTTTCGTATATTTAGTTTGCTAGAATCAGTACTTGCTCCCGTCCTGACAGGATAACGTTGTAGGTATTCTTACTGAGGAGGAGTTGCTCTGTGACTCATATTATGGGGATACCGCCGAGGATCCGGCTTTGTCTTACGAGGACGTACCTACGGGGAAACTCGTCTAGTTTGTGTAGTTGTTCAGGATATTTAGTGTAGTCATGTATTAGACTACATATTTTGTAACTGGAACTGTATCCAGTTTTATATTTCGGACTTGTATTTGGACTCACTATTCTATGAGATGACTTTTGTGTTTGGAGCATTTATGACTCTTTATTACTTATAGAACTGTTAGCACATTTAGTCTTATCTTGTTATCTCTAGAACAGCTTACTGCGCTTTATCTCAAGCGCAGGCTGGACATGACTCGGCCCGGCCCAACAATTTGGGTAGCGGGTCGTGACAGGAGATACGGGATTGATGACCCATGATTACTGACGGCCACTGGCGTTCTGCGGAACGTTATGCTCTTATTGATTGGGCCTCTGGTGCCCCAAGGGAGGGACTATGCCGATCCTATTTAGCCAGGGCCCATGCGTAAGAAGGATTGTTCTTAACTATATTTCACTTAGAACGGTTAGGCTACCTTATCCGTTAGGTATGAGTACTTTTTGTTTTGGTACTTGTATCTGACCGTGGCTTGGAACAATAACTTGTCGCGGATTAGTTCGTCACATCTTATCCTTATTTTGTTGTAGGTGTGGCTTACTACTTCGATGAGAAGGTATTGAACCTTGTTGGGGTCCGGATACCATATTGGATTCATAGCATGGAAAGATACGTCATCGTGAATTAGTTTACCATCTCATGTCCTTATTTGGTTGGGAGGATGGTAAGCTAGTTCAATAGGTGTGTATTGGACCATGTTATAATTCAATTGACTTATTTATTTGAGCAATATTTATTCAGTTTATATGGCATGATATTATGTGTCTTGTTACGTCCCTCTGAGGACCTGGTTATCTCGCCAGGTGTGTGCTCTTGTCTTTTGCAGGTGTTCTAGCCGTGGCCATGATCGTCTCTATTTCTTCGAGGATGATTGCACTTTGATCATCTTCGCTTCGCTCGCCAAAATTATTTCTTTTCTCATGTATTTTTCCTTTACTTGTTGGTAGTGGATTTGTTTCCGCCCAAAATATTGTATCAAGACAATTTATTATCATTATATGATATCTTTTATTCACTTATTTTGTGTGGATGAGATTAGTTATGGTTCTACTGCAATTTACAGCTTACGTATATTTATTATTCGGTTGACATATCTACGATCCTAGTCCTACGTATTTTGGGACTGGGGCGTTACACGTACTATGGAGCAGCCCTAGATGACACCTGCGAGCTGGACTCCCCAGAGGACCCAGTCCTTGCAGAGGACATTACCCCAGTAGTCTAGGCTAGTTAGCTAGACTAGTTATCTTACTTTATTGTCTTGTCTCATTTAGTACATTGATGTATATATTTGGGATCTTATTGTTATTCTGGATGTTTTGTGGAGATGTTATCTTAGACACTTAGACTTCTTCTCCTGTTTGTATTTCATTTGGTGATTTTCATATCATATCTATCTATCTTATTGTACTTCTACCTTAGTTGTGATTGAGCTGTACATTTCTGTATTATCCTCCGTTTGGAGAGTATATAATGTACAAGTACCTTATAATTGTTAGATGTATGTGACCTAGGACAGCGTTCTACCGTCGACACTGCGGCGTAGGCTGGACGTACCCACTTCTCGTACCCTTACACTGGGTGCGGGTCGTGACATAGTCAACCTGATTTAGATAATTAACAAACAGATATATGATATGATATAATATAACACATCGAGCTCAAGAGAGAACATCCCATGATCGAGACAAGACGTCGTCTACAAGCTGTGTCTTCGCTAATGTACTTGGTCTCGAGTCTGTAATCTTTGATTTTATTGAGTCTAGGAATTATGTACGTTGAGTCGCACTAATCATCTCAACCCATAATCATACTTTCCTAAGCTCCACCATACCAAAATAGACCAACTCCTAACCAAACCAAACCAATGCTAGTCATATAGAGCTTCTGGCCGATATAACACAGAATTCGGACAGAACTCTGTCTAAGGCAGAGTTCGGGCCGAACTCTGCCCCCTAATTTTCAGCACCCTAATTTTAGGGCTTGCTTGATACAAGCTGTCCAACGTTCAAAAATTTGAATTCTTGGGACAGAATTCGAGCCGAACTCTGCCTTCCCAGAGTAGTATAAATAGAGCTTGAATTCTCTCATTTTAAATCATCTCTTACCTTTAAATATTCAAGCCTTTTAAGCTCTACTACTCCAAGCCTCATTCTTCCATATCTCCTAAGCCACAACTCTCCTTAGCCCAAGGTGCTCAGTGCGATATCAGCTAGAAGTTGTGTGCAAGAGTGAAAGAAAAGTCACTTAGAAAATTCCAAGTTTCGCTTTCTGCGAAGTTGAAGTGTTCGAGCGCTTCGATCTAAAAGCTCGTGTTCCGTAAAGAAGTTTGCGTGCTCTTCGGACTAAAGGCACGTGGTGTACGCTATTTCACAAATAGTGGATTTTAATCCTGAGCAAGAGTTCTCAGGCCTGGACTAGTCTTCCATGAGAGAAACCAGGTTAAAAACTGATGTGTCTGCGTATGCTTTTCTGATCTCTATTTATATTCCGTATTTATACTCTAATTATACTTTTTGTTGGTTGGACTTGAATAGAGTTAATTTTTAATTGGGTATTTTCGATACATACTCTATTCACCCCCCTCTAGAGTTGCCTTCTCGTACTTTAATTGGTATCAGAGCAAGGACTCTATTATTAGGCTTAACATCCTTAGAGTTGATCCTTATTTATTTGTGTATGGCATCGTATTCTTCCTCCTCAGATAAATAGAATTTTACTTCTAGTAGCATGGACAATCATATTTCTTCTAAATGCAAGAAATGCTCTAAGTGGAAAGTTATGGCTAAACAATCCTTAGAGATTCTTGAGGACTTTCATTCTACAAATGAAGAACTTTCATAAAAGGTCATTCATTTAGAAGAATCTAATAAGTTTTTGAGAAATAAAAATAATGATTTATTATCTAGACTAGACTCTCAAAACTCATCTTGTGTTTCTTTAAAGAGTTTGAATGATTCTTTAATTTTGAAAATCAAATCTCTTTCCTCATCAATAGAAGATCTTAAGAGGCAAGCACATGAGCTAAATTATTTGCATGATTCTTCTATTGACTCTTTAAAGAAATAAAATGATGATTTTATTTCTAGAATTGCTTTATTTGAAAAAGAGAATTATGCTTTAAATGCTAAATTTGATTCTCTTACTTGTTTGCATAATGATTTGCTATTAGAACATGATATTTTTAAGACCAAATCCATGCATGCTCACTCTAGAGATATTCATCATTCTAGTGTGTCACATGTTCATAATCATGCTCATTTCGATACATGTGCACACATTAGTATTAGGTGCTTCTATTGCTCTCGCATTGGATACATAAGTGTAACTTGTCCTATTCGTAGGAGTTTTTCTACCAATGCTAGAGTAAATAGTATATGGGTCCCTAAAGCTAACAAATGTGGATCCAAGTTTATTTGGATACCAAAGTCTTCGCCTAATATTGTAGGTGGAGCTACTTATATCGGGACATAGCACTGAGGAGCGTGTTGGTGGTTGCAAAGCTCAAAGGTCAACTTCCAAGCAATTGCACCAACACAAATGTGGCCACTAGAGCCACTTTGGTAACATGCTAAATGATTCTCTTTAAATGGTTTATATTTGTAGAATCTAGCATATTTCTCTTGATGTCTTGCTACTAGCTCACATTGATATCCTTTAGTTGCTTATTATATAAATCAATGTGAGATATAATACTAGCATGCTTAGTTAATTTTCTTATTATTTTTTTATCTAGCATGACTAGTTACTTAGCTTAAATAATTAGTTCACACTATGTAGTCTATCATTCATTTTCTATTAGTGTGACACATTTATATATGCATGCTCGTTATTCTTAATCTTTATTTATAAAGCATGCATATCACTCTAGTTCATAGGACCTTGGTTTTGATTTGAGTTAATTTTAACTCCTCGTCTTTAAAAGTTTTGAGATAGTTACTTCTTGCCGATTTGTATTTAATATGTCATATTTATCTTAATCGGTATTTGTGAATATATGTGTTTAGCACAAGCTTCTCATACTTCCATTTTAACCTTGTGCTTACATAATATATTCATTATTAATTTTCATGTTTTATTTTGATTAAACCTCTTATAAAGCAATTATGTATTTGCCTAATAAAGCCTATTTACACGTTTTTTGAATTTGTGATAGTTTTTCAAACATTTATTAAGGATACATGACTATATTCATTAAATCTCCATTTACATGTAGATCATCTATTTCTTATATTGATATATATATTTTTTGTATAAATAACTTTTGTGGGCATATGAGTTAAGCTCCAATTTTATATTGTTTTGAAGAATATGTAATTATACTTGCTTCCTTCAAACTTGTGCTTATCCCATACTTTAGCTATTGATTCCTTGACCAAATTTGTGCATCTCTTCTTGAATCAATTAGCTTCTTCCTTAAAGCCTTCTTTTGATGATATCTTCTTGGCTTCTTTTTTTTGGTTGACTTTACGAACACATTCCTTTTAATTGATTTTTGATCTTTTCATGTATGCCTATTTGTGATATATATATATTTATTTATTTATTTATTTATTTATTTATTTTGATTCCTAACTTCTGATAGTTATCTATTTTACTTTTTCAAGTTAGGATGTTGAGAGAAAATGTTTATTAGTATCTTGCTCATGACTATTTATGGAAGTTCTTTTAAGGATCACATGATTTTGTGTTTTACCTTGCTTGTTAATTTTACCTCCTAAATTAGTGCACACTTTCTAGTCTATTTCTTTATATTTCACTATGGTGCACTATGAAAGCTTTAAAAAAATTGTGTCTCTTACTATCTTTAGCTCTTAATTAGCTTTATTGATCTTAATGATCTTTCTTTGCTCATTCCTTAGACATATATTTCTTTTGAATTATTGTTGTCCAATGATGTTTTTGCAACACATAAGAATACATGTAATTGATACATTATATTTCTTATGTCTTTAGCTACTATGAATTGAGCTTTTGCGTTGAGATTTTCCATTTCTAGAGAATACACTTTCATAATGGCTATAATTTTGCATTCTTTAGATCAATATATTATTTTAGTATCTTGGGTTAATCTCAATACTTGGCAAAGAGATTTGTTCTATTTTATTTTCATGAACATCTCTTTTGTCCTTTACTTGATGAGAGTCTAATTCATTTACTTGCTATCTTATACTCTTATCCTTGCTTAACAAAGAGTATATAAATTATTTTGATCATTCAAAATGTATTACCCTTATTGTGAACTCTATGCTGAAGCATGTATCTTTAGTGTTAGTGACTTAAGATTTAATGAGCACATTTATCCTGTTAATGGCTACCTCATTAATCTTAATTAGTTATGTAGCTTGCATATTTACGATGTATTGATTAAGCTACATAATTTTTGTTCACTTTCACTCATCTAGCTATCTTCTTGAATTTCAATCTATATGTGATATGCTAGTTTACAAAAACAAAATTTATGAATTTTTTGATGAGATTTGTATTCTATTTTAGATACATATGTTTGGTCTCTAAAATTAGTTTGACAATTTTTTTATTTAATCTTGTTTCCATTGAGGTTTGTGATTCCTGCTTTAACTTTCTTCCATACTAGTCATTAGCAAGTATCTTTCAAATTCCTCTCACTTTTAAGTCTTGATTTTATCATATTATCATTACATTTCTTTGGAATAAATTTGTAATCATTTAAATAAGATTGACTCTTTTCTATATTTTCCATTGGTTTGTTTATATGGTTTTTAGATTTTCTCTTGATGAGATTTATGACGGATCATAATTATTCATTGATTTACTTTATGAATGATCCTAATGATTGAGTAGTCTTAAATTATCTTATTATGTGATTATCAAGCTAATTTATTACTCTACTTTGACTACTCATGGATTGCCACATATGGGCCTTTGCTATTTGAACTTTATAGGTCGTTAATTTACCATTAGCAAGATCTGGTTTTTACCCGTTGATGGGCACATATATGGTAAAACATACCTAGTCCATGCAAAGTAATAAATTGGTTGATTCGTTCTTAATTAGATAATTATGGACCTTTTTTTTAGCTTTATTTTTATTTTTGAGCTATATTGTGATTCTCATCATGATGGTTTTAATGGACCTTATTTTTTTTCATGATGATCTTCTTCTCAAAAGGTAACATGCATTGATATATCATATTTAAATATGAGATTCTTCTATATAGGCTAATGTATGTCATCTTTTGATTAAATATGCTTAATTAAAATATTATTTTGATCATTCATCTTTAGTGGCTATAAATTGGATATCTCTTATTAACTAAAGATGATATTATTTGTTTTATGACTATCTTATAGCCTTATATGCATTGAGCTAGTGGGAGAAATCCATAGTTGGTTTATCCCTAGATCTTGAAGTTATCATTTTTTATGCTATAAGTACTTTGGAACTAGATACGCATATTTTGAGGGAGAGCACATTAATTTGTCCAATTCATTTATACCCTTTAATATGTCGTATACCTAATTCATCATAGACCCATATTTTCATTATTATTCATATCTTAGTGATTGAGGTCATGATATTGTTATTTCGGGAAAGGTTTATGAGAGTATATGTAATTGTTTTCATCATATTATCTTTTTCTTTTATATGAGTTAAATAAGTCATCTTGTTAATATTAACTTTCGTATCTTATCTTGATGACTATTGTGCTTTCATTGATTTGGCTTTCCTTGTATGCTTAATTGATTTGGCTTTTCTTGTTGAGGACTTACCCAAAATTTATGATTTTATCTATATTGGTAATAGTTTGAGGGGGGGACATTCAAGTCGACTGAATTTCTCTTTCTCAAGCATGTTTCTCCTTTACCTTCATATTTATCTAAAGGGTATTCATATAGCATAATGAGTTAATTGAGTTCAAATGCATGAATTTGGATAAGCAAATAGATTTGCAAATAATGAGATCATTTTATATCAATTGCTCTATTTTACATTGACCATTCTTTTATTTTGTTCCACTATTTATCTGTGGACAATTGTGACTGTCATAGTTTTATTGATCAATATTTCAAGTTTATATATTTCAATTGATATCAAGTTTATGTAATTCAATATCTCAATTGGTATCTTTCTTCTTTGATATCTATTATTTACAATCCTCATGGCTTTTGACTAAAATCCTATATTTCATAATTCTCTTCCAAAACTAGAGCAATATTTCATATCATACTATGTTTTTTGATGTCTTAATTTCTTGGATCTCATGTTGGTAAAGTATCTATTGATTATTTTTAAAAAAATTTAGTTTTACCAACTATTTGTGTTTTGACAAGCTATTTTCTATTTGTCACTCTACATTGGTATGTAGTTTCTATACATGTCTTTACACACTACTCCCATTGTTCTTTATTTAGTATATATTGATCATGACTATCCATGCCTTTCTCATGCTCTGATTCATTTACTTAAGATTGATTTCATTTTCTATCCTTTTACGGGGGAGCTTTACTTTGTTTCTATTTTTGCTAAGTGACAAAAGGGGAAGAAACAAGTGATGTGATATTTTATGTGATTGTATATGCATATCTGTCATAATCTTATGTACAAGAACATGAACATTACATTGCGGGGAAGCCATGACATATCTGCATATTTTTTCTCTCCTTCATAATCTTATGCATATCTGTCATAATCTTATGTACAAGAACAGGAATATTACATTGCGGGGAAGCCATGACATATCTGTAAATTTTCTCTCTCCTTCAATATGTGTCCAGGTATGAATATTGAGATATACAAATATCTTTTTGTCAATTATCAAAATGGGGGAGATTGTTGACCCAAACCGGATCACAGTCAACCTGATTTAGATAATTAACAAACAGATATATGATATGATCTAATACGACACATCGAGCTCAAGAGAGAACATCCCCTAATCGAGACAAGACGTCATCTACAAGCTATGTCTTTGCCAATGTACTTGGTCTCGAGTCTGTAGTCTTTGATTTTATTGAGTCTAGGAATTATGTACGTTGAGTCGCACTGATCATCTCAACCCATAATCATACTTTTCTAAGCTCCACCATACTAAAATAGACCAACTCCTAACCAAAACAAACCAATGCTAGTCATATAGAGCTTCTGGCCCAGGGAACACATAATTCGGGCAGAACTCTGTCTAAGGCAGAGTTTGGGCAGAACTCTGTCTAAGGCAGAGTTCGGACCGAACTCTGCCCCCTGATTTTCAGCACCCTAATTTTTAGGGCTTGCTTGATACAAGCTGTCCAACGTTCAAAAATTTGAATTCTTGGGACAGAATTCGGGCGGAACTCTGCCTCCCCAGAGTAGTATAAATAGAGCTTAAATTCTCTCATTTCAAATCATCTCTTACCTTCAAATATTCAAGCCTTCTAAGCTCTACTACTCCAAACCTCATTCTTTCATATCTCCTAAGCCACAACTCTCCTTAGCCCAAGGTGCTCAGTGCGATATCAGCTAGAAGTTGTGTGCAAGAGTGAAAGAAAAGTCACTTGGAAAATTCCAAGTTTCGCTTTTTGCGAAGTTGAAGTGTTCGAGCGCTTCAATCTAAAAGCTCGTGTTCTGTAAAGAAGTTTGTGTGCTCTTCGGACTAAAGGCACGTGGTGTACGCTATTTCACAAATAGTGGATTTCAATCCTGAGCAAGAGTTCTCAGGCCTGGACTAGTCCTCTACGAGAAAAACCAGGTTAAAAAATATTGTGTCTGCGTATGCTTTTCTGATCTCTATTTATATTCCATATTTATACTCTGATTATACTTTATGTTGGTTGGACTTGAATAGAGTTAATTTTTAATTGGGTATTTTTGACACATACTCTATTCCCCCCCCTCTAGAGTTGCCTTCACGTACTTCAGTATGCAATCTTTCAAATTTTTGTTTCAAAATGCATTATTGTTAGCATGGATTCCACACATAGTCATGTGCTTTTTCTACTTCACCTTTGAAGCTCATGTAGTATCCAGTCACAACAATGTTAATCTGCAATGTGATCTGAAGCAAGTTGTAAGTATTAACCGGAACTGATATGAAACTGCCAAAAACAGGGATGTCTGGAATGATATTCTTATTGGTTCAGATATTACCGGATATCCGTTAAAATAATCGGTAATGAATACGGAAGCCAAAACTCCCATCCAATCGGATATCCGATGGTTATCGGATATATCCAATAGCTATCATTCGGATGTGGTAGTGCCAACATCTGACTGATAAGCTACCATTGACAGGCCTAATGTGGATCCTCTTAGTATATAAAATGGTGGTTCTAAATTAAATGCGATAAAAAGGATCCCACACAAAATGGTGGATCTATTGCAAAAGAATTCGCCATCTATTATCACTAATAATGAGCCAGTATTTGTGGTAGGAAAGTCAATTTATTCCTATTGTTTGTACTATATATAAGCCAGCATTTCATCAAGACACAAGTCAAGTTAAAGATACAAACCAAGACCTACTATATATACAGGGATGGAGAGTGTGCTCGTCAAAAATATACTGTTTGGCACTGTTATTTCAATCGAATTGATACATATAAGATTTGGGAGAAGGAAAAAAAATAGATGATGCATGAAGAGATGCACCATGAGTTGCAACTTGCAATAGTCCATAAGCAGCAATACAAATGCAGCAACGCATTCCTGTAAAATCCAATCAGACTCGGATTCCGTTTAGTTCACTGTAATATAATCGTAATCGTAATCACAACGTAATCAAATGAAAAAGATATAAATATCTTTTTCATTTGATTACATTATAGTCTACCAAACGAGGTCTCGCTCTCCGGTTTAAACACAAGAATTAAACCTTAATTTGCACGACTTAGGAATATTATTGTTCAACTGGAAGAATTCAAACCTTTGCCTGCTATAATTCCAACGATTTGAATATGTCAATCTCTAACTCGTGAAACAAGATCACTAAAACATAAAAATTTCCTAGTTAATGTCGATAGATTGTAATTTAGACTTTGTGACAAAAGATATGTATATTGTCTGTACTAATTTATATATTGTGAAATAGGGAAGGATTGTTGAGATTTCAAACTATATGATATCATATTTGAAGTGATGAATTAGATGAGAGCATGAAACAGTTGCAGCCTTTGGCAATAACTAACTTTTGTTAACCGTTGCCTCTAATGAACATTTTATATCCAAATTTGAAATAGAAGAGTTTTTTACACCCAAAAGGACACATAAATCTAATTCAAAATCTTTTGGGAGAAGCACTTCTAACTACGTGCCATATTCAAAATAGGATTACATAAAAAAAAGACACATAAATCTCCTTATGAAATGTGGAAAGGTAGAAAACCAAATATTGGTTACTTGAGAGTTTGGGGCTGCTTAGCTTTCTACAAATCTCATGGGTCCCAAAATATCAAAATTGGGACCAAAAGGTATCAAGAGCATATTTGTAGGATATGCAACAAACTCAAAGGCTTAAGATTGTTCAATTCGTGAGGCACATTAGAAATGTTTTCCTTAAGTGATATTTGTCCCCTTCTCGAATGAGTTTGCTAACAGGTTATGGACATGATACAACAAAGAAAGTCGAAACAGTTGTTGATTGGAAACGGCTCGCGTCAGTTAGTGAGATTCAAAGCTTCTTCGATTTGGCGGAATACTGTTGATACTTCGTGAAAGACTTTGTGAAGATTGCATCAACTTTGACTCACCTCACTCAAAAAGGAGTCGTGTTTGAGTGGTCGAACGACTGCGAGACTTGCTTCCAGGAGATAAAACGTGGCTCGCTTCGGCCCCGATACTCGCGCTTCCTGAAGGGAATGAAGGATTTCAAATCTTCATCGATGCTTCCAGTCAAAACTTGGGGTGTGTGCTCATGCAGCGGACAAGAGAGTCTTAGTTTAGCAAAAGCTGAAACTTCTCTTAGAATTTGTTTGAAGCGATTATGAAATTGATTGGACTTGATAATAATCAAAGAGAGAGAAAGTGTTGTGCAGATTCACCATGAATAGATGTCAAATCATCTGTTAGATGAACTGTCATGTCTTTCTGTAAATTTATAATAAAAAAATAAAATAAAAAACTCTTCAATTTCAAAAATTAGGTGACCTTTGGATATAAATTGTATATCAGAATCAATGGTTAACAAGAGTTAGTTATTGCCGAAGAGCCAGGCTGCAACCCGTTTCATGCTCTCATCTAATTCATCCCTTCAAATATGATTTCATGTAGTTTGAAATCTCAACAATCCTTCATATTTCACAGTATATGAAATTAGTATATACAATATCATTCTCTCTCTCTCTTTCATCACAAAGTCTATATACAAAAGGGGAAATTTATGAAATGTCCAACAAACGAAAAAGTTTTATGAAAAACCTACCGCACAATAACATTTCATCGCGTGCCCAGAATTAGGAAAAAATATATAAAGTGGGTTCCGAATGACCGTTTTGCCCTTCCTTCTAATTTATTGAAAACACCCACGAAACTACTCTTAAAAAAATGTTTCGATACTTCATCTTCTTCCATACGCTGCTCACTTTCGAATCTAGGTTTTCTCCTCAAAAATCTTCAAAAACTCGTCGGAAAATTTCGGAAAGACCGAGACAAACGGCAAAACTGCTAAAACGGAGGTCCAAACATCATTTTTTTTGCGATTCTAAAATTTCAAAAGGTCGTCTAACGGAGAAGCAGTTAATCTCAGGCTCCTCGAAAATACGCTCATTTTGCGACAAACCGGGCCTCGTTTCGACCTCCCAGTCAAAAGTTATGGCCCTCCAAAGTTTCAAGTGACCATAAAATGCAAGAGAATGGTCATTTTCCGTATTAGAACACGAAGAATGTTAATTTCGCATGAGGGTGGTCATTCTCCATGTTAGTAACACGGAGAATGGCATTCTCCGTCTTAATTTACATGGAGAATGGCCATTCTCCGTGCTAAATTACACGGAGAATAGCCATTCTCCGTCTTAATTTACACGGAGAATGGCCATTCTCCGTGTAATTTAGCACGGAGAATGGTCATTCCAGTGTTAAAACGCAGGAGAATGGTCATTCTCCGTGTTAAATAAAACGGAGAATGACATTCTCCATGTTAAATAAAACGGAGAATGGCCATTCTTCGTGTAATTTAGCACGGAAAATAGTTATTCCAGTGTTAAAACGCAGGAGAATGGCCATTCTCCGTGTTAGAAATACGGAGAATGTCATTCTCCGTGTTAATTTACACGGAGAATGGTCATTCCCAGTGTTAAAACGTAGGTTAATGACCATTCTTCGCGTAATTTAGTACGGAGAATGGCATTCTCCGTTCTAAATTACACGGAGAATGATCATTCTCCGTGCTAAATGACACGGTGAATGGCATTCTCCGTGTTAAATGACACGGAGAATGGTCATTCAAATGTTAAAACACAGGAGAATGTCATTCTCCGTGTTAGTAACACGGAGAATGCCATTCTCCGTGTTAATTTACACGGAGAATGGCATTCTCCTTGTTAAAATGCAGGAGAATGACTATTCTTCGTGTGATATCGACGGAGAACAGTTGACATAACCTAATTTTTTATTTTTTTTGTTTTGTGGAAAGAAATTTGACATGAATAAAGATTCAAGAGTTTTCGTTCTTCTTTCAAAACGATGCTAACTCTTATGGAAAAGAAGAAGAAAATCTTCTCTCCATAATTGACCTAATTGTCGAAGAAGAAGAAGAAGAAGATGAGCGATGATCGGAGTTCGACTGAAAAAAGTACGGTGAACTACGAACGATCTTTGCGATCTCTGCGGAAGATGAGAGCAATGAAATTCAGATCTCTCGTGAAGAAGAAGAAGAAGAAAACGACGAGAATCGCAATCCAAATCTGAATTTGTGCGGAGGGGGAGTGGTATTAGTTTTGTAAATACAGAGCATCTAAAGGGAATTTTGGAATACTTAACGTGGAAATATATAATTTTGGACATTTCATAAAAGCTATCATGCGGGTAGATTTTCATAAAAACCAATTCCGAAATTAAATTTCTCAGCAATTTCCAGTATACAAAATTGCAAGCCATTTGCGATTGATTATGCATGCAAAGAAGCTGAACTTCATGATTCTAATATAATATTGGTGTTGGTTTCCGGTTGAACACTCTGAATAGAAATCCAAACTTGAACTAAAACATAGGTAAGGAATCCAAACGGATAACATTGGAGTTGGTATATAATTTAGATCGAATAGAAAATGGAATCATGAAATGTAGATAATTGAAATTTTTTTAAAAAAATTTTAGGGGGTCACACCTAATCGCGTTCCCTAGGGGGCACCAAGATGCAATCCAAAAAGTAAAAAAAAAAAATTTATATAATCACTAATTTTCTTCTCCTTGGGACAAGGAGTAGGAGAGTGGTGTTTGAATATATTGATCTAGTTGGAACACAAATACACACTAGAAGAGGAGCATTATTTCAAAGTTTATTTAAAATATTAAGGGTTAAGAGAGTTAAGTGAGAAAAAGTCGGAGGTTTAGAAGTGGAGGTTATAGAGGATTAAGTGATGGTTTAACCCTTTTTTGTTTATTTTTTTAACTCTCCAAATCGGAGGGTTAACGAGGGAGATGGAGAAATTTTATTTAAAAGTCATAATACCCCTTATTTGTCAGATTAAATATCATGATTTTTTTTTCTTGCTTTAAACATGTTACTCCGATCCGTAACTTCCTCGTTTGTTAAAATACTAGTCATAACCCGTGCCCATAGGGCATGGTTCATTTAAGGTATTCTTCCTCAAAATCTTGGACCCCCAATTTTAAACGAACAATAATAATTATGAGGCCCCCATCAAAATATTAAATTTCCAACCACTGCTGGATGTGAATTTTCTTTGGATTCCACATAAAACCCCACTTTCAATAATGCTCATCCACAACCATTATGAGTGCAAACCCCACTCTTTGGATTCTCCATAAAATCCTACTCTCAATAATGCTCATTCCCCATAAAATCACACTCTCAATAATGCTCATCCACAACCATTATGAGTGCAAACCCCACTCTTTGGATTCCCCATAAAACCCCACAACCGTTGATTCACCAAGATTAAATCCCAACCACTCTTTATCTTGGCACAGTCAGCCCTAGGATTCAAAAACCTTTGTGTTTTGTATAAGAGATTTTGAAAAGTTATAATTAAAATTCTAATAAAATTTAATTTTATGACATATATAATAAGAATATTTTGGTAATTATTATATTTTTATTAATCTTTCACTCGCTCAAGACATCAAATCCAAGCAAGAATTATCATACGCACCCTACTTAACTCTCCCTCCAATTCAAGCAAGGTTATACGTATTGACTCGACTCTCTCTCACTTAACTTCCGTTCACTTAAAGTCTTAACCCCACTTAACTCTGTTTTTTTTCCCTCAATCTAAGCAGACCCTTAGAGCCAACACCAGTGTTAAAAAGGCTGCTTCTAAGCTCTCCTTTTTTGGGTATGTTGCTTCTGCACCCACGAATTATTAGTTGAATCACATTACCGTCTGGTTCTGAATTTGTTGCGTCCACAGAACACAAAATAACAAGTATTCAACTGAATCAGTTGGATACTTGTTGAATCACATTACCGTCTGGTTCTGAATTTGTTGCGTCCACAGAACACAAAATAACAAGTATTCAACTGAATCAGCACACCGAACTCAACTGGCTCTTGTGGTCAGTGATGAGTCGTATAACCTTCTTGGCTAGACGAACGGTCTCGGAATCGAACCGGAGGAGGAGGTGGGTGGGTGTGTGTGTGTGTGTAAAAATTACGGACAATGAACCCAAATGACATGCAACGCAGTGTGTATAAAGTCCCGTACATTGTACCGTACATCGCAAAAGAAAAAAAAGAAAAAAACTGAATCAGCACCAACACGCCCTCCCTGTAGTCATACTTGATTAATTGGATCAAAAATAGTGTGCATGCACAGTGTTATTTGATAAAAGATCGATATCAAGCAAGGATCCCTAAGCTAAGAGCGCAGGGATAAATGCGTCCCTCCAACTCCACTATGATCCGTCTTTTCTTTTTTTTCAATGTATTTGTATGCATTTTACTTTAAGGGTGCGTTTGATTGCAAGATGGAAAAGAAATTAATTCCATAGAATTATTTTTCTAGTAAAAAAAATTTCATAGAATTTTAAAAAATTTCCATGAAAAATTTAATTTGGGTGTTTGATTGCCATTATTTTTCACAGAAAATAGTTATTTTCAATGGAAAATAATATTTTTCTACGGGTTGGACAAGTTCCATTTTCCACCATTTTAGATGAAAATATGGAAAATGATAGTTTTTTGGAAAATAATTCCACGAAAAATATAAGCTATCAAACACTATAATTGGTGGAAAATTTGTGATGGAAATATTTTTCATGGAAAAAAAGCCCAATCAAACACAGCCTAAAATGCTTTTCTCCAAGAACAGCTGCTCTATAAAAGCAAGATATATCAAACATACAAGTATGTAGGAAACATATTAGTTCCAGATCTTCATACGAGTGATATGTGTATATACATCATTACTTCTGATATCCATTTTCATTACAATTCATCTGTGTTGGCACTTACAATCCTTTTCTACACAATGCATCATGTTCCTCAGAGCCTTGAGCCTTCTCTGCTCATCATAATACTACATCGAGTCTGTGAATTTATTGCAGTGACACATTTTTCACCTCCGCTATCAGTAAATAACATGGCAGTAAAATCTGACCACATTTTGTTAAACACATAATGTGACGGCATATATATTGATAGATAACTCCATCATCCATCATTTGAATAATAATTTCTGGAGAAATGGTTCATATTTAACAGCAGAAAACAAAAGCTATTCCCCTAATAAGCAGTTTGATAAATTATACTACTAGCATTAACAGCACACATAATCCACATGACGAAATGCATGGACCTATCATCTATGCAATTAAGGGTGCGTTTGATTGCAAGGTGGAAAATATTTAGAAAAGAAATTAATTCCATGGAATTATTTTCTTAGGAAAAAAATTCCATAGAATTTTAAAAAATTTCCATGGAAAATTTAATTTGGGTGTTTGATTGCCATTATTTTCTACGAAAAATAGTTATTTTCCATGGAAAATGATATTTTCCTATGGATTGGACAAGTTTCATTTTCCACTATTTTAGATGAAAATATGGAAAATGATAGTTTTTTGGAAAATAATTCCATGGAAAATATATGCTATCAAACACTACAATTGGTGGAAAATTTGTGATGGAAATGTTTTCCATGGAAAAAAAGCCCAATCAAACACAGCCTAAAGGTAATTGTTCGTTGATGGCTGGCTAATCTTAACAAAAAGAAGCAGCAGCAATGTGCTCACTCGAGGATAAATTATTAGACCTAAGTGCGAGTTTCACAAGCTTTAATTGTTACAATTACCGAAGGCACCCTTCCTCTCGAGTCACCTCTATAACAGACGAGGAGCTTCTTCATACTTCGTCTTCAAATAAGGTCATGCAAAGTCGCTTCTTCTATAACCTCCAATTTTGGGGGATTTGGACTCTTTTCTCAACACATCAAGCACAACCAGGTCAATTGGGATTGCTGGAGGAACTTAAACTGGGATAGCTGGAGTCAAAGGCTCCACCAGACCACTTCCACCACTTAGAACAGTAACATTCCCGTCGGAGTCCACATCAATAATAGCTGAATCCCCCTCTTTTATCTCTCCGGCAAGCATCTTCTCAGCCATGCTATCCTCCAGAAGCCTCATGATAGCCCTTCTTAATGGCCTCGCTCCATAGCTCGGGTTGAACCCTTCATCCACCACCCTGTCCCTGAATCTCTCAGTTACTTGGAGGTCAATGTCCTTGCCCTTGAGTCTTTGAAACACCTCCTTCAGCATTATATCTGCAATCTCCTTCACTTCCAATTTTGTCAGCTGGCGGAATACAATCATCTCGTCCAGTCTGTTCAAGAACTCTGGCCTAAAGTACTGCTTCAACTCCTCCGTGACTAAGCTCTTGATCCGGTTGTAGCTGCTATCCTTCTCGTCATAATCTAGATCAAATCCAATTTTCCTACCTCCTTTCTCAATCACACTACTTCCAACATTGGATGTCATGATCAATAAAGTATTCTTGAAGTCCACAGTCCGGCCCTTACTGTCAGTCAGCCTCCCATCTTCTAAAATTTGGAGCATCATGTTAAAGACGTCTGGATGTGCTTTCTCTATTTCGTCAAAGAGAACAAGAGTGTAGGGCCTGCGACGGACTGCTTCAGTTAATTGGCCACCCTCAGTGTACCCAACATACCCAGGTGGTGAGCCAATAAGCTTCGATACAGTATGCCTCTCCATAAACTCACTCATGTCGAGCCTGATCATTGCCTCTTCTGAGCCAAAGTAGTAGGAGGCCAGTGCCTTTGCAAGCTCAGATTTTCCTACTCCAGTGGGACCAGAAAAGATGAAGCTAGCGATTGGACGGTTGGGATTCTTCAGGCCAACACGAGCTCGCCGGATGGCACGGCTGATTGCCTTGACAGCCTCATCCTGCCCAATTACACGGGTATGGAGGGTATCCTCCATCTTGAGGAGGCGGTCGGATTCATCGCTGGATACTTTATCAACAGGGATCCCAGTCCAAGAGGCGACGATGTGTTGGATGTCAACTTCAGTGACAACCGGTCCGACATCTCCTGCCTCGCTCTCTGCTTTGCTCATCTCTTTACCTTTATCAATAAGGGCTGAAATTTGAGCTTTCAGCTCCATTTCTCTATCTCGAAGGAGCCCAGCCTGTGAAGAACACATTCTAAGTGAGAACTGGTAATGAAGTAGAAGCTTAAAAGGAAAACGCTATTTTGCCTGCCCATGGGGCTGGCCCACGCCCACGTGGCGAGCAACCATTGGCTCCCCCCTGCTAAACTTGGGCCCACCCAGGCGGGGGAGCCAATGGGCGCCTGACACGTGGGGGCGGGCCAGCCCTCCGAGCGGTCAAAATAGCAAAGTTGAGCTTAAAATACTGAGTCTAACCATCAACAAAAATTCATCCTTCAAGCTGTTTCTTGGTTAATTTTAAATATCTAATAATGAATTAGAGTCCAACTTTTACATGTAAGTTGTAACCGTTGAGTTTTTCGGATTCCATCACGTTTCAATGGACAATAACATGTTTCACGGAAATGGATTGAAATACACAAAATCTTATCTGTAAAATACATCACCTTTTCAAAGTCTTGGCCACGCACTGCCTCATTTTTCTCTTTCGTTATTTGCCTGAGCTCTTTGTCAAGTTCTCTGGCTTCCTCAGGAAGCTGCCAATAGCACAAAGTTTTAGTTTCTAAAGAACAATATGTCGGTTAAGTAGGAGGAAGAAATTGTACCTGGGCATGGCGAAGCCTGACACGGGAACCAGCTTCGTCAATTAAGTCGATAGCTTTATCAGGGAGGAAGCGATCACTGAAAACAAGCAAGATGCATAAGATTGATGGAATACCAATAGAAAGTAACAATGCACAATACTATTTGTTAATCATGTAACTCATGGGTGCACTGCATTACAACAATCAGTGGTCAAAGCGGATCAGTTGCCGAACAACCTATTCACAGGTACGGATCAAAACTTACTCACAGACACAGGTCGGGCAGAATTTCCTAGTAATACAAGTTGACCCATTGATATTTCTACTCGTTGCTTCTGTTAGCAAGCACACTAAACAATCATTAGGGATATTTGATGTCAGACTAGTTGATATAATATGTCACCACATCGATTCGGAGGAAGGTGGGAGAAATTTGGAGGTGGAAAATATGAACCGAGGAAAACAAATCAATAGTTCCTCTTCTTCGCCCATTGTCTCCCTCTTGTTGCTTACTGCTTCCATCAAGCACTATCCAGTCTCTAGGCAGGAGAATGTTTAATGCTATAACTAATTGGAGTCTGATAGAAAAATGCAGTAGATTGGGGCTAGAAAAAGAACACCATACATAGACCTCTAATAACTGAAAAATGTAAATCACCTTTTGGTGAATTCACTGCTAGAACTGTATATCAATGTTCCTTATAAGTAAAAGAATATATTTATCTCTATTATGTTGTGATTTGAAAATTGAGAATCTTGTTCAATAAACGCACCACAATTTTGTTCATTCAACATCACCTAGAGAAATGGAGGCTGCAACTTTTAGTTTTACACTTTCAAAATATCATCAACTTTGATAGGTGCATGATTGAAATGGATGCAATGATTCTAAGCACAAAGGAAGCAGACATTACAGAAATAAAAGGTCAAGACTTTTTTATAATAATAGTATGATGTTATGAAAATAAATAAAAGGTCAACACTTCTTTATAATAGTAGTCGACGTTATGAAAATAAATAAAAGTTCAACCGTCTCAATAATAGTATACTTCAATCTTTCTCTTAGAAACATAAAGAGAGAGAGAGAGGGGGGGGGGGGGGGGGGTGGAGGGTGAAGAAAACATATTTTCAGCCTTCCAATAAGAATGGAGAAAGTTAATTATATAGCATCAATAACAAAATAATATCATCAATTTGATTAAATAATTTTCCAAGTTGGAATAAACAATGTACAATATAAACGGAATATTTGACTAGAACCATATCTGACAGTACAGGAGAGTTAAAGACATCTCCGTAAACTGATGTGAATTTCAGACAAGGTATAAGAATAGAAACCTATGGCTTGCTTCATGTAGATTTCTGCAAGGAGCAATCAGGTTTCATGTGGTCGGACGCAAAAATATCTGAGCTGGCAATTTGCCGAACCCCACCGGGCCCGAGCAATCCGGTTATAAATAGGTTGGATGCTTTGAAGGTTGCTCATAGCCTCATACAGCCTAATAGGGACGGTCTCAGTCTATAGACCAACAGACAGGTCAGGACATGATTCAAAATTTCATTCACTTGTCTTTAAGATGTGGTTTGAAGGGGAAAAAACCCACTATAAAAAGATCACTCTTAAACCACTATGATACGAAGGCTTCTGTCCGGACTTGGGCAGCAATAAATAGTATCTAAAAGTCTAAATGGATTAATTACATCTAACTAAATCACTTGTCCATATAAATATACTTCTGAAGTTGTCCTTATTTTATTTGCACTAAATCAATAGTGTGTACCAAAAGTTTCTTAGCTTGTCGATAGACCTATCATGCTCTGACTTTAGAGTTCCTTAGTTAAAGGTTCGTAATATTGGCCGACGCCCATATGTATAGGCCGTATCTTATCCATACATATAGGCCGTATCTTATCGGTTTTTGCATATCCGAAACTAACCTCCATAGATAATATTGGCCGACAACCATATGCATATCCGATACCAACCTCCATAGATACTGTCCGATACGGAAATTGGGGGTCTATTTCCCGATCAATTCAGCAAAGGAAACTGAGGGGCTGTTTGGTTGCTCGTAAATGGCAATCCCATGCAACACTTCTTGTATGTAGAATTTGTTGTTGTAAGTGATGTTGCGAACGCATTGTTTGGTTGCATGTAAATCATGTTGTGGTACACATATAATCCACCGTTTGGAACAATGTAATTATGATGCTTGCTTGCAACTTTTGTATCCGAAATACAAATACATTGTTCGGTTGTGACTTAAAAGATGAGAGAACACTAATGTTGTTGTGACTTGAAAGACGAGAGAACACAGTCGATGCAACATTTGTTTCACCAATTCAAAATTTTACATCAAACTGAACAAATGGTGCAAGAAATGTTGTGGTATTTCCATTTACAAGCAACTAGAAAGCACAAAACACTCCAAAAATCTGGGCCAAGTCATGGATGTGTATTGGACATGTATCAGACATACCACGGACACACCAAAATAGGTGTTGTGTCTGTATCGTTCTCTCTTTATCTTGCCATATCCATGTTCGTGCAAAATAGACAGCCACCAAACAACCCCTAAAAGAACAAAAAAAAAATAACTATGCCAAAAAACAATGTCACAATGATTTGAACATACCATATATCATAATGCTGTCAAGTCCATGGTATAATTCCTTATCGACGCAGTGTGGCATTTGTCAAAGTTTTATACTACAAATTCACAATGTTAATACTTCTTAATATTATTCCATTCAAAACTATATAAAGTGGGGGAATTTGTCAAAAGCAAGTAAAATAAACAAAAATATCTATTACGGTTTGAACCATTGAACAATTCAGTAATGATGAATATTATCCTATTCATAATTAACGTAAAACAACAAATAGTTGGATGAAATTATGCCTAAATGGATCAAATCTTTGTCTTGTTTTTAAATAAATTTTCATAATCTTTTTAGCTTTCTGAAACCAAAAACTCTGAAACCCCCATCCAAAACCATCAATGCTACTGAAACTGCCAATAGCAATACTCATAAGAAAAACTACCAATACGGATACTCGGGTCCAAAAGCAATTTCGATAATGATACTGCAAATCTTGGTTCAAATGACTACAACAATAACAACATAGCCTTTGGTTCAGATCACTCATCCCTAAAATTTTCGAATTAAAAGTTTTCACTAGAAGTGTTGCAAATCAGGCGATTATCGGGTTGAAGGCCCGACTGAAAAACTACTGGACGTGGGCTCTAAATATTAGAAAAAATGGTTCCAGTATCAGCCTGGCACAAGCCTGTCCCATAGATGGCTATGAATATCAGATCTACACCAACCATATTAGAGTTTAGCCTCGAGTTTGGACAGATATCTAGCCACATTAGTCCAGATTTCAGTAAGGACAGTGACTATATGAAAAGATGGTCCCGGTATCAGCCTGGCACAAGCCCATCACATAGCTGTCCTATGAACATCAGATCTATATCCAACCAAATTAGACCCTGGCCTTGACTTTGGACCCATATCTAGCCCATGAGTCCAGATTTCAGTAAGGACCGGGACTAGATCCACTTCGACCACTATTCTTGGGAAATTAATTTTGTCATGTACCTAGCAGGTAAATATAAAGAGAACATATGAAATGATACTTAATCGGTGTAGAGGGTTAATTTGCAAGATGTCCCATTTCTTTTTCACGCACCTCAAATTCCCAAGAACAAAGACATTATGTGCATCTGAAACTTTTAGAGATTCGTCATTCTATTCCCTTTAAAAGCTTAGTCATTCATGGGGAAAAAATTTGTGATTATGGTATCTAGTGAACTGGCCGGCCTTGGTAAAGGAAATATATCATCTGTGATAGGCAGAGCCATATAATCTCAGTTCAAGTGCCTTGGAATGAATGATAGAAGTATATTTCCTTCCGGTAGTAGAGCCATGCAATTATCAATTCACTATAGTACTTTTTAGTAATTTATAAGAGTTTTCTAAAGGTGCAGAGGGTGCTGACGCACTACAGATATGTCTGCCAGTCTATAGAGGCTGCAGTAGAAAAATGCCCTTATAGGCAAATTAGACATGGACAGTCATCAGGGACAACTTCTAATGCATTCAACATAAGGTGGATAAAATAAAAAGGCAGATAAGATAGACAGAAACAATAGCTTGCAAGACATATAATTTACCATCCACAACTCAAAACTGGATAAATGATTAATACTGAGTAATGAGTAGCATATTCACTTTTTTCTGATATTTTATTTACTTGGTTCTTCCATGGTCACAATTGAATGAAGGTCCCTTTTCTAGTACACTTAAACTATGTATCATGTCCGGTGCACAGTTGATAGAGCAAAAAGTAAAAGTAGTGAACTTACCATGCTACCAAATATAATGTTTGCCTCACATACAGATCTGAACGGACAGCCATAAGAAATAAGAACCCAAGCATAGAAGAACACAAACCTGATGTATTGATGTGACAGCAATGCAGCAGCAACTAAAGCATCATCCGTGTAACGAAGTTTATGGTGAATCTCGTATCTTTCACGCAACCCTTTTAAAATTTGTATCGTCTCATCAGGAGTTGGCTCTGGAACTTTAACTGGCTGGAATCGCCTTTCCAATGCTGGGTCCTTCTCTATATGTTTTCTGTATTCATCAAGCGTTGTAGCTCCGATACACTAGAAACATACAAAAGGAATTATTATTGTAGTTTGACGTTCCAAAATTTAAAAAACAAATGAAAATTCGTAAGGCAACTTAGACTACCTACATTCACATGCTATAGTAGATGGGAAGAGTTGAGAGCAATAATAGCACACTTCATAATAGTAGCAAATTAGCATCATCAAGTGTATAGACAATTTTAAAAAGAACAAGAACCATCAATCCGTCTACAGCAAAATGATAACAGTTTAAATAGAAAACAAAAGAATTAGTGCACATAATGAGTGAATTACCTGCAATTCACCTCTAGCTAAAGCTGGTTTTAAGATGTTTGCAGCATCAATTGCACCCTCTGCTGCTCCTGCTCCAATTAATGTGTGTACCTCATCAATGAAGAGTATAATCTCGTCACTTTGTTTAATTTCCTCCATCAGTTTCTTCAGTCTTTCCTCAAACTCTCCACGATATTTTGTACCAGCAACAAGAAGTCCCATGTCAAGAGTAATCACCTGAATAGCAAAAGCAGTATTGCTATGAGAAATTCCTTCAAGAAACTGTAAATTCACATTAAAGTATGATATGCTGGGAACTAATAATCCTAAAACAAGCACAATGAAAGCATGGAATATAAATTCCTGAAGAATGCAGTAATTCCTATATATGAATGAAGATGTAAGCAACAAACCAACAAACTGAGCAACTGAGAAAGCAATTTCACAGCAACAACAACAAAACAGAAGTTTCATTCTGAACGATGCAAATGAATATCACAACAAACCTTTTTCCCTTCAATTGTTTCCGGAACATCTCCATTTGCAATGCGTTGAGCAAGACCTTCTGCGATGGCTGTCTTCCCTACACCAGGTTCTCCAATAAGACAGGGGTTGTTCTTTGTTCGCCTGCCCAAAATTTGTGTCACTCGCTCTATTTGTTGCTGCCTTCCCACAACGGGATCTAATTTACCCTGTAAAGACGAAGCATATTTATTCATTTTGATTTAATGACAGAAAGCCAGATTCATACGATAGTAGACAAGGATAAAGCACCTCCTCTGCCAGCTTTGTAAGATTAGTTCCATACTCCTCAAGTGTGGGCATCTTGTTACCACTGGTTCCACCTCCAACTCCAGCACCAACTGCTTCTGCGCTTTCTCCAACCATGCGGATGACCTACTTATGTGAAATTTAAGGTATGTTATATTACTAATGATGGTACTTCACTTGAGAACACTATATAATTTACCTGCGCACGGATGTTGTTTGGGTCAGCTCCAAGGCTCTCGAGAACACGAGCAGCTACACCTTCACCCTCACGAAGCAATCCAAGAAGCAAGTGCTCAGAACCAATATAATTGTGACCTGAAAATTATATGGGTTTAAAAATTAGCATTTTCATGGTCTCGGCAGGCATGAGTTTAGAATTTCAGTTATATAATGAAATATACCTACCTTCACCACATAGATGTCCACATTGAAGGTTCAAACGTACAATGCCAAATATGATACAAATGACCATAAATTTTATATATCATGACCACAAGCCATATATAGGACTTCAGGGAATATGCTAAATATAGATGGATACCATTTGTACAATGCAAATCTAGTACAAGCTCCAAGATCTACTATAGCAATCAATATGGTAATCTGCATTACAATCCCACAACTACATCTTCCTCGTATTGTGTGTGACAAATACCATTTATGCAAAGCATATATCTAGTACAAGCTCCAAGATCTATTAAATCAATATGGTAACCTGCATTACAATCCCACCACCACATCTTCCTCGTGACAAAGACATGCATAAATCTAGTACAAGGTCCAAGATCTACTATAGCAATCAATATGCTAATCTGCATTACCATCCCACCACTACATCTTCCTAGTAATGTTATTTTAGTCTATCAATTCTCTGAAAACATAACACAAGTGTGAAATTCTACAAGCTCCTAATCTACTAAAGCAGTCAATATGATAATCTGCATTAGCATCCCCCAATACATTTTCCTCATAATGTTATTTAATCTTATCAATTGTCTGAACATACAGAACGATTTTCAAAATCTTCAGTCTTATGTAGATGTTCTTGATCACATACAGAAGCTTACAAGTTACAATTCAATTCATGAATATGTCATAGCTGATTAATGGGTAAAAAAGTAGTTACCTAGCTGACGAGCTTCCTCTAATGAGAGTTCCAACACACGTTTGGCACGAGGTGTAAAGGGTATCTCGACAGCAACAAATCCACTTCCCCTTCCAATGACCTTTTCCACTTCAACTCGAGCATCCTTAAGGTTAATTCCCATTGCCTTCAAAACTTTTGCAGCAATACCAGTTCCCTCCCCAATCAGACCCAACAATATCTGTTCAGTACCAACAAAGTTGTGCCCTAGACGCCTTGCTTCTTCTTGCGCAAGCATAATGACTTTAATGGCCTTCTCCGTAAATCGCTCAAACATAGCCTTAGGAACTCCTCTAATGCCCCTTCCCCGTGGAGCTGAAGTTGTAACTGCCACCAAAGAATTGAAATCTGTTCTTGGTCTAGACAGAAAATCTAAAGCATTTGAACCACGCAATCCTGTGAAGCCCTGCATCCTAAGTGCACGTGGCCGTGCTTGAAAATTACACATTGTAGCCCGATGCACCCTCTTGGAACCTCCAAGTTGCCTACGGTTTCCTCTCTCCGCACCGAAAAGCCGGAAAGCTGATTGAACCAAAGTACCAGACATGATTCCACCACTGTGAAATAGCCCTACAATTGTATATTGACAACACCAATACCTGCCGTGGAAAAAAAAATACTGTGACAGTTAAATAAAAAGGATAGACATGAAGAAGAAGAAAGAAAAATCACTAACACAGGTTATTATTGATGACAAGTGATGCCCACAAGGAACTTGAAGGAGAATGCAGTATCATATGAATGCAAACAAAAACTACTTTGAAAGCAAAGTACATAGATATGCATAATCAACTTAATACTACTAATAAAGGGAAAAAAAAATCATGAAATGACCAATAAAAAATATATAGATCCAAATAGCAATAATAGGATGGCTGCACCTCGACGGAAAGAAAAGAAGTAATGTCACTACTCATTGTGGTTCACTCACTACATAATAAATCCAGCTTGGGAAATGTTAGAGAAATTCGGAAAATTCTATACAAGTCTGTGAAGACTAAACTCCTTAATGCAAGTCAAGCTTGCTAGAAGATATAGAAAGTGATTAAAATCACTAGCAAGCAGAAGAAATCTGCTTGAAAAGCTAGCAGTAGAAGTTAGCTTGACAGCAACAAAGTTGCTAAGGAGCAGAGCTCTAAATGTAACAAAGTTGCTGAAATGTGCTATAGAAACAACACAACCTCCGAGGTGATGAAGATCATCGTTGCACAAAGCAACATTCAACCGTCTCCATCAATCCGCTCTCAGGAACCAACTAGTTCACAAGAATTTCTAGAATGCTCAATGTTACCTCTCTTCGCGGACAAGTACAAACATGCTATTGGACTCTTGGACTAGCAATGCGTTGATGCAAAAGCTTCATCTTCAATAGAGTGAAACTCTTTTCTTTTTTGGAATTTTGTTCTGCTCTCTAGCCTCAACAAAGTGTTAAGGCAACTACTTAAATAGGAGAGCAATCACATGAAAGTGGTAACCGCACAATAAAGATATAGGCGGAAAACAAGAAAGTAACTCCATATTAAGTGGGACAGTTACTACTAGTAACTCCCTATAAACAGGACAGTTGCTGAACTAAAATGTCGTTGTTGTAGCAAGCAAAATCGTGATGTTGAGACAAAATACCAGCTCTGCAGCGCTACCTAAGTAGCTCCGCGGAACCGCAACACTAAAAGCTTGAGGAAAAGCTGAGCCGCAAAACCACGTCACTTCGCCATGCGGAACCATAGTATCGCGGAACCAATGAAGCCAGCAGAACTGCGGCATTGCATCCCATGGATATGTTGCTCCACGCACGCCTGACGCGTAAGAGCATGCCAAATGTGCGCTCGATGCGTACATGCGAAGTGTGTCATCAAACCGCTACTTTGCGGCCTTCACCCACGCCCGAGTCCAAGCTAGGCCCCTTTGAATCCTAAATCCAAAGGAATTTCTCCATGAAATAAGTCATAAAACAAATGATTGTCGGATTTGAACATTGTCAGCTAGAGGGAAAAAAATCCATTATAAAACCACTTGAGCTAACACACCTCATGTGTACCATACATTAAATGATAGATCAAATACTGAAATACACACACTTGGAATTTGCCTCCATATGGAATGATGAGATCGGATCACTAGTGACCTAATTCAACTAAACCCCAACAATTCCTCGTATATTTCAATATGTGAATAACAGTTCCCCACAATATATGTACATCGTACATTAGGATAGATGTCAGTTACAACTTAAATCTTCATGCATGGGTCGAACTATAGTACGATATAGAATGAACTAAACCTTGAATTCAATATCACAACTACAATTCTCTCCACTCACACAATTATATCAAATGTGCCTCTGATCGCACGTTAAAGGCCATGTGTTGACATGGTTTCTGTGTATGTATCTTAGGTGTATACAAGTTTATTCTCAAGAGACGGTCTACAACTTCATTCATACACATAGCTGAGTTTCTTTTTTAGAGTTTTTTTAAACTTCCCCAGTATGAGACTATCAGTCTTTTTGCGGTGCTACGTCTCTATGACATGACCTGAAGCCAAAATTTCACTACCTCCTGTGGTGTCACGTCACTGTAGCATCAGGTTTTGGCCTCTTGTAGTATTGTACTACTACTCTCTCAATCACAGTATGACAAAGTCTCACATTCCCCATCTTTCCATTCAAGAGAGTATTGGAAGCAACTGTTGTAGTTGCTTGGTTGTCGCAATATCGATATATTCAAAATCTAAGCACCAACTGGAGGAATGTCATACATGAGCTCCTGAAACCATTCTGCTATATCTACCGTTGCAGCAAATGCATAAAACTTAGACTCCATTGATGAGTATGAGAGCACAATCTGCTTCTTCGACTTTCATGATACAGCAGCTCCACCCATGAAAAAGACATCCTCGTGTGGAATTATGTTAGCACAAACTAGCATCATTGAAGCCTTACACAACAGTCGGATAACCATTGTAGTATAGGGCAAACTTCTGAATTATTTTGAGATATCGCACAACTCTCGCCACAGCTTTCGAGTGTTCCACATCCTGATTGCTTGTGAACCGACTCAACATCCCCATAGCAAGGGCAATATCTAGGCTGTAAAATGGACAAAACAGTCTGTTGTTCGTACGAGTTCGGCTCCATAAATAGTTCGACAGCGGACAGTCCGACTGAATTAATGAATAGAGCTTTGGACATCTTTTTGGATCCGATTAAAAACCGGACCCGAATACAGTCATATCCATATCCGGTCCGAATTTTTCCGTAGGCCAATAGTGGGGACTCATTTTGATTTTGCATCAATTATGTCATACCCTTTTGGTTTTGCATCAATTTTTGGTTGTCCATCCTGTATTTTTGTTAACCTTTTACTATTGTTTATTGTATTTTATAACCTTCAATCGTATCTTCTTTGAACTTAGTTTTTTGTACCAAGTATCAAGGTATCTTGATAAAGTAACATATTTTGGTAATATATTTAAGGCTTAATTGCTAATTGCTATCCTCAACTATCACACTTTTTCAAGTTGATACCCTAAACTTTTTTTCGTAACAGATTGATACCTCAACTATATATTTTTTTCAACTTAATACCTAATATTTTAAAAAACCCCAAAATGCCCTTATCCCTTCCCTCCCTCCACCCCCTCCCCCACTCCGGCCATCCCCCCCTGCTAGCTCCGGCCGACCCCCCCCCTCCTCGCTTCCGGCCAACCTCCCCCCCCCTCCTCGCTTCCGGGCCACCCCCTGCCCCGCCTCCCGCCCCGCACCCCCCTCCCCAGCCCCCCTCCTCCCGCGCTGCCACGCCCTAGGGGAGAGACGGGAGCGGACGGGCGGCCGGAGCGAGAGGGGGGGGGGATGGCCTGAAGCCAGCGGAGAGGGGAGCCAGCAGGCGGGTGGGCGGCCGGAGCTAGCAGGGGGGGCAAGCGAGCAGGGGGGAAGGAGGGTTAGGGGTAGGGGCATTTTTGTCCAAAATAATATCCGGGTATCAAGTTGTTACAAAAAAGTTTAGGGTATCAACTTGAAAAAGTGTGATAGTTGAGGGTAGCAATTAGCAATTAAGCCTATATTTAATTTGCCAAATGGATGTGAAAACCTTATGATTTTGTACCAACTATCAAGGTATCTTTCTATGTAATCTTACTTCTCGTTAACAAAGTTATTCTAGTGCGCACTCGTTATAATTGATGATGGTCGTGAGAAAGGCATGTTATTAAATCCATTTGGTATTATTGATTTGACCTTGGAAGCAGGGGCAGACCCACAAGGAGGGGGGAAGGGGAGCTCTCCAGTCTGGATTTTTGTTTACATTTGGAATTGTTGATGTTCGATCCGAATTTGTCCGCGGGCCGTACGATTGAAATAACGAACAGTGGACTGTACGGCCCAAACTCGAACTGTGGATTGTCCGTTCATCCCGAACTCGTTTTTATTTTTGGCTCAAACTCGAACAGTGGAATGTCCGTGTCTGGCCGGCTCGTTTACACACTAGCAATATCAAGTCCAATGCAATTCATTACGTACATCAGATCACCAATGATGTTTGAATAGTCCATCTATTTAACTGTCTTCCATGTGTTTGGCTTCATCTTTCGATCATACCTCTATGGAGTATCGATCCTTAGAAGATTTTGATATCCATATCGTGTGAGCATATTCTCGAAGTAATGAGCTTGGGACAGAGCAAGTCCAGCATCGTCTGGACGATCTTTATCCTAAGAATAACATCAACATCTCCCAAATCTTTCATATTAAACTTGGAAGAAAGGAAACTCTTGGTCTTTGTGACGTTATCTAGATCCGTGACATGGATTAGCATATTGTCCAGATAAAGATACTATTACCCCTCTACCATCAACAAACTTAGTGAAGATGCACTTATTAGTCCCGATGACCCCGTAACTATTTCATCTAACAACTTTATCAAACTTCTCATGCTACATCTTGGGAACATGCTTAAAACCATAGAGAAGATTTCACCAATTTGCACATCTCGTCTTTAAGCCCTTTGACAACAAAACCTTCATGTTGTTTCATGTATCTCTCTTCAATCGGATCTCCATTCAGAAATGTTTTTACATTCATATGGTGAATCACAATTTCATGAATTATACCAAGTGCAATAAGCATTATAATAGTTGTCATCCGCAGGACTAGAACATAAGTATTGAAGTAACGATCCCTTGTTTTTTAGAAAACCCGTTTGCCACCAACATGGCCTTAAACTTGTCAACAATTCCATCAGCTCTCATCTTTTTTCATAAAGATCCATTTGCATCTAATGAGTTTTGCTCCTTCAGTTAAATTGACCAATATCCAAGTGTTATTGACTGCTATAGAGTCTATCTCATTATTAACTATTTCTTTCTATAAAAAGTGTCTTTGGTTATCTTCGCCTCATTATAGGCAAGTAGATCTACTTCCATATAATGGGTAACGAAGTCATCTTCGAGTGTATAGGCTTCTTTACTCGCTTTGAAGGTGGTTAGCGAGTTGGCTATATTCTTCGATAAATCCGCAAAAATTATGTTTGTATCTAGCAAACTTGTCCTCAAAAATTTCAACGTAGCAAGACTCAAATGATCTGATTGGATTCAAGATCAAGGAATCTCCTAGCATTACTCTTCTCGGCATAGCCCAAAAAATGTCTTGATAATCCTTGTTTCCAACTTTTAAAGCTTGATATTCAGAAGCTTAACACAAGCCAGACACCCCCACACTCGAATAACATTCAATTTGGACATGACTTTGAACCATAGTTCATAAGAAGTTACTTCTGATTGTGTGAACGACACCCTGTTGTGAATAAAGGTAGTTGTTAGCACTTCTTCCCAGAAGCAGTTCGGAAGACTTGTTAAAAACATGGAATTCACCATTTGTGTCAGAATACGATCAAGGGGAATAAGAAACAGTATTCTCGTTGACAATTTCATGTTCTCTACATAACGATACGAATTCATGAAAACGATACTCTTCACCTCGATCACTTAAAGTCCTTGAACTTCTCGAACATTTCATCTTTCGACTTAGAGAAGGTAGAACAAAGCATACTTCGAGTAATAATCCATGAAAGTGAGAAAGTACTTCATCCCAGCCCTCGTAGAAAAGTGTTTAAAATCACAGATACATAAGTAAACCAACTCCAAAAGATCAGTACTTCAGTTTACCCATTTGAACGACTTTCTTACAATCTTATTCTGAGCACGGACTTTACATTTCTCCACTTCCTTGCTCCCATATTTGGATATGTCTTAGACTAGACGTTTTGATAATTCTTTTGCAATGAATATGTCCTAGTATATTATGCTACAAATCAAGAAGATAACCAAAAACTGAAACTTCATTAAATACAGTGATTTGTAGTTACAAACGGAAGGTTAAACATCCCTTCAATACAAAAGACTTTGTCAAAGTAAGCTCCCTTGTATGACATCACCATCTGTTCATCATTAATGTCCATCCTCAAGCCTGTATTGCACGGTAGGCTTACAGAGATCATGTTCTTTGCGACAATCACTATTCTAAAAATCGGGATTAATCGACAGTTAGGTGCTAGGCGCCTCTCCAATGCCCGCTCGCTGCCCGACAACCACGCGACTATGCAAGCTATTTGAGATTTATAGACAAATTTTAGCATTTTATTTGTGGAACTACTTTTTGTGGACCTCCTAGAATTAGGCGGTGCCCACACAACTACCGCCTAGCGACTTCTACAGCTTTAGCGACAACAAGAACGAATTTCATATTCTACAGTGTAACTTTCGAGAAGTCGGCTTCAGCACTATTGTCTCGATTCTCTTCACTTCACCTTGCGTATTGTTCGTCATGGTTACCTTCTCAGAAGAATATTCATAAGTGGTAAACAACTCCTCTATGGCATAGACATAGTAGGAGGCACAAGTGTCTACCCACCAGTCGGTGTCAACAATAAAAGATGCATCATATGCAATCATAGCAATAAGGTTAAGCTCACATTCCTTGCATTCCTTCTGTTCCTTCTACTTTGGCTTTGGTTTTGACGTGCAATCCTTCTTGAAGTGACCCTTCTTCCTGCAATTGAATTAGGTCCCTTTCTCCATAGGCTTAGTCTTGAAGGAAGTAATAGACTGGACACTTTCAGATTCTTGAAGGGTCCTTGTTGAAGGTTGCTTTCTACTTAACCTGTTGATCCCCTAACTAGATCATGTTTGCCTTGGCAAATTGCTTGAATAGAAAGTTCACCTTCATCTTGTTCTTGGCCTCATTGTCAATATATATGAAGCGCATAAGATCTTTTAGCCACCATAAATTTGTCAACTAGAGGTACAGCCTCTCCCTCTAGCTTTTGTTGAAATTTTATGAGTTTTGTCGTCTAGGGTATCATCGTCTTTTCGTCTTCAAATTTCATATTCATGAATTTGTTGACCAAATAAATCTTGGACATTTTCATCATCCTTGCTGCTTTTTAAGATATTCTCAGATGTCTCTAGCCTTCTCTTCTTGTTGTAGAATTCGGCCAATGAATCCTCTAAGAAATTGAGAATTAACAATGCACAAATTGCCGTCTTTCTTCCACTTTGTAAAGCAATAATCACATTAGCAATCGCTTGCACGTTATATGTTTCTGAAATCACAATTTCTGGTTCAGACAGAACATATTCCACGTTGATGAGTTGAAGGTTTTAATCTTCCTCTTCCAGTGGTTGTACTGTTCTTTATCAAACTTTAATACTTGTACTGGTGTCCATCTTGGAACTTGTTGAGATTCTTCCAATCGTCCAAAGAAGGAATCTCACTTTGAGATTGTTATGGAAACTCAAAAGTTTATGTACATGTACGTGAAGACTAAACTCCTTAATGCATGTCAAGCTTGCTAGGAAAAACAGAAGCGATTTAGGTCGCTAGTAAGCAGAAGATATCCGCTTGATAAGCAAGTAGTATAAACTGCTTGAAAGCAACAAAATTGCTAAGAAAAGACCAGAAGCTCTAAATGCAACAAAGTTGCCAAAATGTGCTATCAGAATAGCACAACATTCCGTTGGGATGCTGAAGATCGTCTTTGCTCAAAGCAAAATTCAAAGGTCTTGGTCAATCCGCTACCAGGAACAAGCAAGTTTGAAAAACTTCTCGAACGCTCTTTGTTACCTCCCTTCGCAGACAAGCACAGACGTGCTACAGACTCTCAAACTAGTGCTAACGCGCTCATGCAAAAGCTTCGGCTTCAATAGAGTGAAAACTCTCCTTTTTTTCTTGGAATTTTGTTATGCTCTCTAACATCAACAAAGTGTTGCCGCATCTACTTAAATAGGGGGAGCAATCCCCTGAAAGTGCTAATCGTCCACTAAAGATTGGGCAAAAATATAGAGCAACACCCTATTAAGTGGGACGGTTACCAGCAGTAACTCCCTATAAATAATAGGAGTTACTAACTAAACAGCCCTGCTACAGCAAAACCACGTCGCTGAGATGGTTTGAATATTGATAGTTCAAATAAAGAAAAAACCCACCATACAACCACTTGATCTAACACGCGTCATGTGTACAATTCAATAAATGATAGTTCAAATATTGAAATCATAGTTTGCAGTATCAACCGATACCGATCCGATACGGCCGATGCTGATATGGTTTGACATCCGATAGCGGCCAATACCAATTCTGACAGAGTTCTCTTTTTCAGTCAATTCGGTAAAAAAAAATTGAACAAAAAAGAACAACCTACAAGAGTATAAAAATATAGTAAGGTTGTAAGAGAATAAAAATTATCTATCACAGATAAATCAGTGTTCTAAATAGTGATTGAGACGGCCGCCTAGGCGGTAGGCGGTCTCTGTCCGCACTGTCTTTGTGGTAGCGGTGAAGTAGGCGGCCAACAGAGGTTTGACGACGTAAGCGGAGGTGCGACGGCGTAGACGAGCGCCTAGGCGGAGCAATACCTAACAAGTTTTTTTGTCCAAAAGGTTTTGCAAGTATTATGAACCTATGATTCATTTTTACATTCATAAATCTTCGTTCTACAACTTAGTTATGCATGAAACGTCCTTAAAATATGCATATTATGCAAAAAAAATTATAGAAAAATGTCCAAAATGTATCAACCGCCTAGACGGTAGGGGGACTCTCTCCGCCGCGCACCCTCCTAGAGCCGTTTAGAACCTTGAGATAAACCAATCGGTAATACAGATTATTTCATTCAATTTCAAAACTATTGAGAAACAACACATGAAATACTAAAAATTAAGCATAAATGTATAAAACATTTTTTATTCTTTTAATAATTTATTAATAGTCATTTGCTTTCCAATGCCAAAATTCGGATACTCCAATCTGAAACCGTCGATATTGTTGATACCGTGTTTCCGATACTCATAGAAAAGGTCCAATACCAATACTTTGAACCTTGATTAAAATACACACTTGGAATTTGCCTCTACATGGTATGGAATGGTGCGACCGAATCACTAGGACTGAATTCAAATAAACCCCAACTGGGAACATATAACATATAAGCAACATAACAGTTTTCATATGTCAAACTGTCGTCTCCTGACCCACGGATCTGCCGGGACATGAACTTTGCATGGAACACGTGCCAAAATGGTTAACCCGGATGTATACATGAAATAACATTCACTCTAATACAAACCAATAAAACTCCATCTTCTATCCGATGTAGGACTCAATATCGGGTGTTCCACACGTTCCAGGAAATCGCCGCTAGATGTCCTCGTGTCTATTTGCACAGATTCGGATTCTGGGCTTCCCAGACCGTTCCCTGTACACATCCGGCATGCCGAATCCACACTGTGCTGTGGACGCATACCTCCCGTGGGCTCCTTATACTCGAATTAGGGAAATGGATGGAGAAAGAGAGGGTTTCGATGGCCGGGCCGTTGTGTTACTTTTTTTCTAGGGTTAGGTTAAAAAGAAAGCATACACAATAATTCCCATTCACAGTGCAAATTGTAGAAAATATTACAGCTTTCCGAACAAATAGTCAGCAACAATAGCAAATAGGGAGAAATTAGTGACATCTTATCAAATCTCGAAGAAATTTAACAAACTGAAGAATTCTGAGAGAACACGAACACATCAATCGAACGAATTAGAGATGAAATTGACCTAATCCTGTCTACAGATTGAAGGAAATATAAAACCCTATAATTCGAAAACCCTAATTTTTTCGCTCACCTCTCTCTGGCCGACCCCCAACGCTCCCAAGTCGACCTATCGTTCTCTCTTTTGTCGGAGTCGGCGGAGAATGGGAGGAAAGCTACAAATAGAGGTTATCCCTGAATGTCCTTATCTCTTGCCTTTTTACATCTTAGACCCCGTCAAATTTAGATATTAGATGTTGATTAGATGTTGATACTTTTCATAAACACCCTCTAGAATTTTAGCTTAATTACAGACCTGTATGTGAGTTTACAAAGTAAGGTGTAGACAAATGAAATTTGAAGACTTCCAATGTGAACCACACCATGTGTAATGTAAAACAATGGAATTAATTCCATGGGAAAGAAGACACTAGAGAACCAAATGAAAACGAAATTTAAATGACACGTGAATCACACTAAGGGCTTGTTTGGTAACTAGATTTTACTATTTGGATTTGGATTTGAAAATCCTCCAAATCCAAATCATGGATTTTACTATTCAAATCCAACTCCAAGTCCAACTCCAACCAAACATAGGATTTGGTTTTATGATTAATAATTAAATTATAGTCATGATCAATAATTAAGCTATTAATTAATTATGATTAATTATAGTTATTATTATTTATAAAATTAATAATTAATGATTAGTAATTAATAATTGACGATTAGTTATTATTAACTATAAAATTAATAATTAATGATTAGTTAATTTTTAAATAAATAACGATTAATAATTAAAGATTAATAATTAATAATTAATAATTAATAAATATAAATTAAATAATTAATAATTAACGATAAATAATAGTAATTATAAATTAAATATTTAATAATTAATAATTAACGATAACAATTTTAATAATTAACGATTATAAATTAATAATTAACGATTATAAATTAATATTTAATAATTAATAATTAATATTTAATAATTAAGTAATTAAGTAATTAAGTAATAAATAATTAAATAATAATTAATAATTAACGATTATAAATTAAGTAATTATAATTAATAATTAAATAATTAACGATTAATAATTAACGATTATTAATTAACGATTATAAATTAAGTAATTATAAATTAAGTAATAATTAAATAATTAAGTAATAATTAATAATTAATAATTAACGATTATAAATTAATAATTAATAATTAAGTAAAATAATAATAATTAATAATTAATAATTAACGATTAATTAACTATAAATTAAATATTTTAAAAATAGTAATATTATTATGATTAGTAAATTACTAATTAAATTATTATAAAATATGATTCTAATTGTGATTAAAATATTATTAATTAAGATTATAATAAAATAGTTATTAATAAATTATTAATTAATATTATAATTAATATGATTATAACAAAATTAACTAATTAACTAATTAACCAATTTTTTAATTAATGATACTAAACATAGGATATGATTATTAATTAATATTATAATAATACTAATAAATTATTAATTAATATTATAATAATACTAGTAAATTATGATTATTAACTAAATAATAAAATATTATTAATTAATATTATAAAATATTAATAAATTATTAATTATGATTATAACGAAATTATTAAAGATTAACTAATTTTTAATTTACTAATTTTTAACAAAATTATTAAATAATAAATATTTTAATGAAATTATTAAAGAATAATTATTTTTTTTCCTCCAAAATCCAACCAAATCCAAGTTTTAGATTTTGTCATACTTTCCATATCCAAATCCATCTCCAACCAAACATAGGATTCCATGGATTTGTCTCCAAATCCATAAAAATCCAAATCCCACCTCCAAATACGGTTTACCAAACGGAACCTAAGCTGGATGAAAACGAAATTTAAATGACACGTTAATCACACTAAGCTGGTTAATGTGCTATTTCATTTTCAAAATCAAGTTCATGCAAAGGACGGATTATCACTCCTAAGGCGTCGTTTGGTTCACGGAAAGGAAATCAATTCCCATGTATTTTTTATGGGGATGGAAAAGTAGAATTCCTATCAAATTTCATTTTCTATGTTTAGTTGGTGTAGGAAAGAAAAAAATATATATATATCATTGTTCCAACAATATCGAATGTCAACATAATTATAATGAAGAGTTAATTGGTAAAATAGGTAATAAATCAAGGCTACTTTTGTCATAATATTTGATAATTAATGTTGGGAAAGGAGGAGGAAAAATGAATCCTATGGGTCATGAGAGGAACCATTTTCCTCCTATTTTTTCCCATGTCAAGAAAGTGTTTCCCAAATTTGTGGCTACCAAACAAATGAAAGGAACAAGTTTCCTTTCCGGATTCCTTGAATCTGTGAACCAAACGAGGCCTAAATGAAAAAAATGAAAAAAAAAAAAATTGAATCCTATTTTTCCCCTCTCCCTCCCCACCCCACCCCACCCCCACCCCCACCCCCCCAATCCTTGTTCCATATTACTCCCCACTCCCCACTCCCCGAATCCTTGTTCCATATTATTTTCCTTTTGATAGAAAATAAATGAAAAAAAATTGAGTGGCACCCCACTTGGATGGCATATTTATGCGGTGCACCCAACATTGTTTGTTATATGTATAAGTAGTCCCATATCTGACGAAAAACGTCACTTTTGACGGTCAACAGGGTTTGACCAATAATTTATGACGAAAATACCCTCTTCTTCTCCCAAACCCAAACCCGTCCCACCGCTGTCGCGCCCCCACCTCCGCCCCGCCGATGTCGTGCCTCCGCCCCGCCACTGCCGCGTTCACCACCACCACCTTCACTATCACCACCACCACTACCACCACCAACAACAACAACACCACCAACACCACCACTGTCCCTGCGCCCCCGTCCCGTTTCGCCCCCTTCCGCCCCCTCCCCCGCTCCGCTCTGCCCCCCTCCGGCCCCCTCCCCCAGCAGCAGCATCGGCGGCAACCAACAGCAGCGGCGGCGGGCAGCGGGGGTGAGGAGGGGGGGCGCTCGCCGAAGAGGAGGGGGGTGCTCGCCGGAGAGGATGGGGAGAGAAGAAATTGGGTTCGGATAAGAGGACAAAGAGGAAGATGGGCATTTTCGTTTTTTTTAATGGTCAAACATCGTTGACCGTCAAAAGTGACATTTTCCGTCAAATGTGGGACTACTTATACATATAGCAAACAATGTGGGGTGCATCACATAAATAGATCATCCAAGTGGAGTGCCACTTAAATTTTTTCAAAATAAAAATAGAAGTTGTGGAAGCCATGTCAAAATTACGTGAGTTTACCAAAGACTCCGACAGAGAAAAAGAATACAAAAATACAAGTATTATAAGAAATTTTTTCTACTATTCTTTCTAACATTTCTCAAGGGCTTGTTTGGTTCTCCATAAATGGAGAAACATTTCAAAAATCTGTTTGGCTGCAGTTTTTCGGTTTACGCATTTAAACTTTTTTTTCTCAAATCATGAATTTAAAATCAGATTTCAGAGCGGAGCAAAAACTTGCTTTCCGAGTGTATTTTTTCTATAGGTTGGCAGGCCCCACCCCAACACCCCCTAAACCCTCCCCACCTTCTCGATTCTCTCTCTCTCTCTCTCTCTCATGTCCCTCTTCATCTCCTTCTTGGAGCAACCGTGCCATGTTGCGTCTAGTGAGCCCAGCACCGACGCCCATATCTGGGCCTCTCGTCCTCGTCCTAGCGGCAGGTCCTCGAGCTCGACGTCGTGGTCCTCCTTGAGCTCGAGGACAGTGGTAGGGTTGGCAACGACGGCGGGGCCGAGCTGGAGGACGACGAATCTAAGCTCGAAGATGGCGGATTCGAGCTCGAGGACGATGGTGGGGTTGGCGACGACGATGTTGTCGAGCTCGAGGACGGCGGATCTGAGCTCGAGGATGGCGGATCCGAACTCGAGGACCATGGCCATGTCGAGGGCCGGGGGAGCTCGAGGCTGGGGGCGGGCTGGAACCAAGCGGACTGGAACCAAGGCTGGAGTCAACGACGGCGGCCTGGAACCAAGGTTGCGAGTCCCCCCGGGCCACGAACGATGGTGACTGAGCCCAGTCGTCCTCGTTTTGGGGCGGTTTCGACGGTGGGGATCCCTTTGAACTTGTCCTAGCGATCGCTAGCGATAGTGGAGGAGGGTTCCTTGACATGATTTGACGCGGACGGGATCTTCGGGTCATAGTTGGTCATATCTGAAAACGAGAATGGTCGGATCATCGGAGATAGTTGGACACGCTTGGAAGAGTCATAATTGGACACGAACAGCTGGACACATATAAAAAATTTGTTTTCTAAAAATGTTTTACCCAACTGAATTTTCATTTTAGAAAACTATACCATTTTACAAATGAAAATAACCAAATGCAAACTCATAATCTTTGTACTCATAAAACAACTTTATAATTTACTTTCAAAAAACTATTTTCAAAATAAATAAAAAAATCAAAAAAAATATCCAAACGGATACTAAATGGTCGAACTTAACTCTCTCTCTCTTCCCCCATAACTTAGATATCATAATTAAAATGGACCAAAATAAAATATAATATTATAATTGTTCGGATTTTTTTCGTTGTTTGTAATGACTACTCCTTAAAGAAAAAACTAAAGCCAAAAATTAATTAAATATTTATCTTGTCAACCATGATTGCAGAGACAATGTCAAAAGATTTTAGGAGCCGTTTGGTACGCGGAAATCTAAATTATCATACGTAGTGCTAAGTAAATCTCTAGCTCATTTTCTATTTGAATATGATCTCAACAATTATATGTAGTGCTCAAGTAAATCTAACAAGTTTAGTTAACAAAAGATTTATTATATATATTTGTTTGTTTAGGTTAAATAATATGTTGTTTATTTTCAATGTCAGAAAATGGACCGACTTTCTTTGACAAAAGATAGAAGGGTACTCATCTATTTGATAATTCAACTGGATATGATGGATCGGTTGTTGTTACTGATGACTATGATATTTATTATGATAATTTTAGAGCTAAAAGCTACAAGAAAGAGAAAATGGGATGATGCTTACAAGAGGCATATAGTGAGACATGTCAACTTAAATAGAATAGTGTTTGAAAATGATCGATTGTGCATTGAGAACATCCGTTTGGATCGAAGGACTTTCCACAATTTATGCCATATGGTTAGAGAGACCGGTAGACTAGAACCAACTAAGAACATGACAGTAGAAGAACAATTAGCTATCTTCTTGCATATATTGGCACATGACGTTAAGAATAGAATAATACAGAGACAACTCATGAGGTCGGGAGAGACTGTAAGCAGAGTTGTTAACAAAGTGTTGCTCTCTTTGTTACGATGTCAAGCACTTTTGTTAAAGCGGCCAGAGCCAATCCCTGAAAATAGCACGGATGATCATTGGAAATATTTCAAGGTAATGTAATTGTACACTTATAATTTCTTTATTTTGATTTTCTTAGGGTTGTAGTAAATAACTGACTAGTTATTTAAATCGTTAAGAATTGTCTTGGTGCCCTTGATGGGACTTATATCAAGGTCAAAGTGCAAGAGGGTGATATACCTAGGTACCGTACAAGAAAAAATGAAATTGCAACAAATGTCTTGGGAGTTTGCTCTCCAGACATGCAATTTATTTATGTACTACCTGGATGGGAGGGTTCCACAGCTGATTCTAGGGTTCTCAGATATGCTATTTCTAGGAGAAACGGGTTGGTGGTCCCTCGAGGTAAATTCTCTTATTGATATAGGTTGGTTGGTGATGAACTTTCAAAGTTTTAGCACTCACTTACTTTTTTTTTGTTTAATCGTAGGTTATTACTATTTATGTGATGCTGGGTATAGCAACAGTAAAAGATTTTTGACACCTTATAGAGGTGAGAGGTATCACTTGAAGTCATGGGGGACAGATCACTTGCCTGAAACACCTAGAGAATATTTCAACATGAGACATTCTCGTGCTAGAAATGTGATAGAGAGAGCATTTGGTATGTTGAAAGGAAGATGGGCGATCCTTAGGAGCAAATCATATTATCCTGTCAAGACTCATTGTAGGATAATCATTGCTTGTTGTCTTCTACATAACCACATTCGACAACAAATGGCCGTTGACCCATATGAAGAGGAAGAAGAGCAAGTTGATGTTCCAGAACGGTTGGAGGGAGAGAGGATTAGATTTGTCGAGAGCTCAAATGCTTGGAGTGTATGGAGGGATAACTTAGCACAAGAGATTTTTAATAGTTGGAATGGAATTTGATTTTTTTTTTCTTGTTTCTCTTTGGAATGCGAATGTTGTGTAATGATTGTAGCTTTATCAATTTTGGATATTAATCTCTGTGAGAAACTTGATGAGTGCTAAAGATACTTGAAATTATGATGTGAGAGCTTTGTTTTGACTGAGATAATATTGGTGCATTAATGACTGAGATAATATTTGTTTTGACTGAAATTATGCCTCCATTTTTTCCAATCATTCAATGAAAAATATGTCACCCAGCTCAATTATTCCACCACCTCCCTCCAGCAGTATTTGCCTAGCATAAAACTGAAGAATGAGAGCATACAGTTCAACTCTCATCAGCTCCCTGCTGCATATATTGTAGAATGTGTTTTGATATGCTTTAACTTTATGATCACATGAATCTTAGTTGACCACCTGTAGCTACACAAACTTCTGATAGTAGAAACTGTCCGACTAATTCTTCAGTTATTGAGCATAAGATGGACCAATTACAGATTATTTCTTACACAGTTAAAATAAGTTATAATTAGTTTTTTTTTATCACATTTGTGTTCATATATATATTCTTGCCATCTTCCCCTTCTCAATTATTTTATGGAGATTCCATACATTCTATCTTGATGGTTCCATTCTCATCCTCTGGTGGAAGAGGTTTTTTCTGTCTTTGCTACCAATTAATTCTATCTTTGTTTGCTACCAATTAATTCTATCTTTGTTTGCTACCAATTAATTCCATACATTCTATCTTTGTTTGTTCTTATATGACACAAGCATTCCTTGTGCTATCATTTTGTTTTTTTTTCTTTTGAACAACAGCATGCACTTGAAAGCAAGGTATCCTAATGAATCAGTAGTAAGACAGTGTTCCTGTTTATAAAAAAAATTAGGCTCTCCTTTGTCTGGAATTGGCAAAGTGGCTTTCTTGTGCCAGGAAACATGGATACAGGAAACATGGTTGGGGTTCTGGTTTTATTCTTTCTCTTCTTAACATAGAATTATAATGTGATGATCTTGCAATTTCTGGTCTTAATAAATCTCTGTTGATGGTTTTTTCCTTTCTTTTTGTGAAGATGGCTAGTTCTAAGCATCACTGGACTACGATTGAGGATGCTAAACTTATTGAGTGTCTCATAGACTTAGCAAGTGATGGAAAGTGGAAGGCTGACAATGGCACTTTTAGGGCTGGATATGCTAAGCAGTTGCAAGTTTGGCTCCATGAAAAGCTGCCTGGTTGTCCACTACAAGCTTCACCTCACATTGAATCAAGAGTGAAGCATATGAAAAAACAATATTGTGCTATTGCGGAGATGTTGGGACCCAATGCTAGTGGGTTTGGATGGAATGACGAACTAAAATGTGTAGTGTGTGACAAAGATATTTTCCAAGATTGGGTGAAGGTAAACGCATGTCTTTGCCTTTTTCTTTATATATATGTTGGTGCTTTAGAGTTAAGAATATTATATATATAGATATGTATGTGATATCCTTCATAATGTATATAAATATACATGGGTAGATTTGAGAACATGTGATCAAGTTTAGGGACTGGTTTGAGTGGTATCAGTAAATTGTAATGAGGAAATTAGGGGTATCCAACTGATACAGGTATGATGAGAGGGGAAGCCTTTCCTTCATGGAAGATATTAGTTCCTTGAACTGATATCTATACCAGATCTCGACAGATATGGTATCAGACTTGTTAAACTGATTTAGAGTGAAGCTTGACATTTGCCATCTAATGAAGGGGATGAAGACCATATAGGGTTTGAGTTCAGTTTTCAAACTGAACAATAGGAAAGAAGACTGGATTATGTTTTTTTTACTGCTAAACTGAAGCAGAGATGCATATATGTTGGCCATTTTCATCTTTGGAAGTCATGCTTATTCCAAGTCTTCCCTCTTTCATCTGCAGTATTTCTTATTTTAATTTGTATGTGCACATCCATCCCTATGCAACTTTTCTAGAATTGGTGTAAGAAAGCATGCTTATTCCAAGTCTTTCTCATGGCCAACTCAATTATGGTAGTCTTTTTTTGTTTTATTTTGCAGAGCCATCCTAATGCGAAGGGTTTGAGGAACAAGCCATTTCCATACTATGATGATTTTGGTGCTATTTTTGGTAAGGATAGGGCAAGGGGTGAAGCAGCTGAGGGCCCGACTGATGCTATTGAAGCAATGGAGGAGGAGACAACAAATGAGGTGGTTCATGGTTTGGATGACATCCAGGAAAATGCGGATGTTGATGAGAATATGAGTCATTCACATGTACCTACTAGAGATGCTTCTAGTAGTGGTAGGAGGACGAGGAAAAGGACTAAGACAACTGAAAGTACTATCCTTGAAAGTCTTGTCGATGTAATGAAGGACATGGATAAGTTGTATGGAGAAACATCTGCAAATGTGGCAAAAATTGCCAAATGTTTTGAGATAGAAGCGGAGTGGGGTGCAAGGAGACTCAATGTATTTGAGGAAGTATCCAAGGTAGAAGGGTTTAGCGATGCCGACATGCTAAGGGCGGGAGAGATATTGAGCAGGGATGCAGCTAGGGCCAATTACTTCTTCACATTGCCTTATGGATTGAGGAAGCTCTACCTCCAGGGTTTACTTAGTAGTAATAATTGAGAGTAGTTCATTTATATCCTCTTGTTGGTTAGCTATGTGTGGATCTTTATGTTACTTATTTGTTGTTTGTATGAATTGTCTCACGTTATTTTGGTTTGTAATTTGTAGACTTCTTTGTGAATTGTAGTTGCACAAGCCATACAATGGAACTTCAATCTTTCCTATTTGGTACATTTGTTTATTGCACAATCTCCTTGGTTCCTGCATTTACTTGTAGGTTATTTTGGATCTGTTGCTCTTGCCCTTATTGGATATTAATTTTTTAAGTTTTAGTTTGCTATTTATTTGGCCTTTGGAACAATAGCTGATGCACTTGATTGCTATTTATTTGGCCTTTGGAACAATAGTTGCTGCACTTTGAAAATATTTTGAGTATGTGTTTTAATTTAATAGACTTTGACAATTTTACCTGCAATATTTTTATTTTTTTATTGGGTAGATATGAAAAGATTGTCACTGTTATAACATTTTTTTATATTTAAATATCTTTCCATGTGAGTTTGAGGAATAATATATTCCTAGGAATTTATTTATGGTACCAAACGCATGTATTATATATACCCGGGAATAAATTATATATACCCGGGAATATTATATTATGTGCCAAACGTGGTAATAAAGAATATCCGGAAATATGATGCCTTGGAATAAAATTCCTTGGAATATAGAATTCCTGGGTATTTAGTATTCCGCGTACCAAACGGCTCATAAGAGATGCAACTAAATCGAGTAGTTGAACTTAGGCTCATTTGTGGCTTCAAATCACCAATTCGAGCTCCACCGACCATTATAGCTCGAAATTTGTGTTATGACTTACGCTCTGGTCTCGCTAGCAATTTGCCTATACTCAAGGGCAACTCGACTTAAGCCCAAGCCAAATGGAATGTATTGTACATGTATAGATCAATGTGTCTATTGGGTTGGGCCGGATCCACTGTCTGATTAGGTTTGAGCTGGTTCGGACCGAATCGAATCAGGCAAGGGAGGAAGATGGGCCGGGCCGGACCAGGCCAAAAAAAACCCAAATCTAATTCGGTAAAAAATTCGAGAAACTGTGTATCGGGTTATACCAGGCTGGGTCTGAGCCGATTCCAAATCGGGTCCAAGTTGTCAGTTGGAAAATGGGACAAAAAATAAGGCCAAAATGAATGACCTTTGGGCCTTAAAAAATAGGCTTTAAAAAGGGGCTTATAAAAAACTAATGTAAATAAAATTCAGAAAGTTAATGTAACATTTCTTTTGTTTTGGTAAACTGAAAAAAATAAAATTACATATTTTATTTACAATTTAATCTTCAAGTCTTCACTCTTATGATTAGTTTATTGTTCAGCTCATCTTCCTCTAGTAGGGTCTTCCATAGTAACTAAAAAATCCAATTAATTAATGTCTGCACATTCATCTCTTAAGTGTTAGTCTTTTTTTCCCCACTAACTCAATCTTGAACGCAAACACATACTTTCAAAATATCTGGTAGCATTATGTTTTTCTTATTACTTAACATTCTTAAACCTGTACTAAAACAACTTTCTGAGCCATTAGAAGATAACGTGCTAAAGAATAAAGTATATGATAACTTTTCTTGTATCCTTTCAACCATTTTAAAAATGAAAATATGATATAGAATCCTCTCATCTTCATCGTAAGAGTTTAAATACAAAAAAATAATTATTGAGTTGGAAGGGCATATTTTTTTTTTTCATCTTCTTTGCATTATACTTCTAACACGAGATAACTTGAAAAATAAACCAGAGCTATTACTACCATGAGCGATTGTACTGAGTCGGCTCGATACAATTTTTCTTCATATAAACTAATTATAGTATCTAAATATTATTGTATTTAATTTTAAGCCATAGACAATATGGATGAATTATTGTGGTAAATTTGGATGATTATGTCCTATTTATAGAATTTTTTTGGGGTGCCAAACAACAACCAATAGCCTTAGAATATAGCTGTTATAAGGTATTTTTGTCATTTTCAGCAAAATGACAAAAATACTCCTTAATAAAGCTAAAAAAAGCTAAGATTTAGGAGCATTTTGGTAGATATAGCCTATTTATTTTAAAATGGATGTTATGAGCTTTTCTTATATACCAAAATACTCCTCCCAACGTTGTTATACTAACAGTTACTGTTACTCCCGGGGCTTGACCAAAGATGGAAAAACTGATGCAATCGAGATCTGAGAGTCACTCAAAAACTTTGCAGTGATCAAACTCAAGATCTACGATGATACAAAAAGCCAAATAGCCAGATTATAATATGAAGGAGGGAAATAGAGAAGAGAAGATCTCTCGTTCTTTCTTGCAAACGTGTTGCAATTGGAACAGAACGAGTTACAATAATCTAGAGAAAGATGATATGAAGAAAAGTTGCTGGGGTATCAAAATACCGTTGCTCAAAGCAAGATTCGTCCTACACGAATTGCTTCCAAGAACCAGCAAGTTGAAGAACTTGTGGAACGCTCGAAGTCACCTCTGTTCTGACTCCTCGGATGGACTTGCAATGGCGGTAGCAGCTCCCTCTCTCTCTCTCTCTTTTCTGACTTATAAAATTCGTAGTGCTTCACAAAGGAGGCCAGAAAAGAGTATATATAGAGAGAGAGGGTGGAAACCCTAGCTGCCTCTTCAGTTATGGAAAGATTGAATCAAATCCCACAAAAATAGCAACAAAATTAATTCAAATCCCACAAAGATAGCAACGAAATTAATTTAAATCCCACAAAAAGTGGATCTGAATTAATCGCATTGAATCAGTCTTTCCATAACTGACTTGTAGCCTGCACAGTCAGCAGAGACCTCCATGCGGTAGCAGCAGCCTGGCCGTATGATCCGCATGGCCTCATGGCCGCAAGTGTCGCATGGACCGCATGGACCGCATGAGGCAGCATGTGGCCGCATATGAGCTGCATGCCGCATAAGACCTATCACGCCCCACACCCACTGTGAGGGTACGAGAACGTAACAACGCCCAGCCTACGCCGCAGTGTCGGCGGTAGAACGCTGTCCTAGGTCACAACATCTAACAATATAAGGTATCTGAATAGTATATACACTCCGAATGGAGGTGACATAACAGAACAGTCTCAATCACATCTAAGGCAGATACAGAATAGTAAAGGTAGATAGAGAGATCAAAACCACAATGTAATACAAATAAGAGAGAGAGAGAATCTAAGTGTCTAAGATAACAACTCAAGAACATCCAGCTCAATACAATTCTCTAAATATATACAACATCTCAGAAGAACAACTGAAAGTCAAATAACAATGCTGAAAGAAAAACTAAAGCCTAGCTATCTAGCCTAGACTATGGGAGTAGCATCCTGTACTGCAGCTGGGTCCTCCAGAGGAACCAGGTCACAGGTGTCGTCTAAGCCTGCTCCGTAATAGGTGGTACATAGGGCCTCCTCCTCATCCCCTGTAATATTTTCAACAGGTCCAGTCAGGACAGGAGCGAGCACAATACATCTCACGCAGTTCATATCAATTTAGGAAAAATAAAGCATGCAATAGAGTAAGATACATGAAATGCTGAAGGAGAATATATGAAGTAAAGGAGATATTATCCAAGTAGCTGTAGTCCTGGACGAACTTTCTATAATAGCCTGTTAAACCCAGAAAGCTCCTGATCTCTGAAACTGACGTCGGAGCCTTCCATGTCTCAACTGCAGCAATCTTCCTGGGATCCACCGAGATTCCATCTCCAGTGACTACATGGCCGAGAAACTCTACTCGGTCTAAAAAGAACTCGCACTTCGGCAATTTAGCAAACAGTCTCTCCCTCCTCAGAATCCCCAAAACTATCCGCAAGTGCTCTGCATGCTCCTCTGGCATCTTCGAGTATATCAGGATGTCGTCGATAAACACTACGACGAACTTATCCAGATACTGGTGAAATGTCTTATTTATTAAATTCATAAAGACTGCCCGTACTTCGTGTTGAACATCGTCTTCTGGATGTCTGCTGCCCTGACCTTCACCTGGTGGTACCCGGATCTCAAGTCTATCTTGGAAAACACCTTCGCCCTGCTCAACTGGTCGAACAAATCATCTATCCTGGACAGAGGATATTTATTCTTGATGGTGATGGCATTCAAGGCCCGGTAGTCAATATACAACCGGACTGTACCATCCTTCTTAGGCACAAAGAGCACTGGTGCTCCCCATGGAGAAGCACTGGATCGAATGAAACCCTTTTTCAACAGGTCATCAATCTGCTCTTTCATCTCTACGGTCTCCTTGGGATTCACTCTATAGTAAGCCCAGGATACTGGTGATGAACCCGGCACTAAATCTATAGTGAACTCCACATCTCTGTCAGGCGGAAGCCCTGGAAGATCCTCTGGGAATACATCCATAAACTCTCTGATAATAGGGTGTGGTGGTGCTGCGTCCCCAACTGTCGAACAACAGTTCGGCTCTAGGCTGATCTCCGGCCCTGTCCTCCTGACACTGAATGGTGCTGTGCCTGGGGGACTGAACAAAATACTACCCTCATGACAATCTATAGATGCATGGACATAGCTCAGCCAGTCCATCCCTAATATGATATCATAACCGAGGAGTGGCATCACAAAGAATCGTCCCCTGAATTCTCTCCCGGCTATAAAAATAGAACATCTATAGATAGCTCTAATAGGCACTGGTCCTCCTTCCGTCATCACTCTACTAATCTCCGCAGTAGGTGAAGCTACTAGATGGTGTTTATGCATAAACTCTAATGATAGGAAGCTATGAGATGCACAAGAATCAAACAAACATAGAGCTAGAAAAGTATGCAAATAAACATGACCTGTGATGACGTCAGCTAAGTAATCTGGCTCCGAAACCTGCTCCGGCTCCGACTCAAGGGCTAGGCTATAAACCTTCCCCTGAGGTCCCTTCTGCTGCTACAGATGCTGCCCAAACCTCTGCTGCTGCGTCGGAAGCGGTCCTCTAGGCTTCGCTACTGGGCAGTCCCGAATCTGATGGGTGGCAGACCCACAGACTAAGCACTGCTTCAACCTCTTCCTGCAAATGGAGTTGTCGTGCCCTGGTCTTCCGCAGAAAGAACATATAGCTCCCTTCGGCTGCTGTCGGGGTCCCGGGGCTCTAACTGGCTGGGTCGGGTGATGTGATGTAGGGGGACGGTAAGTCTGCTGGGGCGGCGTCGGTGCTATCTGCTGGAAAGCCTGACACTTGGACGGTCCCTCATGATATACAGAAGCCGGCCTCTTGCTAGACAGAAGACGCTCCTCAATGGTCCGGGCCAACTCTAGGCTCTGGTAGTAGTCAGTCGTACCGTTCGCCACTATAAGAGTACCAATATCTGGAACTAGACCATGGCAAAACCTACGGGTCATCTCCTCTGGATCGGCAACTAGACTAGGAGCGAAGCGGCTCAGGCGACTAAATTCTGTCGCATACTCGTCAACAGAACGGTTCTCCTGTTAGATGTTCTAGAATCGTAGCCCCATGGCTACTCTAGCAGTGGTCGAGAAGAATTTCTTCTTGAATTGGGTCTTAAACTGATCCCAAGTGGCTCTCCCTCTCGCAAACAACGGCTCATTCTGGAACCAGACTCCTGCCAAGTCTATCAGCAGAAATCCTGCTGCCTCGACCCGGAGGTCACCCGACTTCCTAACTCCAAGGAGCTTCCTCTCCACCGAGTCTAGCCAGTCATCCGCTACTACTATACCCTCAGTCCCTGAGAACTCCTTGGGATTCAGACCCATGAAGTCCTTGATCGTCCTCGCTCTCTGCCGTGGCTCTATAGGTGGTGGGACCACGGAACGTTCCTCAGAACGCTCCATGCTCTGGCGGAGTAGGGCAGTCTGCTCCTGATGGGTTGTTTGGAACCCCTGGATCATAGTGAGCAGCTGGTTCCCGTCAAGTGTGACGGAAGCCTGGGTAGGTATGATGATAGGGGGTGGTGGAAGTATTGGGTCCTGCTGGGCCTGGGATGTGGAAGGTGGTGGAGGCATCCGGGTTTGTAGATCTGTGGAGTGGAGGAGTGTGGTATGTGGAGGTGGGGGTGTATCAGTCAACTGGTCAGTTGACTGGGTATGGAGTGCGCCATTCTCAGGTGTAAAAGACTGGGATGAACGAGTAAGCACCATCTAATTACAATAAAAAGGACTTATAAGGACTTGTTAAAGTAAGCAATCATAGACAGGAAAATCTAATTATAATAGCAAACATGTGATGTTTTCCTATGTTGCAATCCTACCATTCCTCTAGGTGTTCTAAGCGTCATTCCTAATGTTGTCTAATTACCTTAAGTTCCTAATTGCAGGCATGCTTGGTACAATAACGTAACCAAACAATTTAGTCAGGACCTGCATGGTCCACCACTAAAAACATGTCATGATCCGCTACCCAAATTGTTGGGCCAGGCCGAGTCATGCCCAGCCTACGTTTGAGATAAACGTAGTAAGCTGTTCTAAAGACAACATGATAAGACTAAATGTGCTAACAGTTCTATAAGTGAATAAAAGTCATAAATGCTCCAAACACAAAAGTCGTCTCATATAGAAATAAGTCCAAAGTACAAGTGATCTGAAATGTAAAACTGGATACATGTCCAGTTACAAAATATGTAGCCTAATACATGACTACACTAAATATCCCAAACAGCTATACAAACTAGACGAGTCTCCCCGCAGGAACATCCTCGTATGGCAAAGCCGGGTCCTCGGCAGTATCTCCATAATATGAGTCGCAGAGTAACTCCTCCTCAGTAAGGACACCTACAACGTTATCCTGTCAGGACGGGAGCAAGTACTGAATCTAGCAAACTAGCATATGAAAAATGGAAATGAACATAAGAGAAAATAACTGGAAACATGGCATCACACAATCTATCATGGCAAGGACACATATGTCATAGAGACAGATGTATATGTAATGTTTAAAACTGTAGCAGGTACGTGATCAGTCAATAGATGTACAATGTACTGTGGTACACGTAAATAAAATGTACATACGTACAAGTTAACAAGCATAGGTGTACATCCGTACAGAAATGCGGGATAATGGCCTGCGGCAAGGTATGCATATAAAATGCGACCTCGCTCGCTACTATAGGGGGGGTCATGATCACGTACTCAACTGTCAGTTTCCCCATAACCCATATTCTAATCATGTGAGAGATACATAAAAACTATTCTAAGCATGGTAGTAATGGAAAGTACAACATGTGACATTTTAACTTGCTACCCCAAGGATCAGCATTTAACATGGTTGGATTTGCAGTTTATTTATGTAACAATATATAAAGCTTGTAGAAAGTACTTGCCTTTAGCAAAGCAAAGCAAGCTGCGATAAAAGTGCTATAGATGTCCGGTAACTCGTCACTGTATAAATAAATACATAAACTTAGTTTTTACACTAAGCTAAAACACTAGGACACTAATTGGTGCAACATGACTTGTGACTGGGCACCTAGCCAAAATAATGACTTTGGCATAGGAGACCAATGTGGGGTGACACACTACTTTAACTAACTTTCTAGGATCTTTATACTAGTGAGGGGTGAGGTTCAATACGGCTAAAACTCAAAATAGCACAAAAAGTTACAAGTCGTAATTAATCAATAAATAAATCAAATGATCATTGTGTTTTAACAATTTTTCAGATAGACAAAAAGCTTATTTTTACTCAAAGTAAAGTACCAAAAAGATCCTTGTTAATTATAGAAATTTATTATAATTTTCCTGGAATTTATTAACCAGTACAAGTATTTTATAAAAATCAGTTTTCCTAAGTATACAGAAAATAAGTTTTGGTTTCATATGCCAAACTAGTGGCAAAACTGTAAATTAAATACTATAGAAATTATACTAAATTAGCTAAATTAACATAGTATATAAATACTATTTTTCTAGAATTTTAACAGTACTTTAAGTATTTTTAGAAATCTAAAAACAATATTGTACACTATTTGAAATTTAAATAATTAATTATCTGCGTATTTTGTCCATGTACATAATTTGAACCAAAGTTCAAATACAGGACCCAAGGCCATGAATCAAGTCCAATATGACTTGTACAGGTCTGGAATGTGTGAAAACATATTTGGGCCCAAAAACCCATGCTAGGCTTGGACACCAAATGATTGCAGTAATTTAAATACACTAAAATACAAATTGGTAAAAGTGCAAAATAAATATTAATATTTTAATAAGGCAAAATTATACACAGTGAATATATACATACATATGTTAAAAGTACATATATATATATAAGAAAAATACTTAATTATAAAGTATATATATATATATACAAATATTGTGTACATATATATAATAGTATATATATAATAATATATATACATATGAAAATATATACATATATACACATATGTATATAAATACTAATATATATATAAAATTTACTAACTATAAAATTACATATACATATATAAAAATACTGCCAATATATAGTATATATATATATATATATATATATATATATATATATATATATATATATATATATATATATATATATATATATATATATATATATATATATATATATATATAAAATAACAAAAAACAGAAAAAGAAAAAGAAAAAGAAAAGAAATAAGCGCAGCAGCAAGGGCTCGAGCTCGGCCCACTGCACGCGGGGGTTTAGGCTAGGTCGGGCTGGCCAGGGGGTCAGCCCGACGGTTGTGTTAGAGTTAGGGTTTAGGTTTATTTTATTTAGGTTAGGTTAATTAATACATAAAAAAAAAATCGATCATGCGTCCGGACAGTTAGGGACACATGCGTCTACGTGTCCGTGCTAAGCACGACACGTACGGGCCATGAATCTCGCGTCCAGTCCTACTTTCGTGTTCGTCAGGGCACGGCGAACAACATACGCCAAACACGAGACACGCACGACACGTTTTTGACACCGCTACTCACGTGTCCGATTTGCTGGGGAAGTTTCGAAGGGGCTGGACGGCGGCGGAGGCGTTGTCGTCGCGACGGAGTGGTGGCGATCGTCGCATCTCAGCGTGGCGAGCTCGTCGGCGGTGGTTGGGGACTGTGAGAGTAGTTAGGGAGGTGGCGCTGTGGGGTGGCCGGAGTTAGGGTTTAGGACTAGGGTTTTCGCCGGAGACGAAAGGCTACGGTGGTCGTGGTGGTGGATAGAGCTAGGGTTTTGTCTGGGGGTCGAAGGAGGGTTTAAATAGAGGATCGAGTCGGTCGGGGGCAACCAGAAATGGCGGGGAAAGGTGGACGGTGGTCGTCGGGCAGTCGGGGCAGGGAGTGGGTGAGAGGAGAGAGAGTGTGGTCGTGGGGGGGTTGGGTAGGTTAGCAATTAGGCCCCCATAGTTTAGGAAATTACAAGAAGGCCTTATCAGAGTCTAAATGCAAATAAGAATTTGCATTCCATAGTTTAAAACATTTTAATAATTGCAAACTGATATATTAACAATTAAATAAATTACAAATTAATATAAAAACAATTATAAAAATTACAGAATGGTATTAAAACATTTTTAGAAAATTGCAAATTAATATTTTTGTATTTTAAAACTCATTTAAAAATCTTTAAAAATTCTAGAAAAATTCCTTAAAATCTAAATAATTATTTTAAGGCTAAATTTGATACTAATAATTAATAAACACTAATTAAATAAAATTTGGAAAAACAGGGGTTTACAGCCTACAATCATGCCGCTAATGGATTAGCTGAAGCTTTCAACAAGACTATCATCAAGCTCCTCAAGAAATTTGTATCTACTAACAAGCAAAACTGGAGTGAAAAGCTTGGAGAATGTCTTTGGGCCTATCGCACTACGGTCCGCAATCCCACAGGCTTTACACCTTTCTCTCTGGTGTACGGTTGTGAAGCAGTTCTTCCTCTGGAACTTCAAATTCCGTCCTTGAGGATTGCTATCGCCAACGAGCTCACTACAGAGAACAATGATCTTCTCCGACTTCAAGAATTAGAAGCACTCGATAAAAAACGGCTATTAGCTCAACAGCATATTGAGTTATATCAGGCCCGCATCTCAAAGTCTTTCAACCGCAAAGTTAAAGTTAGAGCCTTTCAGCAAGGAGAACTCGTTCTAACAGTAAGACGTCCTATGACTATGACTCAATCGAGCAAAGGCAAGTTCGATGCGAAGTGGGAAGGGCCTTTCATTATCAGCAAAGTCTTTTCAAACGGAGCTTATCAACTTTCAGAGTTAGATGGTCGAGTTGCTATGATGCCTATCAATGGCAAATTCCTTAAGAAATACTATGTATAAATGTAACAAAAATTTTGTGTAAATATGATCAGACATTTCATAAATAAAATTTGATTTTTATTACATCATAAACAATGTTACATGATATCAAAGAAGGTCACTATCATCCTTCTCGACATTGGGACGCTGACCACTGTCGTCCTTATCAAAGACATAATCAGCAAAAGAACTGAGAACATCCTTGCTGGAACCTACCAGGAACTTGCAAGCAGCCATCCTCATGGCCTCTTCCTCTTCGGTCCTTCCTGGTTCAAGCAGAAAATCCAGGATATCCCGCGGTGGTTTGGGTGCAGACGAGCCTTCGCCTGCCTCTGCCTGCTTTGGCTGGACTGGATCGGCAAGACGTTCTTTAGTGCCCACTTCAATCTCCGGAACAATTTCAGCCTTCTTGGATGCATCTCCGGACGACATCTTTATGTTAAAAAAAATAAAAATGATCATCTCATCTGATTTTCTGTTCTATTTATAGACAGAGTGTCATAAGACCATGAAGAGACATATCCCTTTGACGGTTCGCCCGTTCATCATTCGACGGTTCGTCTGTTCATACATCCCTTTGACGGTTCGCCCGTTCATCATTCGACGGTTCGTCCGTTCATACATCCACTTGACGGTTCACCCGTTCATCATTTCGACGGTTCGTCCGTTCATACATCTACTTGACGGTTCGCCCGTTCATTATTCGACGGTTCGTCCGTTCATTACATTCATCCCCTTTGACGGTTCGTCCGTTCATACATCTACTTGACGGTTCGCCCGTTCATTATTCGACGGTTCGTCCGTTCATTACATTCATCCCCTTTGACAGTTCATCCGACGATTTACCCGTTCATGCCATCCACAATTATCCGACGGTTTACCCGTTGATTCATCATATTCATCCGACGGTTCACCCGTTCATTCAATCAATCTGATGATTCGTTCGTTCATTCTACTCATTTGACGGTTCATCCGTTCATTTTTAACGATTCACTTCGTTCATACATTTTGACGATTTATTTCGTTCATTTATCCACATCAGCAACTTATCATTCTTGATTAAGTTGTCTATTGAAATAATGATATTCAATAAATTATATTTGCCACGTCCATATTACCTCTGAGCAGATATAATTGAATATGATTATTTTCCAAGATCAGAAATATATCATGTCTTGTACCTCTGAATATATTTTATATCGCTATTATTTATATCTAAACAAGATATGTAACAAATAATAGAGCCACAAAAATGTCTTTTATTGATCAAAATTCAAGACATTACAAAGCTTCATATTGCAAAAAACAAGAAGATACAAGGAATCTTTCTATTAAACTGGTGGTGTCATCAAGCCGGTAATCTGTTGCTTCAGAGTCTGCAGACGCTCTTCGCGGGATTCCATCACTCTCTTTCTGGCCTCTTCCATCCCAGATGTCTCGTTGAAAATTGGCATGGTTACCATTCTGTGAGTGATTTCATCATTATGAGCTGCGGCATATTCGTCTCTTTCTTGGGTTAGGGCACCGAGTTATTGGATTGCAGTTTGATGCTCGGTAACCTCATCTTCCAATTCTCCCTGAAGACGGACAATCTCCGCTTTCAGTTCAGCAATTCTTCTCTCTTTTCTTTCAGCAGTAGATGTCACCGATTCCACCTTGGAATTGTACTCAGCAGATTTAGTAGCAAAAGCATCCAAGAGAATCTGGAAATTTACTCTCTCCACTACAGCTTCCTGAGCCATCCGTTCAAATTCTGCTTGAACTAAGGATTCTACCTCCCCCTTATTGAGCTCTTTGTAGTTCTTTATTGAAGTCTCTAGCTCATTTAATATGTGTTCAAGAAAAGTGGCCTGAGGCTCGTCACCTTGCTCGCGGATAGCATGAATTAAGAAAGAGGTTGGACCTCTAACTGTGTAAAAATTAGCATCCTCTTTTTCCATCACTCTATTGATCAAAGGCCCCAATGAATCGAAGAAGAATTTGGTAAATGATTGGATGACGAATTGATTGGTCGCCAGAGCACCAGGAGTAGCAGCTACTCCTGTTGATGACGAGGCAGCAGGACGTTCAGTTTCTCATATTTGGACGGAAGGCTCTTTGAATGAAGGAATTAAAGTGGAGCTGGTCGCTCCTCCTGGTTGTTCCTCTGTAAAATTAACATTTTCTCATTTTGCCTGTCATTTGCTACTACCAAAGAAGATCAAAAAGTAAAAACAGTCTTACCATGGTTCGATCCGGCGACTGGCCTATCATCTGTTGGGACAGATTCTAGCTGAGCAGAAGTAGCCTCAGACACTATTGCCTGACTACTTCCTGCTTCGGAGCTACAGGATAAATGGCGACTGCTACTAGCAATTGTCGTCGCCAGTACTATGTCCATGCATGCTGGAGGAGCGGGAGAAGGTCCGGGTTCTGTATGGATAAGAATAAAAATGTTAGCTGTTAATCTATTTAAAGAAAACTGCTAATTTCATTCTATACCTTGGGGAGCAACAACTGGAGTTTCCTCCAAAGCCACTTCTTCATCTGCAGTCTTCTCTGGAGATATCGGCACCTCAGCCTCCTTTTCAGGATTTAGAGTGTCATCAACAGCTTGGGGAGATGTTTGGACCTCAATATCCTCTTCAGGATTTTGTATCTCATCAACAGCTTCTGATGAGGTGCTCTCCTCGCTCTCACTGTCCTCAGGAACCTCTTCGCTAGCAGCAGCAGCGGCATGATCGGTTTCTTCTTGATAACCGAAGTCACAATCATTCAGTGCCTCGATCATGAGACGATCTTCCTCTTTACGGGCTGCTCCCGGTGTAACAGGAAGATGAGTCGTTACTGCCATTGGTGAAGGTGATCGTACAGCTTCCTCTTCTCTGGGCTCCGCAGCTTCTTCTCTCTGCTCAATGTCTTCTCTGGGCTCTGTTGCCTCCTCTCTCTGTTCAATGTCCTCCCTCTGTTCTGGACTAAATTCAGAAATAGGGGTAGGAGATGGCATGGTGATTCCAGCCGCAGCGTTCATCACTACCGAAGACAAAATTTGCCTTGGAGGAGAAACTGTTCTCTTCTTTCTTCTGTGGGCCAATTTCTTTCTATGCAGTGGCCTCTCAGGACTCTCTATGTTTACTACCTCGACCTGTTTCTGAACAGAGGTTGGTGTAGCTGCTTCGTCTCGAGTAGACTCAGCTAATTGTCTAGATTGTGATCTCGTTGTGACTTTCTCTGAAGAATGTTCCAAGATCAATTTCTTCTTCATAGATGGGGAAGAAGGCTCTTCTCTCCTTCTCTTCTTCTCCTTGACCAGAGACTTAACAACCTTCAGAGAAATTCTTAAAGGTTGATTAACTTCCTCTTAGAAATTGGCTTCTCTAGAAGCTTCTAATGGATCGTCCACTGGCTCATGTTCTTCGTCGTTATTGGAAGCTAATGTGTCAGTCGCTCCTGTCCTCAGACGATTTGCTGTTACAAAACTATCAACTAGGCTATAGTTTTCAGCAAATATATTCACAGCTGTGTAAAACTGTGAATAAGTATACAGTATTTCTGGGACCAGCATCAGTTCTGTTTGGCATCGAGAATACAGTCTTTGTGTCTCGAGCATTATAGTAAGCCCATGCTCTCGCACTGTCAATCAGGTACCCCATCCCTTGCAGGCAAGTTATGGCGTTGCCCACATGGAACTGGTCATATCCAAACTGACGAGCGAAGCGGCTCGGCAAATATGGTTCAAGGAAGCATTCTTCTTCAAATCTGTATACTAGATGTGATGGTCTGATTGTCTTCAGCCATTCAAAAGATACTCGACCTATTGGTTGCCTCCCAAGGTCAATCAGATTTGCTGCCATATGCTCATAACCAGTTGGAGGAGGAGAGCAAAGAAATTTCTACCCTTTGCCGAGGTTCAGAGTTCGTCTGCAGTCCCTCAAACTTGTGTATATCTACCTACTCTGTGAGAATCTGCGCAGAAAACTGCCCCCAACTGCTCCCATGGCAGGGTTCATCAATGATGGATGATGCAAGAGCAACCATCCAAATAAGTAGGTATAGGGTAACTCCAGTCTAGGAAAGACACCCTTATCACCCTTGTACTTGAGCATAGAATCAACATACAGGCGAAGACCCGCGTTTATCCTACAGGTCATCGCTGATAATAGATCCATCCGGTAGCCGAAGACTAACCGGACAGCAGCAAAAAGAACATCGTGATGAAAGCGGTCTACAGCACTTGCTCCAGGCACGACGAATCTACGTAGCCAGTACGTTAAAAATCCTGCTAGCCGGGCATGTTTAGACATGGACCTGTAGCCCATTCTTATAAAGCTCTCCACAAATTCTCCAGCCTTAAGAGGAGGATATTGGTGTTCATCATCGACTCTGATATCCATTCTCTTATTCTCCTCCATCAGCTTTATCACTTCACTGTTGCTGAGAGGATTGAAGAAATCAGGGTTACATGAATCATGATCTTTTGTCTTTTTCTCGATAATGCGGTTGAGAAAAAGATAAATCAACCATTTGGATGAATAGCATGTACCAGCAGAGCCACTTTGGTAATACAAAGAGCAGATGTTATAATGGCACAGAAGCTCATCAAAGACTTCCACCATCTTTGAATTCTCTCGACGAAGTCTATCTAACTCGTCGTTGGTTGGGACGTACTCCTTGTAAGGCAACTCACCCATTGGTAAATATGAGATATACTTCATCTCATGTAGAGCCAAGCCCATCTCTCTGCAGGGCGTCATAAACGTCCCTGTCCTGTAGTTGTACCTCTCTGCTAGAGCCAAAAACATATAAGGATTTGGAAAGAAGCCGTATACAGTAGCGTGTACCGCATTATACAACTCAATTTCTCTGAGTTTATCTTCAAACTGGACCAGTATCCAGTTAGCTATGCAACTCCATCTTTTGATCTCTGGGTTAACCAGACCTGTCAACCGGATGTCTTGATCCGGATAACGTGTAGTGCCCCGAAATTCGTGATACGTATTTTATACTTGTTCGTATTTCTGACCCGTATTTCTCATTTTCTTTGATTAGTTAGTTGTGGTTTATTTTCATATTTAGCATTTTGGTTTAATTGTCATTTATCGTTCATGGATTTATTTTGATTAAGTGGAGCTTGGTTTTATTCGGATGGGAGAAGGATTGGGTTGGTTCGGCTTGGCTTGGTTTACTTGGTCCATCATGAACCAAGGTGAGCCCCTACCTACCACCACCATCCTCATTTATTAACCCCACCCTCTTTCTCTCTCATCATTCACTCTTCTTCTTCCTCACCGTTGCTCTCCACCTACCAAGAGGTTTTAGGCAAGTGCAACTTGCTTCTTGAGGGATCTTGATTTTTATTGTTCCATTCTTTTATTTACATGATTATAAACCTCTTTAGAACTTGGAGTTTTTAATTTTGATGGATAGATTCTTCTAGATCTACATTTTAACTTTGAGTTCATAGAGTTTTCTTGGTTTTGATCTACTAAAACTAGTTATTTTCGAAAACTAATAGTTCCATGAGCAAGAGCACAAAATTTCGTGTGAATTTGGTTTTTGATTCACCTCATTTCGAGTTAAAATGAAGTTTTTATGGCCAAAACAAGTTTTCTGAATTTTTATGTCGGCTGAAGAATCTGGTTCTGGCGTAAAATAAAATTTTACGCAGGGAAGCTAGCGTAAAATCAAAATTTACGCAGGAAGGCTTGCGTAAAATGAAATTTTACGCAGGAAACCCTGAAATTGCGTATTTTACGCTGGATATCATCCAGAATGTAATATTTTACGCAGGGAACCCTGGAATTGCGTAAATTACGCTGGATTGTATCCAGAATGTAATATTTTACGCAGGGAACCCTGAAATTGTGTATTTTACGCTGGATATCATCCAGAATATAATATTTTACGCAGGGAACCCTGAAATTGCGTACTTTACGTTGGATATCATCCAGAATGTAATATTTTACGCAGAGAACCCTGAAATTGCGTATATTACGCTGAATGGTACCCAAAATGTAAAATTTTACGCTGGAACCCTCTCCTTTTACCTATTTTACGCAGAATTGATTTTTTTGGCATAAAAAGTGCACAGAATGACTGTTTTTGCCAAATTAAGCGATTTTCTAGCCATAATTTCGAAAAACTTAAAACATGAAAGTTTTAGATCTTTGTCTTGCCTTTCCGAATATCTCTGGAGCACCTCGTTTTAAGTTCGTATGTGGAAGTTATGTCCTGTATCCCTGAGCCGCATGATTCCTCCACAACTCTTGCACCCTATTTATATTTAGTTATTGCATACACGCTTATACCAGATTAAATATTAATTTTAAATAATGACATGACAACTTGACCTGATAACTTGACCTGCTACACATAATACGACAGTGACCCGTGGTGGTGCACTCTTGACAAGTGCCCTGACATGCTTGATAGTGGCCCGTCGTGGCGCACTCTTGATAAGTAATAATGATAATGATAGTGGTCCGTCGCGGTGCACTCTTGACAAATCAATCTATTGGCCTGGACACCGTGGTTGTTTGCATGGATGGTGCTTGTATAAACTACTGGTCCGATTGTGTCTTGCATCATGTCTAGGGCATGATCCCTGAGTACCACGGTCAGGAATTCATACTGAATCTGGCTAGGTTAATGACTAGATTGATCAAATAGTTCATGGAGAATTTTCCAGTTACCTGTTGCCCCTTTGGTCCGGGCCTTATATATATATATATATATATATGGGATTTGTTGCTATCCGTCGAGATGAGTGCACTTCCAGCCCGCCGTCGAGTGTGGTACCTTAGGACACATGTATCTTACTACAGTGTGTCTGCTATATCCTGCTATCTTTTCCTTTTCTTGCTGGGATCACTCAGGTAGTAACAAACAGGTAACCGGACTTGGAATTCTCATTGCATATTGCTAGTAACTAGGTCTGTGATAACCCTAGTTAGTTAAAGTATCAAGCCGTACTTATTGCTTGGCCGTGATTGTTAGATGGGGTTCAATCAGTCTAGTCTCGTCTTGTTCTTGTACAAGATTGTTACATGACCAGATTTCTTATATTTATCTTGCCGATAAATGGTGGGAGAAACCAAGTTATGTTCAGACGAAGGATTACAACCCCGGTCCTTGTTTGGTTTACGGGTTGTAACCTGGTTATCTGAATAGTCTCATGGTTATCTCATCGTATATCACCCTGTCATGCTTTTCCATATATTCTGTCTTTTATTGATTCTGTACAAGATTGTCTTTTATATTTACCTGTCATGCTTTACTTAAATTACTGTCTCCTATTATGTAATTATATTCTTGTGCTAATTGCTGGTTTTAGTTCCTAAGTGAAGCCTCCTTTGTGGTACTTGCTCTTTCTGGGGTCTGACCCAGCTAGTTTTGTATGGCCAGATACCGGAGCAGCAGCAAAGGATCTACCTGCTTTTCAGCCCGATGGTGACCGCCAGGCGTAACCAGGGCAACGAGTGGGTTTTTTTTTTGTTCTCCCACTGCAATTGTATTTTATTCTTTTGAGGCGTTTAGCTACCGAGCACTTGTTAGCTCGATGCACTTTATCTTTTTGTCTGCCTACGTGCTGTAATCATGATTGGCAACTCGAGGTTGATCATGTATGACTTAACTCTTGCTAGTCCTTATATTTTGTACGACTAGCTTCATTATTATCTGGATATGTAATGTTTGGGACGCCTTACAATTGTATATTTGGTGGTCTGATATCTTGTAACTATTACTAGTTGGTTGAGATTGAGACAATAGGATAATTTATGACCTTAAGAGACTGATGGCTTGTAGATAAACCCTCACATATCTAGACAGCCGTGACCGTATGGTGAGATGGATTCCATTTTAATTATACGTAGCTGGCTATGTCTGCCCCCGCTCTCCAGTATTCTGGTTCTGGGGCGTGACATGGTTTAAGTGGTGGCCCATGCAGGTCTTGTCAATCAAGAAATATGAGGGTTTACCGGATAGATGTCTCAATCTATACTCGCCTTTGATCTCCACTCGTATCTTCTCATCTCCTTGGATTCCTTACTTGATAACATGCTTGCATCATTGTTCTATCCTGGTCCTTCCTTAATATTCCCGATGTCATTGCTTCAGTGGCATCGTTCATGTTGATCAGCCAGAAGAAGTTCGGCCGACAGACCAGCAACAACAAGAAGATCAAGATCAGTCCTCAGCAGCCGTCTCTCGAGTCATGCCTTCTGGAGAACCAGTGCCTCCAGTCCAGCCAGTTCAGCCAGCAGGGTCAGAGGATGGGGTCTTGATAGGGCTCATTCGTGAGTTGCTTGCGTCTCAAGATCGTCGAGGTGATGCCTTGCAGCAAGCAGTACAAGAAGCTATGAGCGGAAGTGGTCCTCGAGGGAATAGTGCGGTCAACAATTTCAAGCGCCTGAACCCTCCCTTCTTCGATGGCAGCGAGGATGTTATCGCTGCAGATGCTTGGCTACAGGACATTGAAGTTATCTTGGAGGCAGCCAGGACCCCTGAAGCAGAGAAGGTGGCGGTGGTGCGCCTGCAGTTACTAGATCTAGCTCGCAGCTGGTGGGCTATGCAAGCAGCGAGTTTGGGTACGCCTGTCATGTGGGCGGTATTCAGTGATATGTTCCAGACCAAGTACTTCGACGCAGTGGCTAGATATGACCTGCAGGCCAGGTTTAGTAATCTCAGGCAGATAAGCAGGACGGTCGACGGATATGCGATCGAGTTTTCAAGGTTGAGTCGGTTTGCTCCTACCTTGGTGGCAACCGAGCTAGACAGAGCACAGCGATTTTAGCAGGGGCTCCACTTGGAGATCATATTGGTAGTAGAGCAGTTCGAGCACAGAACTTTTGATGCCGTCTTGCGAGCAGCGAGGAGGCATGAGTACACTTTTCGAAGGATAGCGGACCGGACCGGAGATCGGAAGCGGTCTCACGACCAGATGAACTAATCCTCAGTACCGGCCCCAGCAGCCAGGGCCCTGACCATTGGAGCTACGAGGGCAGGTTCGGTTACTTCCTTACAACGTTCTGCCCCGACCTATCCCTAGCAGCAGAAGCGGCCTTTCGCAACCGGTTGTTCTCATTGCGGAAAACCCGGGCATGTTGTTACTGAGTGTCGCAGAGCACAGGGATTGTGCTTGGTTTATGGTTCGCCGGACCACATGATAGGATCTTGTCCGTTCAGAAACAGGTCATCGTCGACAGTAACTAGTCCCTCGGTTATGGGACCAGCACCAGCACCAGAACCAGCTCCAGTTCACCAACCACAGCAGCTCCCGTTCCCGGATCCGTTGCCGTCTCAGGCCCAGGCCTTCCAGCAACAGAGGCCTCAGCAGTTCGCCCTGGCCCAGGCCCAGATCCAGAATCGACAGAGAGGTATCTGTGTCCTATTGTCTTGCTTTCCGCCGTCGTCATGCGGGACACATGTCATGTTTCATGTATCCTGATTACAACGGTATATCCTGGGCCCGAGCCATGTCCTAGATCATTCGAAAACGGTTATTGGTACCAACCTTTTCGTATGAGGAGAGACCCGTGTCCCTGTTTGACCAAAGAGAGAGACCTTAAGCGCAAGACTATCAGTTTAGTTCGTGTTGCTTGAGTTCATCGCTCTTTGGGAGAGTCAAACGTGGGAGTGTGAGGATGATATCCGATCACGTCATCCCAATCGGTTTGGCTCGTGAGGTGTAATATCTTTTTTATGCCTTGCACTTCGATTCCTTGCTTGCATGTATGATTATATGAATGATTGGTAGCGTAGATTGCTTGCAATAGTATAGCTGTCCCGACATCTCTAGCCTCTTGATTAAATTTCGAGGACGGAATTCTTTTAAGGTGGGTAGGATATAGTGCCCCGAAATTCGTAATACGTATTTTTATACGTGTTCGTATTTCTGACCCGTATTTCTCATTTTCTTTGATTAGTTAGTTGTGGTTTATTTTCATATTTAGCATTTTGGTTTAATTGTCATTTATCGTTCATGGATTTATTTTGATTAAGTGGAGCTTGATTTTATTCGGATGGGAGAAGGATTGGGTTGGTTCGGCTTGGCTTGGTTTACTTGGTCCATCATGAACCAAGGTGAGCCCCTACCTACCACCACCATCCTCATTTATTAACCCCACCCTCTTTCTCTCTCATCATTCACTCTTCTTCTTCCTCACCGTTGCTCTCCACCACCAAGAGGTTTTAGGCAAGTGCAACTTGCTTCTTGAGGGATCTTGATTTTTATTGTTCTATTCTTTTATTTACATGATTATAAACCTCTTTAGAACTTGGAGTTTTTAATTTTGATGGATAGATTCTTCTAGATCTACATTTTAACTTTGAGTTCATGGAGTTTTCTTGGTTTTGATCTACTAAAACTAGTTATTTTCGAAAACTAATAGTTTCATGAGCAAGAGCACGAAATTTCGTGTGAATTTGGTTTTTGATTCACCTCATTTCGAGTTAAAATGAAGTTTTTATGGCCAAAACAAGTTTTCTGAATTTTCATGTCGGCTGAAGAATCTGGTTCTGGCGTAAAATAAAATTTTACGCAGGGAAGCTAGCGTAAAATCAAAATTTATGCAGGAAGGCTTGCGTAAAATGAAATTTTACGCAGGAAACCCTGAAATTGCGTATTTTACGCTGGATATCATCCAGAATGTAATATTTTACGCAGGGAACCCTGGAATTGCGTAAATTACGCTGGATTGTATCCAGAATGTAATATTTTATGCAGGGAACCCTGAAATTGCGTATTTTACGCTGGATATCATCCAGAATGTAATATTTTACGCAGGGAACCCTGAAATTACATACTTTACGCTGGATATCATCCAGAATGTAATATTTTACGCAGGGAACCCTGAAATTGCGTATATTACGCTGAATAGTACCCAGAATGTAAAATTTTACGCTGGAACCCTCTCCTTTTATCTATTTTACGCAGAATTGATTTTTTTGGCAAAAAAAGTGCACAGAATGACTGTTTTTGCCAAATTAAGCTATTTTCTAGCCATAATTTCGAAAAACTTAAAACATGAAAGTTTTAGATCTTTGTCTTGCCTTTCCGAATATCTCTGGAGCACCTCGTTTTAAGTTCGTATGTGGAAGTTATGTCCCGTCTCCCTGAGCCGCATGATTCCTCCATAACTCTTGCACCCTATTTATATTTAGTTATTGCATACACGCTTATACCAGATTAAATATTAATTTTAAATAATGACATGACAACTTGACCTGATAACTTGACCTGCTACACATAACACGACAGTGACCCGTGGTGGTGCACTCTTGACAAGTGCCCTGACATGCTTGATAGTGGCCCGTCGTGGCGCACTCTTGATAAGTAATAATGATAATGATAGTGGCCCGTCGCGGCGCACTCTTGACAAATCAATCCATTGGCCTGGACACCGTGGTTGTTTGCATGGATGGTGCTTGTATAAACTACTGGTCCGATTATGTCTTGCATCATGTCTAGGGCATGATCCCTGAGTACCATGGTCAGGGATTCATACTGAATCTGGCTAGGTTAATGACTAGATTGATCAAATAGTTCATGGAGAATTTCCCAGTTACCTGTTGCCCCTTTGGTCCGGGCCTTATATATATATATATATATATATATATATATATACATGGGATTTGTTGCTATCCGTCGAGATGAGCGCACTTCCAGCCCGCCGTCGAGTGTGGTACCTTAGGACACATGTATCTTACTACAGTGTGTCTGCTATATCCTGCTATCTTTTCCTTTTCTTGCTGGGATCACTCAGGTAGTAACAAACAGGTAACCGGACTTGAAATTCTCATTGCATCTTGCTAGTAACTAGGCCTGTGATAACCCTAGTTAGTTAAAGTATCAAGCCGTATTTATTGCTTGGCCGTAATTGTTGGATGGGGTTCAATCAGTCTAGTCTCGTCTTGTTCTTGTACAAGATTGTTATATGACCAGATTTCTTATATTTATCTTGCCGATAAATGGTGGGAGAAACCAAGTTCTATTCAGACGAAGGGTTACAACCCCGGTCATTGTTTGGTTTACGGGTTGTAACCTGGTTATCTGAATAGTCCTATGGTTATCTCATCGTATATCACCCTGTCATGCTTTTCCATATGTTCTATCTTTTATTGATTCTGTACAAGAAATTCTTTTATATTTACCTGTCATGCTTTACTTAAATTACTGTCTCTTATTATGTAATTATATTCTTGTGCTAATTGCTGGTTTTAGTTCCTAAGTGAAGCCTCCTTTGTGGTACTTGCTCTTTCTGGGGTCTGACCCAGCTAGTTTTGTATGGCCAGATACCGGAGCAGCAGCAAAGGATCTACCTGCTTTTCAGCCCGATGGTGACCGCCAGGCGTAACCAGGGCAACGAGTGGGTTTTCTTTTTGTTCTCCCACTGCAATTATACTTTATTCTTTTGAGGCGTTTAGCTGCCGAGCACTTGTTAGCTCGATGCACTTTATCTTTTTGTCTGCCTACGGGCTGTAATCATGATTGGCAACTCGAGGTTGATCATGTATGACTTAACTCTTGCTAGTCCTTACATTTTGTACGACTAGCTTCATGATCATCTGGATATATAATGTTTGGGACGCCTTACAATTGTATATTTGGTGGTCTGATATCTTGTAACTATTACTAGTTGGTTGAGATTGAGACAATAGGATAATTTATGACCTTAAGAGACTGATGGCTTGTAGATAAACCCTCACATATCTAGACAGCCGTGACCGTATGGTGAGATGGATTCCATTTTATTATACGTAGCTGGCTATGTCTGCCCCCGCTCTCCGGTATTCTGGTTCTGGGGCGTGACATAACGGCCCTCTGCCTTGGCATACTTATTGGCAAAAACCGGTGTCCTTACCGGCAGCAATAAAGATGAGTTCTCAGGAGGGATGCAACCCGGCTTCAACCCTCTCAGTAGAGTACCGTGTCGTTCGGAAGAACTATAGAAAACGTCTCTGTTATTCCGGTCTTTCTTGACACAGATCTTTCCAGTCCGTGCATGTTGTAAAGGAGTGATGTCCCATTCCATCCTCCTAGGATGGCTCGCATTAGCATATCTTGCTAATGGAAGGCATCTAGCTATGACTGACAACTGTATCAATTTCTCCTTCCAGTGGAAAGTTCTCAACTCAACTCTGGGTCTTGGTTGAGAACTTTTATCAATGACATCTCTGAAGAGGAACATAGGCTTCTTATGAGTGACAGCGTCAGCAGATTGCAAAGGCTGTCCATTTATCAGACTTAGCAGAGTCTCGTTATCCTGTGCTATCAAAATAGCCTGGCGAGAAGAAGGAAGTGCATATTGTGGAAATAGCACATGAGATAAGTCTTCCTTGAAATCTGGCTCAGCTAAAGTTCCTACAAATGTTTCATATTCAGGATCTTCTCTGGTATCAACTGCATCTAACAGAAGAAAGCAAAATTTAGTACAAAGTCAAATCAGAAATTCTGTCATCAAATTGCACAGATATCAGACTGCGCAAGCATCAGATTCCGCAGATATCAGACTGCACAAGCATCAGATTACGTAGATGTCAGATCGCGCAAACATCAGATTGCGCTGATAATCTCGCACAAAACAGCCGATTGTACTGACTTTTGCCAGCGCAATTCAACCAATTGTGCGAGAAGATATTCTTCATAAAAATGAAGAATAATGTGTTCGTGCAACCAAAACCCTAAAAAGGGTGGCGCAGTATGATCACATCTCTAAAAAGAGATGGATTCTAAGATCCAGCAAAGTCGAAAAACCCTAAAAAGAGTTTTCGATCGGGTTATCTACCTCGTAAAGCAGGGTGCGCAGTCTCATGACGGGAAGGACGAGGCGCCACGCGAGTCGAAGACTCGGCGGGGGCCTTGCCCTTGGCGGCGGCGGAGGAACGCTTGGGAGCCATGAGATCGACGGAGAAGAAAGGTTGAAGTCGGAGTAGGCTCGGGGTTTCTCTCTCTCAAAAGCAAGTAAAGAATAAGTTGAAAGATCGAGAGAACTATTTATAGTTTTTCAAAACAAATGGCTGCCATAGATTGCGCCAAAAAAGTAGGGGCTGATTCATCCGATTGTGCAGACAGCTCAACATTTGCGCAACTTGATTTAAAATTCAAAATTCAAAGTATTTCAAAATTTTGAATAAATTTAACTTTCGAAAACTTTGAAGGGGGTCTTGTAGGTCCTAAAAAATCAAGTTGCACCCATCAACAAAGTCATGAAAATCAAGAAAAATAGCTTTCAAATGAACTGCGCAGACATCAGATTGCGCATCATCCCGATTGCGCAGACTGGACTGCGCACACTCTCAAGTGCGCATGCTGACGTGGCCATATCATCATTACCTGACACAATTAAATCTTCTGACAACTGACAGTACAAAGAACGAGGAGACTGTTCATTTATTGTGCCGTACAGTGCTCGAGAACAGTTGTACATGCAGTACAATCTGTTTACAGCGTAATCTATCTCAGCGCCATCCATGCTCGCGCAATCCAAAGTTAGCGCAATTCATGTGGCGCACTTCATCATGACAACTGACAAAAGTACACGTGGCATTCATGCCATCTATTGCTCGTTACGTGGCAACCGTCTACACACGATCATGCGCATTTCAATCAAATGATGCCATGTGTCCAAGACAGTTGGCCCACGACCAAACAACTGCCTGCGCAGTCTGATGTTGCGCAATCCAGTACCTGCGCAATCCAACTTGTGCCATCCAGAATAACTAAAAGTTAGTTATTTCTAGAACTCTATAAATAGAGTTTTAAGTCTTCATTCAAGGGGGTTAGACATAAAAAGTTCAGAAATATCAGAGAGTTCAGGAGTTCTTGTCCAAGTGCTGCTGCATTCTTCCGAGGCTATCGCCTTCAAATTCAGAGGCTACCGTCTTCAAAGTTCACATCGTCTAAGGGATAAAACAATCGTCTTCTAGATTAGATTCCTACAGTTGTACTTTCCCAGAATTCTTGTAATCTTTATAAAGTTTGTATCAATAAAGTTCATACTTTTGTTTTTGCAAACAACGTGTCCTGTGTCCAGAGAAATAGAGCCCGTGATGTAGGACACGGCCTACGGGCTCATGCTGCGTGTCCACGCATAAAAAAAGGACACAAATGGATACGAAACACTAGGACACCTTCACAAAATTTAATACTCACATCAAGATCTACAAATCCATGCAATTACATTTCAAAAATATGAAAATTAATTCCTATGTGGCATTTCTACAAACACCTAGGTTCTAGGACTGATACGTGTCTGATACGGACACGTACAAGACACGAAATCGAGCAAACCCTATTTCTACAGCACAAGGACACCTAGGGCTTGGTATTTATGCAAGGAAACCCTAATTTTAATGGTGGAATAGAAATATACCTATGTGTGTTCTTCAACACAAAAAGCCTCTTTAAAGGAGCTTCCCAAAGCCACCAAAAATCTCCAAATTGCTGCAAATATGAGATTTGACTCCACAATCAGCAAGAGAACATTGATTAGAACACTATGGAAGAAATCCCAATGAAAATAGAGCTCTATTGATTAATCTATGGAGAAAAGAAGTGTAGGCTCACCTTGTCTTTAGAAAAAATGATGAACTATTAAAAAGAGGCTCACATTCCTAAAAGGATATTATATAGGTAAGGGGGGGTCTTGGCTGGCCACTTTAGCTAGGGTTTGGGTTTTTAGATTTCATCTAAGGGCTAGCAATAAATCAAGGCTAATGAGTGGCCTAAAATCTAGGGCTCTATCCTAGTTAAGTTGCAACCACTCTACTTAGCTAAACATGACTCAACCCACTATCCCATACTAACTAATTTTCAATGTGGCTAACTAGGCTAGCTATGGCTAATCTAGGTTAGGTCCAATCTAGGTTAGGCTAACCAAAACCATATGGAAATCAATTAACTAGTATTAAAATCACACCATTCAATTAAATCATTTTAAAATTCCTAATAAAATATATTAAATTCAAATAATTCAAAAAATGACAAAAATACCCTCAAGGCTAAAATGACAAATAAGTATCCCAATAACATGGTTAGGCTCTAGGTCAACCAGTCTCCAAGGTTATACTATCAAAACACCAAAATCATAAGTCATGATTTAAAATAGTTTTAAATGATTAAAAATCACCAAAAATTATATTATTATTTAAATATCATAATTAAATAAATTAAAATACAAATTTCAAAATTATCCTCATTTTAGAAACTGGATGTTACAAGACCGCATGGCCGCATATGAGCCGCATGACTGCTGACGTGCTAAGTACAAAGTGCGCCAACAAAATGCCACATTACGTCTCATGAGCCCATAAGCCCGAGCCCGAGCCCGAGTCCGAGTCCGAGTTGCTAAGCCCCTTTGGGGCTTAGCTCCAAATAGAATTAATCCAAGAGAATGACAAAAGCATTAATGCTTAATCCTTGGAGTCTTATTCTTACCTCCTAGTAAAATCATCCACATGGTTTCCTCCTTAGGGTCACCATCCCATGTGCATCTCTCAACAACACAACCAAGTATATATATTGAGATAACTCATGGTGCATTTTCGATGTGGGACTAAACTTTTACAAGACATGTTGAGAGCAAGCTCTCTCCATGTAAAGAAAGCACCAACAATCCCCCACATATTACAACATATATATGTGTCCAGGGTTGAGCGTTCCCTACAGTAACTGTACATTTTGTATTAGAATAGATGTCGCTGACGACTTGAATCTTCCCGCATAGGTTAAATAACAATGTGATGCAAGAATGGACTACGCCTTGAATTCTGCACCACAATTGTAATTCTTTCCACTCACAAAGTGTAGTTACGTGTGCTTCTGGCTGCACATTAAAGGCCCTGTGCCAGCCTGGTTTCAGTGTATAATTTTGGGCGTCTACAAGTTTACCCTCAAGAGACGGCCTGATATCTTTTTTCGTACACTATAGATGAGTTCTTTATTAAAGAGACATGGCATGAAGCCTTGCGCTTCCTTGCGGTACTACGCCGCTATGACATGGCCTGAAACCGAGGCATTACCTCTACCTGGGAACCTCATCGTAGTGTCATACTACTGTAGCATGAGGTCTCAGCCTCTTTGTAGTGCCAATCTACTCAGCATGAAGCCTAAGGCTTCCTTGCGGTGTTACGCCGCAACGACATGGCTTGCAAGGCCGAGGCTTTACCCCTAACTGGGTACCTCATCGTGGTGTCGTGCCACTATAATATGGGGCCATCCTCCCCTTTGTAATGCTATCTACAACTCTTTAATTACGTCATACAACATTAGGCTGTCTGCCTATTTGCGGTGCTACGCCACTATGACTTGGCTTACAAAGCCGAGGTATTATTCCAGACCTAGGAACCTCATGGTGGAGTCATCCCACTGTAGCATGGAGTTTTACTCCTTGTAGTGCTGCTCTACCGTGCTTCCTGTAAAGCACACCAGGCATTCACTCTGCCTGAGAACTCATTAAGGCGTTTAAGCCAACCTTTCACAGGATCTATTTTTTTCGCAGAAAATACATAGTAGACAACAGTGGTTATGGGTCCATATCCCTTCCATGTTCCAGAGAACAAGTACCCACTGTTACCTGATAGTTTTCCAGTCAGTGAACCTCCTTTGAACCAAAAGTTATATGCCTAGTAGATTTCTCTTTGAACTAATAGCATAAAACTTTATGGTAGGATTACAAAGACACACTATCAGAATGCCTTCAAGCCCATTTTACAAGCTGTGTCATCGACCAACTGGCGCTTGAGGCCCTTTGTGAACGGATCTGCCAGGTTCTCCGACTCCGAACATCAATCACTGCAATTATACCTCTTTTGATAAGATCGTGTACTGCCCTGTGTTTCAACCGCACAGTCCTCTTCTTTCCGTTGAAGAGGTCATTTGATGCCACCGCCGCAGTCGCCTGGTTGTCACAGTATATCGGTATCGTCGGTATCTGAGCCCCAACCACTGGAAGATCATACATGAGCTCCCGAAGCCATTCTGCTTCATCTGCTGCAGTTTCAAGTGCATAGAATTCAGATTCCATGGAGGAACGAGAGAGTATAGTCTGCTTCTTCGACTTCCATGATATAGCAGCTCCACCCAAGGAAAAGACATATCCTCCTGTGGATCTCTCGCTTTCCACCTCTGAATACCAGCTAGCATTACTGAACCTTCCACTACTGTCGGATACCCGTTGTAGTGCAATGCATATGTCTGAGTCTTCTTGAGATATCTTATCACCCGCTTCACAGCTTTCCAGTGCTCAATCTCTGGGTTGCTTGTGAATCGACTCAGCATTCCTACGGCGAAAGTTATGTCAGGCCTTGTGGCAGTGGTTGCGTACATCAAACTTCCGATAATGCTAGAATACTCCAGCTGTCTGACGCTTTCCCTCGAGTTAGGCTTCAGCTTCTGATCACCCCTGTATGGCGTATCGATCCCTGAAAGATCCTTATACCCATAGCGTGTGAGCATCTTCTCAATGTAGTAAGATTGTGACAGCGCTACTCCAGTGTCTGTCCGGATGATCTTTATGCCCAAGATGACATCTGCATCCCCCAAGTCCTTCATACTGAACTTGGTTGAGAGGAACTTCTTTGTCTCCGTGACACAGCCTATATCCGTCCCTAGGATTAGCATGTCGTCCACGTACAGACAAACGATGACTCCTCTTCCATCAGCGAACTTTGTGTAAACACATTTGTCCGTCTCGCTGACTGTAGCCGTTTGCCCTAATAACTTTGTCAAACTTCTCATGCCACATCTTGGGAGCTTGCTTCAAATCATACATAATTTTACCAACTTGCAGACTTTGTCTTCAAGACCTTTGATGACAAATCCATCTGGCTGTTGTATGTAAATCTCTTCGGTTAGCTCCCCATTCAGAAATGCTGTCTTTACATCCATCTGATGTATCACCAACTTATGTATAGCTGCTAGAGCGATTAATATTCTGATGGTGGTCATCCGAGCTACTGGAGCGTACATGTCAAAGTAGTCTATCCCCTGTTTCTAAGAAAATCCCTTGGCTACCAGCCTGGCCTTGAACTTGTCAATATTTCCATCTGCCTTCATCTTCTTCTTAAAGATCCATTTACATCCGATGGGCTTTTCTCCTTCAGGTAGATCTACCAACACCCATGTGTTATTGGAGGTGATAGAGTCAAACTCGTCATTCACTGCCTCCTTCCAGAAGATAGCATCTCTGGTCTTCATCGCCTCATCATAGGTAAGCGGATCTGCTTCCACATGATAGGTGACAAAGTCATCTCCGAAGTCTTTAGGTCTCCTCGCTCGCTTTGCTGACGGCTCTGCAAGTTCTGGTACAAGAGTTGTTTCATCAACAACAGCTTCTTCTTGGACTACTGGTCCATATGAGATTTCAGTCTCATTTGCACCTACATCATTTTTCGGAATGTCCGAAAGAATAATGTTTTTGTCTTTTGCAAACTTGTCCTCAAAGTATTCAGCATCGCGAGATTCGATGATATGATTTGACTCAATATCAAGAAATCTTCGAGCATCACTCTTCTCGGCATACCCCAAGAAGATCGCCTTTATAGTCCTTGTCCCCAGCTTCTGAATCTTCAGATCTGGAAGCTTCACATACGCCAGACACCCCCACACTCGAATGACATTCAAGTTTGGTCTGACTTTGAACCAGAGTTCATGAGGAGTTATGTCCGAAGTTGCATATGGCACTCTATTCAGAATGAAAGTAGCCGTTAATGCAGCTTCTCCCCAGTAGCATTTTAGAAGACCTGCAGTAAGCAGCATTGAATTCATCTTTTCTGTTAATGTTCGGTTCTTCTTTTCTGCTACTTCGTTGGATTGAGGAGAATATGGAGCAGTAGTCTCGCATATGATTTCATGTTCTTTGCAGAACGATGCGAAGTCATGAGACCTGTACTCCCCTCCTCGATCACTTCTCAACCTCTTAAGTTGTTGTCCAGTCTGCCGTTCAGCTTCGGCCCTGAACTCTCTGAACTTCTTGAAAGCTTCGTCTTTAGTCTTGAGCAAGTATACGAACGCGTATTTTGAGAAGTCATCGATGAAGGTTATGAAATACTTTATCGCGGCCTTCGTAGAGAAATGTTTGAAGTCACAGATATCGGAGTATACCAACTCCAGAAGATTTGTGCTTCGATTGACCCGATGAAAGGGTTTCCTTGTGATCTTCGTCTGAGCACACACTTCACACTTCTCCACCTTACCCCCATATTTGGAGAAAAGTCCTAGACTAAACATTTTGTTAATTCTTTTACAATGAACATGTCCTAGTCTATTATGCCACAACTCAAGAGAATAATCAGAAAATACAACTGCATTAATGTCATTAAACTGGTTGACAAGCTGAATTTTAAACATTCCTTCGGTTTGATAAGCCTTTCCGAAGTATATTCCTTTCTTGGACATCACCATCTGACCAGCATTGATGTCCATCCTCAAGCCTGCGTTGCAGAGCAGGCTCCCAGAGATCAGGTTCTTGGCAATCACCAGAACATGCTTCACACCTTGAAGCGTCAGAGTGTTCCCAGAAGTGAGTTTCAGCTCTACAGTCCCGATCCTCAGAACTTCAGCTTGGGCCTGGTTTGCCATGACAACCTTCTCAGATATCGGCTGGTACGTGACGAACCATTCCTTGCCAGAACAGACATGGCAAGTCGCACCAGTGTCTATCCACCAGTCAGAGTCAACCCCCACAGTTGTGACCTGTACGATCATAGCAACAATGTTAGAAACCAATGAAACCTTACTAGGCTCACCTTTCTCTGATTGTTTAGGCTTGGATCTGCATTCACTCTTGTAGTGGCCTTTCTTTCCACAATTGAAATAAGTCACATGGGATATGGACTTCTGTTGCTTGAATGACGGACCCTTCACTTTTAGATTTGTGAAGTCCTTCTTCTTGTGATGAGAAGCTGCCTGCTTCCCCTTGGGATCTCTCGCCTGCACTAGATTGTCCTTAACCAACTGTTTGGACAGAGTGTCCATCTTCTGTTGGAAACGTATTTCGTCCTCAACATGGATCTCTTGAAGTAGATCTCCCAAGCTAATGTCTAGCTTCTTTCTGAGCATCCTTACATAGAAGGTACTCCATCGAGCAGAAAGTTTTGATAAGATCCTTCCAACAACAAACTTGTCGGGAAGGGGCATCTCTTCGTCTTCCAGTTTCTGAAGCAGCTTCAGAAATTCCTTCACCTGTGGCAACATGGACTTTTCGTCCTCAAAGAGCAATTTGTGATATTTTTTAACCACAAACATCTTGCTCCTGTCCATGTCTTCTTCATACAGTTTTTCCACAGACTCCCATATGTCTCTGGCAAATTCCTTCTTCGAGTAGGATTCTGCCAGGGAATCCTCCATAGCATTCAGGATGAGAAGCCTGCAGATGCTATTTTCCCTTCTTCATTTGGCCTGGAGTTTGGTAGTCGCATTGATTGCGACAGTAGACCCAGTATCTGGAACAGAAGGTTCTTCCTCCAACAGTACATGATCAACGTCTTTGAGTTGAAGAGTTAGATAAACCTTCCTCTTCCAGACTTGATAATGCTCTCCATCGAACTTTTCCAACTTGCAGTAGTCCGATTGGACGAGCGAAGCATTAATGTTTTCCATCTACAAGGATCTTGCTTTGAGATTGTTACTCCAGGAGCTTGACCAAAGATGGAAAAACTGATGCAATCGAGATCTGAGAGTCACTCAAAAACTTTGCAGTGATCAAACTCAAGATCTACGATGATACAAAAAGCCAAATAGCCAGATTACAATATGAAGGAGAGAAATAGAGAAGAGAAGATCTCCCGTTCTTCCTTACAAACGTATTGCAATTGGGGCAGAACGAGTTATGATAATCTAGAGAAAGATGAGATGAAGAAAAGTTGCTGGGGTGTCAAAGCACCGTTGCTCAAAGCAAGATTCGCCTCACACGAATTGCTTCCAGGAACCAGCAAGTTGAAGAACTTGTGGATCGCTCGAAGTCACCTCTGTTCTGACTCCTCGGATGGACTTGCAATGGCGACAGCAGCTCCCTCTCTCTCTCTCTTTTCTGACTTATAAAATTCGTAGTGCTTCACAAAGGAGGCCAGAAGAGAGTATATATAGAGAGAGGGTGGAAACCCTAGCCGCCTCTTCAGTTATGGAAAGATTGAATCAAATCCCACAAAGATAGAAATGAAATTAATTCAAATCCCACAAAGATAGCAACGAAATTAATTCAAATCCCACAAAAAGTGGATCTGAATTAATCGTATTGAATCAGTCTTTCCATGACTGACTTGTAGCCTGCACAGTCAGCGGAGCCCTCCATGCGGTAGCAGCAGCCTGGCCGCATGAGCCGCATGGCCTCATGGCCGCAAGTGCCGCATGGAATGCATGGACCGCAAGAGCCGCATGAGCCCGCATGTGGCCGCATATGAGCCGCATGTCGCATAAGACCGCATGGCCGCATATGAGCCGCATGACTGCTGACGTGCTAAGTGCAAAGTGCGCCAACAAAACGCCACAATACGCCTCATGAGCCCATGAGCTCGAGCCCGAGCCTGAGTCCGAATCCGAGTCCGAGTCCGAGTCGCTTTGGGGCTTAGCTCCAAATAGAATTAATCCAAGAGAATGACAAAAGCATTAATGCTTAATCCTTGGAGCCTTATTCTTACCTCCTAGTAAAATCACCCACATGGTTCCCTCCTTAGGGTCACCACCCCATGTGCATCTCTCAACAACACAATCAAGTATATATGTTGAGATAACTCATGGTGCATTTCCGATGTGGGACTAAATTTTTATAAGGCATGTTGAGAGCAAGCTCTCTCCATATAAAGAAAGCACCAACAGTTACGATACAAGTATTTTGGTTAAAATATTTTCAAATTGTACCAGTGGTGGGTCGGGGGTGGGTGAAGAACCGGGTTGATCGAGCCTCGAACCAGGTTCGTGACCAGGTCGCTGACCGATTTGGTCCGGACATGGTCGATCGAGTTTGGAGGCGAATCCGGTTCGGCCTAAATTTTCAAATTTTTGGTCGGACCGGTCCTCGCCAGACCTTCAGGCTGCAAACGTAAATCCAGGTCGAACCCAAGTTATATGATGGGCGGATCGGATCGGCCCCTTAACCGTACACGGATTGGCCCAACCCAAATTTGACCATACCATGTTCGGACCGAATTCCGGGCGGCCAATCCATAATACACCTTGATGTACTGAGAAGATAAACCCACTAATACGATCAGGAATTAGTCTTCCATCAACCACTCGCAATATCAAATTCAATTTTGGATACCAGACTCGATCTATATATCAAGTATGAAAAATGGAGTCAGTCATTAGTCTAAGGCCGTCTCCAATGGAGATTTCTAAAATTGGGTTTAAATCCTACTTGTTATTCTACTTTGTGAAAATTTATATTATAGTTGGTAAATTTTCTATATAGAAATTGCATAACAATGATTTTCAATTTTTATCATACGTGACAACAAATAAAATGATCAATTTTAATGATTTGAGATCCAATATTAATTGGTATGAGAGATGTAGAATTACTGTACGAGTTTCTATATGTAGAAACTCTCCATCCTAGGTAAGTGCAACATATGATAGAAGTTGTTATATAAATGTCCACTGAGAAGTGTTTTTTTTTAAAGTGGATTTCTATGGTAGAAACAGGAGAGGGAGAACTTGCATTCGAGATGGCCTAACGTCACTAATCTCAGAAAGATTGGAGTAACACGTCAAGAAAATTGAGCTCATTTTGATGTTTGTTGTTTATGGATCGGCTCACGAGTCGGGTGCGGCCCAAAGGAGCTTTAAGGCTTGTTTGGTAAACATAATTTTGGAGTGGATTTCTTCATTCACTGGGATTCACTGGAAAGTGGAAGAGGGAAGAGTAGATCCATTGTTTGGTTGAGAGGAATTAGGGGGATAGAAATTTAGACTGCAGTTTTTGTCCCCCTCCAAATCTAGGTTTTCCACATCCTCTCAAAAATAGCGGATGGGGGTTGGAATTGGAAGCTAGCAGGAATCACCCGACCAGCGGCCAGCGGAAGCAACCCGACCGTCGGCCATGGGAGCCATCCGATTCGTGGCCAACCGAAGACACTCAACCTTCAAAGACGCATCACCACCACCCGAGCTCCATGGTCGGCACCATCACGATGCCGAGTCCGACTGCGATCGATGACGAGTATGACCGCCGTCGAGGCGGCCACACCTCTGTTCCTCCGTGCTCGACCGGAGGAGGAACACTGTAGCAGTCATGGCCGCACGGCCATGACAGGAGAGAGAGAGAGATAAGCATGACCGGGGAAGATGCTCTCCCCCCAAAAAAGAATATTCTGGTCATTCTCTCTCTCTCTCTCAAACTAAACTAAGTTATAAATATATAACATAGTTTATTAATATATTTAATATTAGTTAGTTAGTTGATATTAATTAGTTAAAGTATTACTTTAATATTAGATATTTGTTTATATAATTAGAATAATTAACTAATTAACTAAATATTTTTATTAACATTAACTAATAAAAATAATTTTATTATTATTATATACTTTATCATTTTTCACTTCTCACTTTCCTATCTCAACTAAACACACATGTATACTTTTTCACTTTCCTATCTCAACCAAACATATTTGTTTCCTACTAGGAGGACAAAAAAAATACATAAATTCCTATCGTTCTTTCATGAAAGTCCAAATTCAAATCTAAATTCATTTTTTGTTTACCAAACAGATCCTTAGGCCTCGTTTGGTTCGCAGAATTGAAGAGAAAGGAAATCAATTCCTTGTCATTTCCTTTCCTTTGGGAAACTTTAATTCCTATTGATTTTTCTTTCCGATGTTTGGCAATGCCAAGGAATTTGGAAAGGAAAGTGAATACTTCAATATGGGAAAGTGATTCCTTACTTGGATGGATGGAATCACTTTTCCCCCTAATTTCCTTTCCATTGGGAATCACTTTCCTTTCCTGTAGGAAATAATAATGCCTTGTTTATTGATGGGGGCCGATTATAATATATATATAGTGTCTACATGATTGGGCTTATGGGGCTACTTCGTATCATCAGTAGGTCATATTTATAATATATATAGTGTCTACATGATTGGGCTTATGGGCCATATTTATAATATTTACAAATATAATCTAACACCCCCCTCAAGTTGGAGCATGCAAGTCACAAATGCCCAACTTGGAAAGAAAATAATCAAACACATGATTTCTAAAGGGCTTGGTGAAGATGTCAGCTAATTGAGTAGAAGTAGGAACATGCGAGGCTATTACAGTACCATCTCTAATAACATCGCGAACTGTCACGCCCCAGTACCGAAATACGGAGACGGACTAGGCCAGCTACTCCATATGAGGTACGTAACGTCATACGGCGATCGTGGCTGTCGAGAGACTAGGGGGTACATGCTACAATCAAGTCTCCTATGGTCCCACAGAGTTCTATGTCTCAATCATTCAAATCACATCAGCAATTAAATGAACATTAAAGATAAAGCAGTAAGGCGTCCCCGACGCTTCATCAAAATGATCATGAGAGACTAGCTTTATAATTTAGCTATCTCGGAGAGTCAGGAGTACAAAATTATACACAGCTGCAGTCTGTTTATTTACAATTCTGTACTGACACAAAATATCATGTAATCCGGCTAACAGGTGCCGGTGGCTAAATGTCGCACAAAATATAAGCAGGAGTGGTGGAGAAGAAACCCACTCGAGTCCCCGAACCGCCATGCTCCTAGTATGCACCATGGATGTCAGGGAGGAAGATCGTGTCCTCTGGCTCTGCTACGAGATCTGGCCAAACAAAACCAGCGGGGTCAGCCCCGAATAGCAAGTACCGCCAAAAGGGCACAAGAGTTAAGATTAAAAAACCTATATAATAGAATGATTGATGATAGTAATACGTATGCAACTATTATAGGGTAGCGCAACATCCTCGAACCTATATGGCACCCTTACAACCAAACAAGGACAAAAGGTGCCGCATGGAGTCGGGACGTGTCGTACCCTATAACTTTCACATAAGTAAAAAAGGTATAAACAATAAAATCTCCTGATCGTGACTTCGGTCGATAGCCTATCGCAGCACAATAACCAACCCAACAATCAGACAAGAACATGGGTTGGATCATGTACCATGATAGACCATGATCCTCAGTCATTCACAGGAGTAGCACTTCACAACTAGAATAAGTCTTTCATTCATAACTTCGGTCCATAGCCTGTCATAGTACGATAACCAACCCAACAATCAAACAAGAACATGGGTTGGATCACGTACCATGACAGTCCGCTTCCCTCAGTTATTCACGGAAGGTAATAAGATACACGCAAGTCGTTTTTGCGGCCAATCAAGTCTACGAGTTTCTAGTGGGACGAGGTTATCCTCGCATCATGTTATTTCAAAATCCTCAGATCGTATCTTTCCAGCAAGGCTAGCCAACCCAGGGGTTCGCGTAGACAGGTGTCATTGAGCACAGGTCCCTCGTAAGGCCACCTTGCCAAGACATATAATATATAGCAGAAATTAATCGGATACAGTCATCCACTCGTTGCGGATGACACAGTATCCGTGGAGACCAGCCGACGCGTCAAGACAATATCTCAAGGCGGCTGGTGTAATACGATCTCGGGATTCTGCCCTCCCCATGCATCTAGTATATTTAGTTGCCTAGTTTAACCCTAGGTGAAATCTTGGACTCACATGCTGTGGCCTGCATGATTATCCTCCTAAATGTCGTACTCAAGTACGAGTACCCCAAAAGAGGATCCATGTCAATCAGTATGTCAACATGCTCTACCCTCCTTGGTGTAATGCATCACTGCAAATATGCCACGTGGTGTTACGAGTCATTTGTCGAGCATGAACGAGAACTGGAACATTCAGGTACAAGTATCAGGTAGGAACACTTTGTTCACCGGGGTCACATTAGTGCTCATATCATGCTCAGGACAAAAGGCGTAAGGATATATAGCATACACAAACATTTACATATATATATACAATATAATATATACATATAAAAATATAAGGTATAGGGGAGTCCAGGTCAGAGCGCGCTCAAGTCAGGCTACGCTCAGGTTAGCCTACGCTCAGGTCAGCCTACGCTCAGGTCAGCGTACGCTCAGGTCAGCCTACGCTCAGGCCAGCGTACGCTCAGGTCAGCCTACGCTCAGGTCAGCGTACGCTCAGGTCAGCCTACGCTCAGGTCAGCGTACGCTCAGGTCAGCGTACGCTCAGGTCAGCGTACGCTCAGGTCAGCGTACGCTCAGGTCAGCCTACGCTCAGGTCAGCGTACGCTCAGGTCAGCCTACGCTCAGGTCAGCATACGCTCAGGTCCATACGACTCCTCATCAAGGCAGCGTATGCCAGACATACGCTTCCAAAAGGCAGCGTATGGGGTCCATACTGTGCTGCACTAAAGAGCGCGCGTAGCTCAGTGGCGCAGCTAAAAAGCTCGCGCACACTGCTCACTGTCTTCTCCAAATCAGTAAGAACTCCATGGTTTGAACCCAAAGCTTCAAAAGTCCATAACTTGGTCAAAATAAGTCCAAAACCAACTTTTCAAAGGTCAAAATTGGGTAGAATAAAATTCTCTACAACATGGGACCATCAAAACTTGAAAATAATGAAGTTTGCTAGATCAAAACCAAAAAGATCCGAAAATGGTTAAAACTTAGATCTACAAAAATTAAGGCTTCAAAATGGAAAATTTTAAGTTCTAAACTAGTATAGAATGAGGAGAAGAACATATTTTGGCAAATAATTTTGTAAGAAAACATCAACATCATTTATGGATCCATCTCTTGAGCAAGTTGGTACTTGCCTTGGTTGGTGGAGGAAAATAAATGAGAGGAAATAAAATGAGAGGAGAGAGAATGAGATGAGTTATTATATAGAATCGTGAACCCATGGGTTCATGATGAACCAAGGGGTTCATGATGAACCATTGGTGAACCAAGAATAAGTTACCCAAATGAGCCAAAACTGTAGGCCCAAATGCAAAAAATAAATTACGAAACAATATTTTGTCGAATATTTTGGGAAATACATGAAGAAATACAGCATATAAATATCGTATAAATACAAAGTAAATACAATTTATCGGTTTACGTATTAAAATACGTATTCTAGGATCGGGGAGTGACACGAACAAAATGCAAATCCACCTCAATATGCTTACTGCGCTCATGAAATACCGGGTTCTGAGCCAGGTGCAGGGATGACTGACTGTCACAATACACCGACATAGCAAACTCCTGGCGAACGCCCAAACACACTAATAAATTCTTCAACCATTTCAACTCACAAACAAGCGCAGTGAGAGATCGGTATTCAGCTTCAGCGGAAGATCGAAAAACATTTGGTTGCTTCTTGGTCTTCCAAGAAATAGGAGACCCTCCCAGAAACACCAACCAGCCTGTAACAGAGCGGCGAGTCAAGGGACAACTGGCCTAGTCGGAATCATACCAACCAGAAAAACGGAGATCACAATCAGCTTTCAAAAGAATACACTGTCCCGGTACATGTTTGAGATATCTGATAACTCTTAAAGCAGCATGCCAATGATCTTGTTGAGGCTCCTGTAAGAATTGAGATAAGATATGCACAGCATAGGCTAAGTCAGGGCGAGTAAATGATAGATAAATCAACCTCCCAACCAGCCTCCGATAAGTATCTGCATCCGCCATATTTGGACTAGTCGATTCTGCCAGCTTGTGATTGGGCTCCATGGAAAAGCTAGCAGGTCAAGACCCCAGCAAGTCGTATTCTGAAATGATGTCCAAAGCATACTTCCTTTGACACAAGGAAATTCTTTCTGCACTCTGAGCCACCTCGATGCCAAGAAAGTACTTCAACACACCAATGTCCTTCATGTGAAAGCAAGAAAGTACTTCAACACTCTGAGCCACCTCGATGCTAAGAAGATTGCTGCGGTAGAGTCTTGGTCTACGCCCAGTACAGTTGCCGAGATTCGGAGCTTTCTGGGATTGGCGGGCTACTATCGAAAGTTCGTCCAGGATTTCTCGTGGATCGCGGAGCCGATGACTAGACTCACCAGAAAGGACGTGGAGTTCGTCTGGACTGAGGAGTGTCAGGCCGCCTTCGATGAGCTGAAGAAGAGGTTGACATCAGCTCCGATCTTGACATTGCCGTCTGGGACTGGTGGTTTCTCGATTTACAGTGACGCTTTTGGCCGGGGTCTGGGTTGTGTACTTCAGCAGCACGGAAAGGTGATTGCCTATACATCTAGGCAGTTACGTCTTCATGAGAAGAACTAGTCGACTCATGATCTGGAGTTAGCTGCTGTTATCTTTGTCCTGAAGTTATGGAAGCACTATCTGTACGGAGAGCGGGTTGAGATCTTTACTGACCACAAGAGCTTGAAGTACGTGTTCACTCACAAGGAGATGAACATGAGGCAGAGACGTTGGCTTGAGCTGATAAAGGATTTTGATATCGCCTTGCAGTACCATCCAGGGAAGGCCAACGTAGTTGCAGATGCCTTGAGCAGATATCCAGTGGCTATGTATCTGACATCAGACCGTCATCTTTTGGCTGACCTGGACAGTTTGGGGATCGAGGTGATTATTCCGGGCATGGAGGTGCAGATGTGGGGCTTGCAGATTCAGTCTGAGTTGATGGACAGAGTCAGATCAGCACAGTATGATGATGTTGCCCTGAGGTGCCTCAGGGAGCAGGTGCAGGCAGGGTTGCTCGATGATTTCTCTATTGCCGAAGATGGGTCGCTGTGGCACGGTACTAGACTGTGCGTTCCGAGTGGGGAGCTTCGGGAGGAGGTTCTTTAGGAGGCTCATCGCTCTCAGTACTCTATGCATCCTGGTGCCAACAAGATGTACAGAGATCTGAGGGAGCACGTTTGGTGGTACGGCATGAAGCACGAGGTAGCTCAGTTTGTATCTCGATGTTTGGTTTGTCAGTAGGTGAAAGCCGAGAGGCAGAGGCCTGGTGGGTTGCTACAGCCACTACCCATTCCTGAGTGGAAGTGGGAGCACATCACCATGGACTTTATGTCCGGACTTCCACGGTCTCCAGGAGGAAAAGACGCAATTTGGGTCATAGTTGATAGATTGACCAAATCGGCCCACTTTTTGCCTTTCAAGGTGGGATTGTCTATGGAGAGGTTGGCAGAGCTGTATGTTCGTCAGATCGTGCGATTACATGGGGTTCATGTAAGCATAGTTTCAGATCGGGATAGCCGTTTCACTTCCCACTTCTGGAGGAGTTTGCAGGCTAGCTTGGGCACCTCGCTCAAGTTTAGTACCGCTTATCACCCCCAGATAGACGGGCAGTCGGAGAGGACTATCCAGACCTTGGAGGATATGCTTTGCACGTGTGTGCTAGATCTCGGGGGTTCTTGGGAGGATCATCTTCACCTGGTAGAGTTTGCTTACAACAACAGCTACCAGGCCAGTATAGAGATGTCGCCATTCGAGGCTCTATACGGACGGAGATGCCGTACTCCCTTGTCATGGGACGATATTGGCGAGAGGGTGCTACTTGGACCGGAGATGGTGGTGGATGCAGCTGAGAAGGTCAGGCTGATTAGAGACATACTTCGGATGGCTCAGGATAGGTAGCGGCATTGGGCCGATAGCCACCGGAGACCGTTAGAGTTCGAGGTTAGTTTCAGTTCCTGTTTGTGATTGTTTGTGATTTGTCTGTCCTGTGTTCTGAGTTTGTTTTATGTCTAGGTTGGTGCTTTGGTATTCCTGAAGATTTCTCCGACACGGGGCACGATTCGCTTTGGCGGGGGCGAAAAGCTTAATCTGCGCTACATCGGACCTTTTACCATCCTTGAGAGGGTCGGTGCAGTGGCTTACAGGCTAGACTTTTTGCCTACGCTAGAGGGGGTACACAACGTATTCCATGTGTCGCAGCTGAGACGGTACGTAGCGGACCCTAGCCATGTATTGGACCATTCAGCGATCGAGGTGGGGCCTACTCTTCACTATCCAGAGCAGCCAGTGAAGATTCTGGATCGTAGGGAGAAGGTGCTCCGGAACCAGGTTATACCCTTGGTTCGCGTTGCATGGAGGCATCACTCTCCAGGTGAGTCTACCTGGGAGAGAGAGGACGACATACGGGAGCGTTTCCCTTATCTCTTCGAGCCCTGAGGTATAATTTTGTTTCTGCATGTGATTCAGTGTATGTTTGTTTTAATTTTGAGGACAAAATTTTTTTAAGGTGGATAGATTTGTCACCCCTAGTTTTCATGAACAGGGGTATTTTGGTAATTTTCCACTTTAATTTTTTTTTTTTGGAATTATTTATTTATTTATTGTATTATTTTGGGGTTGTTTGAGTCGGGATCGAATTTCAACTCATTCCGACTTGTATCGGGGATCCGGGGTAGTGTTGACCTTAGCGGGCCCACACACTAGTTAGCCATGGCCTACATGTTAGTTATTTTAGTTAGTGACTAGACTAAATTATTTTGGTTAGTATTAATATGGATTAGTGATTTAGGATTGACCAAACTACCCCCGACTTAACCCCTTGCCAATGTATTAGAAAATAGATTAGTGTAGGGGCTTTTGAACTTTTCCTATATAGGACAAAAGTCACTTTATGGCCGGCCACCATGTAGGGATAGGCTCTAGCCACTTCATCATTTCCCTCTTTCATTTCTCTCTCTTTTTCTTCCCCAAATTGATTTGAGAGCAAACCCTAATCAAATCATCACCAAATTCTTCCATTTCTCCACCAAACCTTCATCCTTCCTTCTCCATTCAAGCCATAGAAGGAGCTCCTCAAGTTTGAGAGGATTCGGAGCTCGTTCATGTCCGTATGAGATTCCTACGTGTCGGTGGCATTTCGGGATCGATTTGAGTCACCGGGAGGTATAAATCCTTTCCCTCTCTCATTTCTCTCATGCATTAGATTCATTTTGACATATAGGAATGACCCCCATGGTTTGGTGCCCATTGGTGTCCATTTTGTGTCCATTTGGACATTTGTAGAGGTGTCCAATGTGTAGGATCGTATCCTAATGGGAAAATCCCCTATTTGGACACATGTATTTGTTTGTGCATTTATTTTAGGTTGTTCTAATATTATTCCAGATTTTTACCATGTGTTTAGAATGTGTTTGCCAATGTATCTTAATGTATCATATTCCTATAATCTATATGTATATATATATATATGGTTATATATATATCATTTTATATATATATGTATGTATATATATATATGGTTATATATATATAAGTGTATATATTATGTGGTGTGACTTTGTGGATTGGTGTTGGATGGGGGCATAGAGGGGTCGGCCAAGTGGGAGGATGAGTGAGTGAGTGTGTGTGTGTTGGGGTGGATGTTAGTGTAGGTGTAGTGTTTGATTAAATGGTTGAGAGTTGTAGGGGATTTGAATAGTGGTTAGTGTGGATTAGAAGGGGATGGGGGAAACCAGTTTTGCACAGTCCAATACCCATTCATTTCTGTCCCTTAACAGCAACCTACCCCCCCCCCATATTTCAGTCCCATCTAGCCATAGATGGCTGTCCATTTTGCCATCAAAACAGCCCCTTATATCACCCTAATTATTGTCCTAATATAGCCCACACTGCTGTCCCAAAATAGCATATAACCCCTCAAATTTCAGTCCTACATACCACCAAATGACAGTCCTAACAACCCCATTTGGCTGTCCAGTTTTCCCCAACTGTTGGCTGTCCAACAGTCCACCAAACAAGCCTAAGTGCTGTCCTATTTTGACTCAAAATCAGTCCACACAAACCACCCATTCATGGCTGTCCCCCACAGTCCAGAAAACATCACTTTGCTGTCCCTTAGGACCCCCATAGCTGTCCTATTTTGCCACATGACAGCCCCCAAAACAGTCCATATATTTACACCTAAATGACAGTCCTATATTGCCAAGACAGTCCATGAACCAGCCCATATAAACACCCTTAATGCTGTCCTGTTTTACCACTCCATATCAGTCCATAACTGAGTTGTGTGTGTGTGTATTTGTGAGTTGAGATGTGTGTGTGTGTGAGCCTAAGTGAGTGTGTCTAGTAGCCTATAGTTTTGCCTATGTGCAAACTAATAGGACACCTATAGGAAAGCATATTAGAGTGTGGTATCATGTGAGATGGTTGTGTAAGAGTGAGTGTGGTAGAGTTATGAGGGTAAATTCATGATATGGATTAGGTAATAGAATAACCCAATACCCATGTATCCTAACATAGCCTAGATACCTAGGATACCTATTTTCCTTGGTAGGTAAGCCTTAGATAGGATAGTATCTAGCTACCCTAAGGAGCCTAGGCTAGTATCTTGGGTATTAGCAGGGTTTCCTTGGTATTGGGCAAGGTATCGGAATTTACCTTGGTAAGGTAATGCTAGTTTTGCCTAGAAATAGGATATTTGAGTTAGGAGTCTAAGATAGGGTTAGAACTTGATTCTTTTGGTTGGTAACGATCAAATATGGTGCTCATAGACTAGTTTTGACGTCGGTTGACCTTTTTGACCAAAAGTCAACAAAAGTCAACCGAGAGTCAAACGTAGCCTTTAAGCGACCAGATTTGACCGAAACCAAACCAGAGTTGACCAGTTGACTGAAAGTCAACAGTTAGTCAACATTAGACTAGTTTGACCTAGGGTTGACCTAGGGTTGACCTAGAGTTGACCAGAGTTGACCAGAGTTGACTTTTTGATCAAAAGTCAACTGTAAGTCAACCTTTGACCCCGTTTGACCTAGTTCGACTTGGATTGACTCCCAGTGACCTAGTATGACCTAGTATGAACCAGTATGACCTAGTATGACTCAGTTTGACCTAGATTGACCTAGTTTTGACTTAGACTTGCATTCATGGCTTATATTAGTTTTATTTTTCAGTATTAAGCCCTGTTTGACTCATAGTATCTTATTTTAGGTCTGTGATCACTCTGAGCATCTGTTCACCTTATCAGCTCAGGACCACAGGCGAGTACATTCACTGATAGTTTTCATTGTCTTGATATCTACTATATCCAATTCAGTTGCAGTGTTTTACTTGATTCCCGACACGACGGTTCACGGACTAGTATACGTCGGATCCTGTCATGAGATGTTATTCCTAGACTCTCTTGGTATATGAGTATGTGATATTTCTGTGTTCCTGTACTTATATAGACACTGATTTGGGACTGGGCTGGCCCCCTGCTCTCGAACCCCATGTCATGACGTGCCATGTCTGGATCCGTAATACTATTCGGGGATGGGAGAATTATTAGGGGTTATGTGATCAAAGCCTCCCTGTAACTATACTTTACTAGCGCCACCCTCACCTCACGTAGGGTGTAGCAGACACCCCATTACAGTTATCCAGGTTGGACGGCATGACTCTCCGTTGAGGACACTGCGGATTGCCGGGCCAAGTGGATAACCATCTCTTGCTTCCCTAGCCGATCACATATCGCTCTAATAGTTCAAATCACCTTTTACTTTTATTAGTGTATCTTATATTTCCAGTTCAGCTTTACTTTCTGTACTTCTCACCATGCTATGATTCATTTCTCACATGCTCTATCTGTCTTTATACTGTACCATGATTTGAGACTAAGTCCTGTTTGAAAGAAGGGTTACAACTCTGGTCCTTGTTTGGTTCAGGGGTTGTAACTCGGCTTTCAAATGGATCCCAAGTCGTTTATATCTTTATCTTGTATTTTATTATTGCTGTCTCTTATAGTATTTTTTAATTCATATGGAACTGCTGTTGGTGTTTGTACTTGCTCATTTTTCTGACAGGATACGTTGACAAATTTTACAGATGATTCAGAGGCTGATTGCCCGACCTACTATGGGGTTGAGTCTGATGGACTAGATTTAGACCGTGGCTTGTTGGTAGAGCCACTAGACTTTGCTCACCCTGAGTAGCATAGTTTAGTTAGGTTTGCCTGGCCTGCGAGCCAGCTAGTACATTTCAGTTTTGAAGTATCTTATATACTTTCTGAGACTCTAGATATTTGTGTTTAGTTCTGACTTGTGGATTTTGGACTCATTTCCTGTTTATCTATCATATCTCTTTTTTATTGCTATCTACCTTAGTTTTGATATATGTGATTGAGATTGTATTGCTATGTCACCTCCATTCGGAGTGTATATACTGTACAGGTACATTTATCTGTTTTAGTCGTAGTATTTACAGACCCTATATACAGCGTTCTACCGCCGATACTGCGACGTAGGCTGGACGTAACCACGTGCTCGTTCCCCTCTTCAGGGTGCGGGTCGTGACAATGAGGTGTCGCAGAAGACATCTTGCTAGCAGAGCCACACCCAGAAAATTCTTTTCATAAAATGTAACATCACGGGACATAAAAAATTCACCAGTCTCCAAATCATACAGTTTCCATCCTTTTTTATCAAGTGGATACCCAACAAAGATACATTTTCTACTCCTGCTAGCAAATTTATCATGTCAGGATTTCAAATCATACGCATAGCACAGACAACCAAAAATACGTAGATGATCATACGAAGGAGCCGAACCATATAAAACTTCATAAGGAGACTTAAAATACAAGATACTAGAAGGTGTTCTATTGATCAAATAACATGCACCCAAAACACATTTCCTCCAAAAATCTACAGAAAGAGAACCCTGAAATCTCATTGCCCTGGCTACATTTAAAATATGTCGATGTTTTCTTTCCACCCTTCCATTCTGCTGAGGTGTCCCAACACAGGACGTTTAGAACAATACACCTTGAGATGAAAAATAATCTCATAAACAATTAAATTCAGTGCCATTGTTACTCCGCACATGACGTATATCAGCCCCAAACTGACGCTTCACCATAGCAATGAATTTAAAAAACATAGAATAAACAGCGTACTTATCCGTCAATAAAATAACCCAAACAGCTCTAAAAAATCATCCACCAAAGTCAAAAAATATCGTGCCCCATTAGATGACGGAACACGATATGGCCCCCACATATCACAGTGTATAAGTTCAAAGCATCTCAAAACACGACTACTACTATCAGGAAAAGCATTACGAGTCTGTTTGGCTTGATGACAAATATCACAAGCCTTATGAGAAAATACACTACTACCAAAAAAAGTAAAGTCTGCATTACTTTATCTGAAGGATGCCCCAGTCTACTATGCCAAACCTCGGAATCACTCTCTCTGCATGCCAGGATCACCGAAGCCAAAGAAGCTGGAACCTCCTCCAAGAAGTAAAGTCCACCCCTTTGTTCACCTGCTCCAATCACCATCCTCGTACTTCGGTCCTGAATAAAATACAAATCAGGAGTAAATAACATATCACAATTTTTGGCACCAATCAATTGTGAGACAGAGATCAAATTGTAAGTCAATGTCGAAACATAAAGAACATCCGTCAACACCAATGAAGCAGTCAAAAATACTTTACCTCTCAGAACAGCCTCAATAGTGTCACGCCCCGATCCCGCAGAGTCCTTTCGTCCTCGCTTCGGACTCTTTGAGACCGTTCGTCCTCGCTAAGGCGTGATGCCGTGCAAGCCTAAGTTGCGCTTGCACAAGACCAAGACCTGAAACAAGATAAGATAGACAAGATTGACAATACGCAGCGGAACATATTGCAGATAATTAAAGCAGCAGCGGACATATTTCAGAATACATGCATTGAACACAATAGTAACAAGAAACAATTCTCTTTATTGATTTTATTTGAAAAGATTACAAGCTCTCGATTCTCTCTGATACAATGTTACATTCTCTCAGAACTTTACAGATTATAGTGATCCGTTCCCATACATTACATTCTTTTATATACAAAACCAACTCTTTGCAACAGATGTCATCTCTTGGCATCTCTTCTGATTTCTGGCTCCTGAGGATGAGGCTCGGGCTATCGCTTCGGACTATCCTTCTCGATGCGTGGTGCACCTGCATGCAGACTGATGGTGGATCAGTATATCAGCATACTGGTGATTGTGAACAAAGAGCTATATTTGTTGGAAACGATCACTGTTCATTTAGTGAGAAAATATTTCTTGTGATGTGATCTTGCTACTTTTTACCTATGTACATTTCATGCATATAGAGTCAGTTTACATCTTTTTTGAAAACATCTTTGAAAAGTCATATTTTATTTCAAGCATACAAGGGACTAATCATTTCAAGCATGATGACTACTATTTATTTATGTTGAGTGTGCAGCGTGTTTCATGAGCATATTAATTTCTTTTGTTCGAGCAACTGTAGGGACAATCATAAGCACGACATCATATCTTTTCTTTAGTAGAACATAGCATTTCTTTGCAATGGGTTAATCTGTGCAAGCAATTCATATAGCAAACTTAAGCAATACGTATGTATCACTTTTTCAGTGATTCTTACCATAGTCGACGGTCCGTCCCTGCACAAGACAAGGATTAGCATAAACATGATAAAACCAACATTTATCTATATGATCTAAACTCTTGAGGCACATTGATCTTTTAGCAATTATTCATTTACTTTGAACGACAGAGCTATGACTCTGCCTTTATTTCTTTTCTTTTAGTCAGAGCCGAAGCCCTTCAGATAACAGAGTCGAGCTTCCAGATAACAGAGCCGAAGCCCCTAGATGACAGAGTCAAGCTTCCAGATAACAGAGCCGAAGCCCCTAGATGACAGAGTCGAGCTTCCAGATAACAGAGCCGAAGCCCCCAGATAACATACCGGCACCCATTTTCACATGGGGCTCTTAGTGCTTCTTCTATTTTCTTTGATTCAGAGCCGAAGCTCCTACGTGTTTTATCTTTTCTTTTTAGCAAGGCAACAGTTAATGATTAAGGCACATCTCTACTTTAGCATGCATAACGAGGAGTCATATTCGGGACACTATTTATCATTAGCATGGCAGGCATCATAGCGTTTCTTATTTGCAAGCAAGCAGTTCTACTTCTTATCCATGCAGATTATCCAGTTTCTTGTATTAGCAAGGCAACAAGTCTTCTTATTAGCATACAGATTAATTCTTTTTCTGTTCTTAGCATAGCAACATGTGAAATCTCTTATAAGTATACATACTGGTTACAATCTTGTTATTAGCATGATAAGATTCTCTTTATCAAGGCAACATGCGAATTCTCTTAAAGCATACTCAATAATTTACTATCTTGTTATTAACAAATATCATTCAATCAAAAACTCAGATTCTTATTAGGCGTAAGCGAATCAGCAAATGAGACTTCGTCTACTCACCCAGATCAATCTTTTTCTGTTACAGAGCCAACAATCCGATCTTTCTGTCTATCTAGTGCCTTCGCAGAGCGGGTGTCACCCTCACTTTTCTAAGATAGGGGTAAAATGGTAATTTTCCATTTTAAAATATTTTAGGATTTTTTATTTCATGAATGTTAATATTTAATGATTATAGGAGTCGGGTTCGAATTTTATCTCATTCCGACTTATTTCGGGATTCCGGGAAATTTCGACTTAAGTTGTGCTTAACACATTAATTAGCCATAGCCCACCAAACTCATCATTTAGGTCTAGGAGTTTGGTCTAATCCCACATGAGTGATTAGGCCTAATTATGATTTTTATTTGGTCTTTTCAAACCCCCAAACCCTAATACCATTTAACCCTTCATAAAGTAAAGGAGAGGGGCAAACTTGTAATTATGAAAGGGGACAAATATCCCCTTATATGGCAGCCACCTCTCTCCCCCTTTTCACCCATTCACACTTCAATATTTCTCCATCTTCTTCTCCAAGTGTTCTTCAAAGAAAGAAGAGCAAATCTCTTGGAATCATCTCCAAATCAAAGTTCCCTTTCCAATATTCTTCCATCAATCTCTCCCTCTACCTCAAGTGGTGCTTCTACAAACTTTTGGGAGCAAGAGGAGAAGAGGTGTGTCCTAAACAATTCACTTTGTGTCGGAGTCGTGTTGGAGAATTTTGTATTGGGATCCATCTCCCAATATGTACAAACTATCCTCTATTTTCTATTTTCTCATCATGTAGAATAGTTTTGACCAAGTAGGATTGATCCCCATGGTTGTGTCCCTATTTGTGTCAAGTTTGAGTCCATTTGGTGTGTCCTAGGAAGAGTTTTGGTTTGTGCTTGTGTCCTACTGTTTTTCCCCAAGTTGGACACCCGAATAATATTTAGTTTTGCCTCTAAGTGGTTTAGACACTTTAATTTCATATTTGTGTTAGTGTTGTGGAGTGTAATATTCATATTTAGTGTGTGTGAGAGTGTGTCTATATATATGTATACACATGAGTGTGTGTTTATATATATATATATATATATATATATATATATATATATATATATATATATATATATGTGAGAGAGTGTCCATATATGTATATATGTGTGTGTCTCTATATATATATTAGTGTGTGTGTGTGTATTTATATATAGAGAGGGGAATGGATGAGAGAATATATATATATGAGTGTTTATATATATTTAGAGAGGATTTATAGAGAGAATTAGAGGAGAGAATGGAGGAGAATAGAAGGGAATTAGAGAGGAGAATAGAGGGGAGAAGAGGGAAAGAAGAGGAAGGCATAGCAGCAGCAGCTGGGGGGGACCAAGGGGCTACTGCCCCCCCCCCCCCCAACACAGCAGCAGCAGCAGCTGCATTAGCAGCAGCAGCAAGCAGCAGGAACAACAACAGTAGCAGCAACAAAGGCATATTTACCCCCCCCATTTGATCCCCCGTAGACCTACATATGTATACCTATATATATACATATATACCCCTATATATAGCTATATATACACCTATATATACTCTCTAACTAACCCCTAAAACTAGTCCTAAGTGGAGTGGAAAAGTGAGATAGAGTGATGAGTGGTTGAGTGAATTAGAATCAAGTGAAGGGGGGATTTTGAGTTAGGAGCGTCGGAACGCATCCAAACTTGGAGGGGACTTAGTTAGTATAAAATAGAGTTTATGGGTAGGCTCCTAGGTTGAAATCGGGATTCCGTTTGAGAATTGGAGAAGAGTATCGCGCGATATCATTGAATATCTTGAGATACTCAAGATAACGGGTAAACGACCAACATGGACCGTAAGATGGACTGGATGTCCACTCTACCTAGAGAACTTGGTAGGTAATGATGGTATAGGCTAGTATCCTACTACCCTAGGAAGTCGGGAGTGGAATTCCTAAGAGAAGGCCACTTGGCGTCAACGTTAGAGTGGTTTAAGGGTATGTGTTTTAAGGGGTAATCGGGGAAATTCACAATACGGGGTTCGGATATTCGGATCGACTTAAAACTTTGGTGACTTGTTAGGTACACCCTATAAATATCATATTTGAACCGATTTTGGCTCGGTTGACCCAGAGTTGACTTTTTATCCAAAAGTCAACCGTGAGCCAACACTTTGTCTAGATTTGACCAAATCCAAACTAGAGTTGACCAGTTGACCAAAAGTCAACTGTTGGTCAACATTTGACCAGTTTGACCAAGGGTTGACCTAGAGTTGACCATAGTTGACCATGACCAGTTGACCAAAAGTCAACTGTAGGCCAACTCTTGACCCCGTTTGACTTTCTTCGACTTGTTTTGACCTGCGATGACTGGTATGACCTAGAGTTGACTTGGTCTGACTTAGATTGACTTGATATAACTTGATTTGACCTAGATTGACTTGACATGACTTAGTGTAACTCAGTGAGACCTAGTTTGACCTAAATTTTATATCATTCATTGTGAATCATTCTTAACTTTGTTAAAACCTAAATTAACATGCAATATCTCATATTTAGGTTTTTGATTACCACTCTAAGCATTGATATACCCTACAGCTCAGGACAGCAGGCGAGTATATTCTCTGATAGCAGTTACTTGTTTTGATATCTTCTCTACCAGTTCAGTTATAGTGTTTACTTGATTCTCGACACATTGGTGCACGAACTAGTATTGTCGGATTCCTGTCATGAGATGTCATTCCTGGATTTCTTGGGATACGAGTACTTGCTTGGTCTTGATTCTTGTACTTGTATTGACGACGATTCCTGAAGAGGACTTGCTCCCCTCTTAGGGAATCCTGCGTCATGACGTGTTATGTCCGAATTCGTATACTATTTGGGGATGGAGAATTTTATAGATAGTGTGATCAATGTCCACCTTGAATTACTACTTGTAACATAGCTATACCCTCACCTCACGATGGGTATAGCCTGACCTGTGCTACTACTTGCTCCATAGCTTGCCATCCCGGTCGGGCCGAGTCCACGTACTTGTAGCCGGTCGGCTGGAAGCCTGATTCTTGACCCATACCGATCACATTATGCTATAATATTCGAGGCACTTTTATATTTATTACATCAGTTACTGTAACACCCATATCTCAGAACACGTATTTTGTTAAGCCTGCATGTATCTTGGACCTGTATTTTATTTTCTCAGATTCTGGCATGTAATTGTATTTTGGCTCGACTTGCAGATTTTTGGTTTTCTCGTAAAATGGGTTTTGACTTGGCTTGGTTTTATTTTGTGGAGTAGGATTGGTTTGGTTTGGTTTGGATTGGTTTGGTTTAGCATGCATTGGACCACCTTAGCCTATGCTTCACCCTCAACACACCACAACCACCCTCATTAAAACCACACCTACCTTTTCTCTCTCCTCATAACTCTTTTATTTATTTTCTCCATCTCCTTCTTCTTCCTTCCTCTACATAACTCACCAACACCCATAGGCAAGTGCACCTTGCCACCACATGAGAATCCTATTTTATTTGTCCATTAGCTAGATTAGGCCATGGAGATCAACATTAGAACTTGACATTTTGTGATTTGGAGTCTCCTTTGTTCTAGATTTAAGTTTTCTCTATTTTCGGATTTACATGGTTTTGAACTATTTTAGTTGGGTTTTTGTGGGTTTTGATGCTTCCATGTGGAAGAGAACTCAATTTTACTCAAGTTAGAACTTTGAAAATTTAGATTTGGGTTTGATTTGACCAAGATGTGAAGATTTGAACTTTGGTGTTCTTGAGGTGTTCCTCTCGGCCTGGAGATGAAGACTGCAGCCTGCGCTCTTTAGCGCAGTGCTGGACTGCGCATCCCCTCTTGGCCTGCGCTCTTTAGCACAGCGTCGACCGTGCTGCTTGCCCCTTGGCGAACTGCGCTCAGCCCCATGCACCATCCACCCCTGCGCAGTCTGCTCATGCGCAATCTAACCCCTGCGCAGTCTGCTCATGCGCAATCTAACCCCTGCGCAGTTCACCCCTGCGTAGTCTGCTCATGCGCAATCTAACCCCGCACGCTTGGACCCTGCGCACTTCAACCCTGCGCCAACCATTCCTGCGCCAACCATTCCTGTGCCAACCATTCCTGCGCCATCCACCCCTGCGCAACCCACTGGCCCATGATGATTTGGTTTTATTTCTTGGACTTGGCTTCTCTTTTGTGGATTAGGTTTTGAGATCTTGTTTCACACAGCACGACTACCTTGACCCCAACACGACCTGGCATGATTTTCATTATTTGATATGACTAGTACGATTTTCGTAATTTCTGTGATTTATGATCCTAGTACTTCCTGATTTTCTGGAAAATGACCCGATGGGGTGCATTCTTGACTTGTAACCTGATAACTTGATAGTGGCCCGTGGCGGCGTACTGACTTGACTTGACTTGTAACTTGTAACTTGACTTGTAACTTGTAACTCGACTCGTATAACCAACTTGACACCGTGGGTGTTCCTGCTTTCTTCTTGTACAATCCACCTGTCTTGTCTTGCATCATGTCTAGGACGTGACTCCTTGGTTCCCACGGTCAGGGATTTATACTGAATCTGGATTAGGCTAATGATTAGATCAAACTATAGTTCATAGAGAATTTCCAGTCACAGGCAATCTCGTTATCTGGGCGCTTTAATTGGACTTGTAGTTTGCCGACGAGTAGAGCACATTTCCAGCACACTGTCATGTGTTGCACCTCTAAGTCACCTAAGGGTATATCGTCTCCTGGGCGATGTACCCAACCATACTCTCAACCCGCGGAAGGATAACTGGATGGTCTGCAGGGCTTGGGACTGGGAAATTCTCACTTGTATCTTGTTAGTAATTAGGCTTGTGATAACCCTAGTTAGTTAAAGTAGTAAGCCGTAGTATTCTGCTTGGCCGCTTGTGAATGGATGATGTCTAGCCCTGTCTAAGTCTTGTCTAGTTCCTGTACCCTGGTACTCCTGAGCATGATTGTTTTACTTGTTGTAACAACCCCGGTCCTTGTTTGGTTTACGGGTTGTAATCTGGCTCCCGGAATGGTTCTGTGTCCCTAGTCGTTTATTGTCCTGCTGTACTTCTATTACTTGTACTTTTTTTCCATTTTCTTATGTTCTGATATGCTGGTTTTGTTCTTATTCGTGGCCTCCTTTGTGGCACTTGCTCTTTCTGGGGTTTGATCCAGCTGGTTTTGTGTGGACAGATTTCGGAGTAGCACCCGAGGATCTACCGAACCTCCAGCCCGATGGTGGCGACTAGAAGGAACCCGGGCTACGAGTGGGTTTTCCATTTTGTTTCGCTCACTCTATTGTAAAATTATTCTTTTGAGGCGTTTAGCCGACGAGCACCTGTTAGCTCGATGCCCATTTACTTACTGTCTGCCTACGGGCTGTAAACATGATTGACGAATCCTATGGTTGATCATGTATGACTTAACTCTTGCTAGTCCTAGCATTTTGTACGACTAGCTTCATGATCAGCTGATATATAATATTTGGGATGCCTTTTATTGTATATTTGGTGGTCAAACATCTTGTAACTATATTACTTGCTTGAGATTGAGACAATAGGCTGGACCTTAAGAGACCATTGGCTTGTAGTAAACCCTCATATCTAGACAGCCGTGACCGTATAGCGAGATGGACTTTATTTCAATATACGTAGCTGGCTATGTTCGCCCCCGCTCTCCAATATTCTGGTTCTGGGGCGTGACATGGTTTAAGTGGTGGCCCATGCAGGTCTTGTCAATCAAGAAATGTGAGGGTTTACCGATAGATATCTCAATCAGTACTCGTCCTTGATCTCCTATCATATCCTCTGAATCTATGGAATCTTGACTTGATCACATGCTTGTATCGTTGATCTGTCCTGGTCCTCCCTTATTATTTTTCCCTGTGTCGTCTTCTTCAGCGGCATTGTACCTGACCTCGCCGATCAGTAAGGTAGAGCACTTCATGTGGACCAGCAGCCCGGAGACCAAGCCCAACACTCCGGAGTAGCCTCCAGAGTTGTGCCTACTGGAGGAGAGCCCCCAGTTCAGCCCGTTCAGCCTGCCGAGCCGGATGATGGCACTTTGGTAGGTCTTATCAGGACCTTGATAGCTTTCCAAGATCGTCGAGGAGACGCCTTGCACCAGGTAGTGGCAGATGCTTTGACCAGGGGCGGTCACCCAGGGAACAGCGCGGCCAACAGCTTCAAGCGCCTGAACCCTCCATTCTTCGACGGCAGTGAAGATACGATTGCCGCGGACGCTTGGCTTCAGGATATCGAGGTAATTCTGGAAGCAGCTAGAACACCCGAGAATGAGAAGGTGGCCGTGGTACGGCTACAGTTGCTGGACTTGGCTCGCAGTTGGTGGGCAGCACAGGACATGGGATTAGTGGCACCCATTGCTTGGGCAGTATTTAGAGAGATATTCCAGACGAAGTATTTTGATGCTGTAGCTCGGTACGACCTACAGACGAGATTTACCAACTTGAAGCAAGGAGGCAACTAGACTCAGTAGGTTATGCCCCTACCTTGGTGGCGACCGAGTTTGATAGGGCCCAGCGATTCCAGTAAGGACTGTATTTGGAGATCTTGTTAGCAGTCGAGCAGTTCGAGCACCAGACGTTCGATGCAGTATTGAGAGCGGCTAGGAGGCATGAGTACACCTCCCAGCGGATCGTGGATAGGATCGGAGGTAGGAAGCGGTCCCACAGTCAGATGCACCAGTCATCAGCTCCAGCCCCGGCAGCTAGAAGTTTGACTATTGGAACTCCGAGGCGGGCGGCCTCAGTAACGTCGGTTCAGCATTCGACCCCGACGTACCCGCAGCAGCAGAAGTAGACTTCCGCGATGGGTTGTTCTCATTATGGGAAGCCAGGTCATGTGGTAGCAGATTGTCGTAGGGCACAAGGATTGTGCTTGGCTTGTGGAGCGGCAGATCACAAGATATGAGCTTGCCCGAATAGGGGTAGTTCATCCTCTTCCAACCTAACCAGTCCATCGGTTAGGGGACCAGCACCTACGCAGCAGCAGTAGTACCCGAGGCCCTTATTGCCTCAAGCCCAGGCGTTTTATCAGCAGAACCAGCAGCAGTACACCCAAGCCCAAGTGCAAAGCAGGCAGAGAGGTTTCCAGCAGAGGGGACCTGCAGCTAGAGGTCAGGCCATGATGATGGCTATGGAAGAAAAAGTTGCACCAGGTGAGGTAGTGGCAGGTACTATTCTCGTCAACTCCTCTCCAGCATTGGTATTATTTGATTCTGGTGCATCGCATTCATTCATGTCTGCACGATTCGCGACACGGATAGGATTGGAGCCAGAGTCATTATCAGTAAGACTCAATATACTTACTGGTAATGGTCTTGTGGGAGTAAATCGAGTGTTTTCCTCGTGTCGGATCGTAGTTAGCGGTAGAGAGTTTTCCGCTAGATTTATAGAGTTCCCTATGGCAGACTATGATGTAGTCTTAGGCATGGATTGGTTGAGGAACCAGTATGCTAGGATAGACTGCCATGTTGGCAGAGTTGTTTTCAGCATTCCAGGAGAGCCAGAGTTTTCATTTTCCAGAGGCGCAGTGGAACCATCATCCCTAGTATTGCGGATGGCAGTAGCAGCAGTGCAGTTGTCCAGGATAGTTGAAGAATTTCCAGATGTTTTCCAGAGGAGCTTCCAGGAATACCGCCAGAGCGGGAGATCGAGTTCACTATAGACTTAATCCCCGGAACAGCACCAGTATCAGAGCGAGTCTACAGAATGGCGCCTTCAGAGTTGGAGATTTTGTACAAGATGATTGAAGAACTCAGGACCAAGGGATTCATTCGTGCAAGTGGATCGCCCTGGGGAGCCCCGATGCTTCTTGTGAAAAAGAAGGATGGTACGTCCAGGTTATGTGTAGATTATCGTACCTTGAACTCAGTGACAATCAAGAACAGATACCCTCTCCCGAGGATAGATGACTTGTTTGATCAACTCAAAGGGGCTTCAGTGTTTTCGAAGATAGACTTGCGGTCAGGATACCATCAGATCAGAGTCAGAGAGCAGGACATCCCGAAGACAGCGTTTAGATCGAGATATGGGCATTGGGAGTTCTTTATTATGCCCTTTGGAGCGACCAATGCGCCGACCGTATTCATGGACCTCATGAATCGTATTTTCATGTCTTACTTGGATCAGTTCGTGATCGTGTTCTTAGATGATATCCTGGTCTACAGCAAGAGTGAAGCAGAGCACGAGCAGTATCTCAGAATCGTCCTTCAGACGCTTAGAGAGCATCAGTTGTACGCCAAGTTCAGTAAATACGAGTTCTGGCTCGATCGTATTTCGTACTTGGGTCACATCATTACCCGAGGAGGAGTGGAAGTGGATTCCCAGAAGATTGTGGCTATCGAGTCATGGCCAGTACCCAGCTCAGTGGCAGAAGTTCGCAGTTTCCTTGGATTGGCCGGCTACTACCGGCGGTTTGTATCAGATTTTGCAAGGATTTCAGCGTCGATGACCCAGTTGACCCGCAAGGATGTGCAGTTTGCTTGGACAGCAGAGTGCCAGGAATCATTTAAGAAGTTGAAGCGAGGTTTGATAACGGCTCCCATTCTCACACTTCCAGATGGGACCGGAGGATTCACAGTTTATTACGACGTTTCAGGCAGAGGATTGGGGTGTGTCTTGATACAGCATGGGAAGGTAATATCTTATGCATCACGTCAATTTCGTGATCATGAGAAGAATTACCCGACTCACGATTTGGAACTGGCAGCAGTAGTGTTTGCACTTAAGTTGTGGAGGCACTACTTGTACGGAGATAGAGTGGAGATATTTACTGATCACAAGAGCCTGAAGTATGTTTTTACCCAGAAGGACCTTAATATGCGGCAGAGAAGATGGCTTGAGCTATTGGTAGACTACGATGTGGATTTGCAGTATCATCCAGGGAAGGCCAACGTAGTAGCAGATGCGTTGAGCAGGAGAGCCGGAGTTTATTTCCTGACGGCGCAACCAGAGTTACTGGCCGATCTTCAGAAGATGGAAATTGAAGTGGTTCTTTCTACCAGTGTGGCATTGATGGCCAGTCTACAGGTTCAGTCCAGCATAGTTGAGAGAATTCGGATAGCGCAGTCTACAGATTCCAAAATTCAGCGGCTCATAGCAAAGTGCGAGGCAGGAAGAAGGCCAGAGTTGTGCATTCATGAAGATGGTATACTTCGGCACGGCACTCGTCTTTTTGTACCCAGTGGAGATATCAGACATGAGGTCATGGCAGAAGCTCACAGTTCACAGTATTCTATTCATCCCGGTGGCACGAAGATGTACCGTGATATTCGTCAGCATTTCTGGTGGAATGGCATGAAGAGGAAGATAGCCCGATTTGTCTCTCGGTGTTTGGTTTGCCAGCAGGTTAAAGCTGAACATCAGAGGCCCGCTGGACTTCTTCAGCCCCTGCCGATTCCAGAATGGAAGTGGGAGCATGTGACCATAGATTTTGTGACTGGATTGCCTAGATCCCCGGCTGGTCGAGATGCTGTTTGGGTTATAGTTGACCGGCTCACGAAGGTGGCTCATTTTCTCCCATTCAGAGTTGGACAGTCAACGGCTCAGTTGGCAGAGATGTACCTCAGGCAGATTGTCAGGCTTCACGATGTGCTCGTCAGTATCACCTCGGACCGAGATTCTAGGTTTACATCACACTTTTGGCGTAGCCTGCAAGAGAGTTTGGGGACTCGTCTCCAGTTCAGCTCGGCATATCATCCGCAGACAGATGGCCAGTCAGAGCGCACAATCCAGACCCTTGAAGACATGTTGAGATCTTGTACACTTGACTTTGGCGGTTCGTGGGAAGATCACCTGCACCTGGTGGAGTTCTCGTACAACAACAGCTTCCAGGCCAGCATCCAGATGGCACCATTCGAGGCTTTGTATGGTAGGAAGTGCAGATCCCCGCTAGCGTGGGATGATGTTGGAGAGAGGCAGATGCTTGGTCCAGAAATGATTGCCCAGACAGTTGAATAGTCAGAAGAGTCAGGGATCATCTTCGAGTTTCCCAAGATCGCCAGCGGCATTGGGCCGATGCTCATCGACGTCCCTTAGAGTTTGCTATCGGCGACCATGTATTCCTTAGGATCTCGCCTAACCGCGGCGTCATTCGTTTTGGCGTGCGGGGAAAGCTTAGTCCTAGGTATATAGGACCGTTCGATATCCTGGAGCGAGTAGAAGATGTATCCTATCGTCTTGCTCTTCCGCCGTCGTTAAGTGAGGTGTATGATGTATTCTATGTGTCCCAATTGTGACGGTATATCTCGGACCCGAGCCATATCCTAGACCATTCGGAATTGGTTGTTGGTACCAACCTTTCGTATGAGGAGAGGCCCGTGTCTATATTGGACCGGAGGAAGAAGATACTCAAGAACAAGACTATTAACTTAGTCCGTGTTGCTTGGGGTCATCACTCTCTAGGTGAGTCAACATGGGAGCGTGAGGACGACATCCGATCGCGATATCCCTACCTGTTTGACTCATAAGGTATAATATCTTCCTTATGCCTTATGCTTTCCATCCCTTGCTTGCATGAGTGATTGTTTGATTGACTGCTTAGTATAGCTTGCATGTAAATAAGTATGACTTGTCCTTGTCTCTCTAGCCTCTTAAATTAAATTTCGAGGACGAAATTCTTTTAAGGTAGGTAGAGTTGTAACACCCATATCTCAGAACACGTATTTTGTTAAGCCTGCATGTATCTTGGACCTGTATTTTATTTTCTCAGATTCTGGCCTGTAATTGTATTTGCTCGACTTGCAGATTTTTAATTTTCTCGTAAAATGGGTTTTGACTTGGCTTGGTTTTATTTTGTGGAGTAGGATTGGTTTGGTTTGGTTTAGCATGCATTGGACCACCTTAGCCAATGCTTCACCCTCAACACACCACAACCACCCTCATTAAAACCACACCTACCTTTTCTCTCTCCTCATAACTCTTTCATTTATTTTCTCTATCTCCTTCTTCTTCCTTCCTCTACACAACTCACCAACACTCATAGGTAAGTGCACCTTGCCACCACATGAGAATCCTATTTTATTTGTCTATTAGCTAGATTATGCCATGGAGATCAACATTAGAACTTGACATTTTGTGATTTGGAGTCTCATTTGTTCTAGATCTAAGTTTTCTCTATTTTCAGATTTATATGGTTTTGATCTATTTTAGTTTGTTTTTTGTGGGTTATGATGCTTCCATGTGGAAGAGAACTCAATTTTACTCAAGTTAGAACTTTGAAAATCTAGATTTGGGTTTGATTTGACCAAGATGTGAAGATTTGAACTTTGGTGTTCTTGAGGTGTTCCTCTCGGCCTGGAGATGAAGATTGCAGCCTGCGCTCTTTAGCGCAGTGCTGGACTGCGCATCCCCTCTCGGCCTGCGCTCTTTAGCGCAGCGCCGACCGTGCTGCTTTCCCCTTGGCGAACTGCGCTCAGCCCCATGCACCATCCACCCCTGCGCAGTCTGCTCATGCGCAATCTAACCCCTGCGCAGTTCACCCCTGCGCAGTCTGCTCATGTGCAATCTAACCCCTGCGCAGTTCACCCCTGCGCAGTCTACTCATGCGCAATCTAATCCCGTGCGCTTGGACCCTGCGCACTTCACCTTGCGCACTTCACCCCTGCGCCAACCATTTCTGCGCCAACCATTCCTGCGCCATCCACCCCTGCGCAACCCACTGGCCCATGATGATTTGGTTTTATTTCTTGGACTTGGCTTCTCTTTTGTGGATTAGGTTTTGAGATCTTGTTCCACACAGCACGACTACCTTGACCCCAACACGACCTGGCACGATTTTCAGTATTTGATATGACTAGTACGGTTTTCGTGATTTTTGTGATTTATGATCCTAGTACTTCCTGATTTTCTGGAAAATGACCCGATGGGGTGCATTCTTGACTTGTAACCTGATAACTTGATAGTGGCCCGTGGCGGCGTACTGACTTGACTTGACTTGTAACTTGTAACTTGACTTGTAACTTGTAACTCTACTCGTATAACCAACTTGACACCGTGGGTGTTCCTGCTTGCTTGCTTGTACAATCCACCTGTCTTGTCTTGCATCATGTCTAGGACGTGACTCCCTGGTTCCCACGGTCAGGGATTTACACTGAATCTGGATTAGGCTAATGATTAGATCAAACTATAGTTCATGGAGAATTTTCAGTCACAGGCAATCTCGTTATCTGGGCGCTTTAATTGGACTTGTAGCTTGCCGACGAGTAGAGCACATTTCCAGCACACTGTCATGTGTTGCACCTCTAAGTCACCTAAGGGTATATCGTCTCCTGGGCGATGTACCCAACCATACTCTCAACCCGCGGAAGGATAACTGGATGGTCTGCAGGACTTGGGACTGGGAAATTCTCACTTGCATCTTGTTAGTAATTAGGCTTGTGATAACCCTAGTTAGTTAAAGTAGTAAGCCGTAGTATTCTGCTTGGCCGCTTGTGAATGGACGATGTCTAGCCCTGTCTAAGTCTTGTCTAGTTCCTGTACCCTGGTACTCCTGAGCATGATTGTTTTACTTGTTGTAACAATAAATGGATAGGGACAAGTGCTATTCAGGCGAAGGGTTACAACCCCGATCCTTGTTTGGTTTATGGGTTGTAATCTGGCTCCCGGAATGGTTCCGTGTCCCTAGTCGTTTATTGTCCTGCTGTACTTCTATTACTTGTACTTTTCTTCCATTTTCTTATGTTCTGATATGCTGTTTTGTTCTTATTCGTGGCCTCCTTTGTGGCACTTACTCTTTCTGGGGTTTGACCCAGCTGGTTTTGTGTGGCCAGATTTCGGAGCAGCACCCGAGGATCTACCGAACCTCCAGCCCGATGGTGGCGACTAGAAGGAACCCGGGCTACGAGTGGGTTTTCCATTTTGTTTCGCTCACTCTATTGTAAAATTATTCTTTTGAGGCGTTTAGCCGACGAGCACCTGTTAGCTCGATGCCCATTTACTTACTGTCTGCCTACGGGCTGTAAACATGATTGACGAATCCTAGGGTTGATCATGTATGACTTAACTCTTGCTAGTCCTAGCATTTTGTACGACTAGCTTCATGATCAGCTGATATGTAATATTTGGGACGCCTTTTATTGTATATTTTATGGTCAAACATCTTGTAACTATATTACTTGCTTGAGATTGAGACAATAGGCTGGACCTTAAGAGACCATTGGCTTGTAGTAAACCCTCATATCTAGACAGCCGTGACCGTATAGCGAGATGGACTTCATTTCAATATACGTAGCTGGCTATGTTCGCCCCCGCTCTCCAGTATTCTGGTTCTGGGGCGTGACAATTACATGATTTACAGTTCAGCTTACTTTTCCTGCATGATTCACCCTGACATGATTTCCAGTTTACATATCCTGTTATACTTACATCTTGATATGTTCATCTTGTACTCTATTATAATTGACTGTTAGAGCATTTGTCATTACTATGGAATTTGTTGCCAGCGTTGTACTCGTTCATTTTCCTGACAGGATAACGTTATGATATATCCAGATGACATAGATGCGGACTGCTCTACCTACTATGGGTATGGTCAGGACGTAAACTGCGACCAGTTGACACCCTTGGATACAGTGGATGATAGTACTTCTGTCTAGATCTTTTTAGCTAGGTTTGACTGGACTGCGATCCAGCTAGCTTTCAGACTGTAGTTTTCTATGTTATATTTTGAGACCCTGAGATGTTATGTATATATCTGGGCTTGTGTCGGACACTGGACTTATTTATATTTTCATCTATCATATGTCTTTCCTTCTGAGCTATCTACCTTAGTTTTATCCTGTGATTGAGACTGTATTGTTATGTCACCTCCACTCGAAGTGTATATACTGTACAGGTACCTTTATACTGTTAGTCGTAGTATTTACAGACGTTATATACAGCGTTCTACCGTCGATACTGCGACGTAGGCTGGACGTACCCACGTGCTCGTGTCCCTCATAAGGGTGCGGGTCGTGACAGCGGGGCACTACAAATAGTGCTCCTATCAGGCAAAATAATAGGACAGACAGGGCCCTCAAAGCAATCAACTAAACAGACACGAGAACCTGTCGCATGAAGAGTAGTCCCAATATCGAATATCCAGGTGACAGAAGAATTCTTACCCATCAGACGATCAGAGTTTGAAGAACTAGGGTTGGAAGGATTATCTTTACCCAGCAAGCTCATCAGTTTCTGCCATTGTTCACCTGAGAGTGGTGAAGGATACCCTCCATGCATCATATTTGTCGAACTCCCAGCAAGACCAGCAGGGACACCATGACCAGCAGTGGCGACATGATGAACAACCCCTGCGCCACCAGTACCGCGTCCCCCATCACGTCTCTGCTGTGGTGCCGGACCTCTGCCACCACCAGCACCACGTCCGCCCTCACGCCGAGGACGAGTCTCCCACCACTCTGGATAGCCAATCTTGGCAAAGCAATTTGCAACATCATGACCTATTTTCTTGCAATGAGTACAGATCATACCTGATTTGTCCCGAGAATATGAGGTTCTACTATTAGAAGTAGTAGAAAGACGAGGTGAAGTCTTCATAGCAATGGCCAACACCTCCTCAGCAGCGGTTTGGACCTGAGATTTTTGCATATCCTCCTCCTCACGGACTGCCTGGTATGCCCGATCTAAACTTGGCTGAGGATCCTGAGCCAGAAGATTAGATCGGGTATGACCATACAACTCAGCATTCAACCCATACATAAAGTCCTGAAAGTGGTCTTCATCCCTCATAGCCTGTAGCTTTGCAGCAAGTTCACCACAGGTACAAGTAGACAATGGGAAATAAGCAGCTTGTTCATCCCACAAAGACTGCAAATTTCCAAAGTAGGTTTCCACAGACATCGAAGCCGTTTGTTTACACTCAGCCAAAGCCACCTTAATTTGTTGCTTCCGAGTGCCATTACTAACAACAAATCTTTTCTCCAACAAGTTCCACAATGGATAAACCTCTTCAAAGTACGACAAAGATTTCTTCAGAGATGGATCAATGGTATTAAGAACCCATTGAACCAATAGCGCTTGCACACATCTCCAATCAAGTAATTTACTAGCATCATTAACAGGTTTGATTTTAGTACCTTCCAGAAAAGTGATCTTTCGCCTAGAGACCAGGGAGAGACGTATCGACCGAGACCACTCAGCATAGTTCGGTCCACGAAAAATAATAGGAGTAATGATATTTCCTGGTTGATCAGCAGAACTCAGAAAATATGGATCCTTCGGATTAGGATAATTTGGGTTGTGTGCACCGCCACCACCAGTCGCGATGGAGTAACTGGACGCAGCATCATCAACCATCGCGAATGTCGGGTGTACAAAATTTTGTACAACGCCGACAGATCGGTCGAACGAGCGGCGAATCGACCGCTGATGGACGGTGTCGGCGGCGAATCGACCACGATCGGGGCGCCGGATCTAGCGCGTAGAACTAGGAGGCACGGATGTCGGGTGTACAAAAGTTTGTACAACGCCGACAGATCGGCCGAACGAGCGGTGAATAGGCCGCTGATGGACGGGATCGGCGGCGAATCGGCCGCGATCGGGGCGCCGGATCTGGCGCGTAGGGGTCGACGCAGGCGCGTAGGGGTCGGCGCGTAGGGGCGCCGGATCTGCCGCGTAGGGGTCGGCGCAGGCGCGTAGGGGTCGCCGATTCGCCGGCGGGTTCAGTCGGGAGGAGGGGCGCCGGATCGGGCGCCGCGCGGGATCCACGGGTAGGGGTTGGCCGGTGCAGTCGGGCACCGGATCGGAAGGAGGGGCGCCGGATCGGACGCGGGTGGAGGAGGATAGATTTTGGCGGCTAGGGTTTTTCTGGAGGCTCTGATACCATGTAGAAAATAATAATGCCTTGTTTATTGATGGGGGCTGATTACAATATATATAGTGTCTACATGATTGGGCTTATGGACCATATTTACAATAGTTACAAATATAATCTAACATTTCCTCCTCAATTCCTTTGGCACCCAAACATAGGAAAGTAATCACTTTCCTTTCCCAACCCGGAGATTCTGCGAACCAAACGTGGCCTTAGAGCATCTCCAACCCTATTGTGAGTTTAGAAAAAATGGTTGCCACATAGGAATGATAAACTTTCATTCCAAAAATTCTTCTCCAATGCAAATGTAGAATAAACACATGGAGTTGACATGGCAACGACATAGCAAGGACAATGTGAAGTTGGTTGTCTAGATCTAGACAATGCACTTCACAATGACTTTGTCTCCACATCATCAATTATGAATATAAATATTTATAAAAAAAGTTGAAGAAGTGGATGAGTTGTCTTGGAAGTTGAAAAAAATACTTTTTATTGTCTTCTCAATACTTTTGCATTTGAGAAAATTTTTCTATCTCATTGTCTTTTGAGATTTAGTTTTGTCACATAAATAAAACATTGTCTTGTGGCTCATGCCACATAGGAGCCACTTAAGACTCACAACACTTAACAAGACAATAGGATCGGAGATGCTCTTAGCTTGAGTCTGGCCTAGAGAGTCGGGCTGCCGAATCCTCCGTCTGGCCCACAACGAAGTCCAGTCCAAACCATCCGACGGTGGTCGAGGATCCAACGGTTCCGGACAGCTAGGGTTTCTCCAAACCCATCCTTTAAAAGCTAGAAGTCGGCTCTCGTTCTTCTTTCTTCCGCTCGTACCAATTTATCGAGACCCTCTTCTTCTTCTTCCGCCGCCATGGTGAGTCCCAAAGTTTCTTCCTGAAGAACTAATTTCTAACTATTGAACACTCTTATGATTCTCTTCCGTCTTTGATTTCTACAGACGAAGCGCACCAAGAAGGCCGGAATCGTCGGCAAATATGGTCAGTATTTGTTGCCAAAGCCTCTTTGTTTGGTTTCTCTGTTGAGCGATCGATCGACTGATGATTCAAAGGTGGTCTTTTTATTTCATTTTTTTGATTCTCTATTGGGTTTGTATTCGTTTAGGTACTAGGTATGGTGCCAGTTTGAGGAAGCAGATCAAGAAGATGGAGGTCTCCCAGCACGCCAAGTACTTCTGCGAGTTCTGCGGAAAGGTGCGTATTTCGTTTCGATGTTGTTTGCATAATCAGTCGCGGTCTAGGAAGCACGAGCGCTCCAAAATTTCGGCCACCTCGTGTCCGACAAGTATCGGACACTCCGATGATACGTATTGGAGACTCGGCAGACACTTAAAAGTACAGGACACACCATAATAGGCTTCGTATCCGTGTCCGTGCAACATAGTCACGGGTTGGACACGCCACTAATTTCTCCGTGTCACAGTGTATTATGTCGTTATGTTGTGTACTCCTTAGCTGTCCTACGTGACACTCATGCTGTGTCGATTTTTTTTTTTTGCCAGTGTTTCTATGTTCCTAGAGTGCTATTGATAGAGAAAGTTCATTGCTTTTTGTTAACTTGTGTTCTTTGTAAGCTAAGCAGACTGAATGGTGCAAACTGAAATCTTGATTTATTACTGGTCACTTGGGGTCGTCATTGTAGTATCACTATGCTTTCTTTTGGACTAACTATCTTTTGGACCCAATATCTTATACTCTTCTAGTGTTATATTTTACTATTGAGGCATCGTTTGGAGCGATGGCGCTTATTAGTTTATGTTTTTTTAGTGTCGTCATTGAAGTATCACTAGAGTGCTATTGATAAGAGAGTTTCTTTTTGTTAGCTTGTGTTCTTTATTAGCCTAAGCAGACCTAACGGTGCAAACTGAAATCTTGATCTATTATTGATCAATTGGGATCGTCGTTGTTGCATCAATTTGCTCTCTTTTGGACTGATATGTTATACTATTCTATTTTACTATCGAGGTATTGTCTGGAGCAATGACCTCGTATTAGTTTATGGTTTTTTTATTGTTGTATTGCTAGTTGAAGATCATATGCCAAGAAGTTATTTGCACAAATTGGTGCATGATTCTCTCTTACAATTTTATTTGAAAATTAGGATCTTTATTATGCTTAGTTTTTGGACCTTGTCCCTTCTATTACAAAGATATACGTTGGATGGACACTGCTACTAACATGCTGTCGTTTTGTTTTACCTTGGAGTGTCCGTGGTGGGTTCTATACTTGCCAAACCCGAGTTGGATTCATCATTTATTTTTGAAGCATTTGTACATTGAACAAGACATGAAAAATATGATAGTCTTTGTGTTAATTATTTGCTCTCGACTGTTTTCTTGCTATCGATATATTACCCATTTGTCACTAAAAGAAAATCAAGAGTTGCCCATTTTGTCCACTGATGTATGATGCACGACTGTAATTTCCATTTCGTTTGGGACACTGTTACTGGAACCACACCTCCCATTGTGCAGTGTCATTTTAATGCCCTTTTAAGTTGTAACAAGTAATGTTAGCATGATATATCCAAGTACTGTAAACAATGTCCACCAGTGGACTCATGGCTGACTAAGAATAAAGGAACCATGGTTTAACGTGCAATTTTAAATTTCCCATTGATATTGCAATATCGTTTGAATAGAATTTGGGGTGATTTTGATACAAGGCTACCATTCGAATTTGACAAATTGTATCAACATGTTAGATGTACAATAGACAACAGACTTCCACGTCTGTTGAAAGTTGAAACATGGATACTTACAAATCTCCCGTGCATTTTGCTTACACCCTAGGTGCAAAACATTAGAGAGCAACTCTCTCATCCGAGGTTATATTTGTATGGTTGAAGAACTTCTCATCAATGCATTGGCATTTAACTGCATATTTCTTGATGGTGAAAGCGGCCATTAGTTTGTTTGTCCATTGTAGCAATTAGCAACGTACGAAGCAGCATGATTTTGATGAATACTATCTTGCTTTTCTCTTGGATCAGCTCAATGAAAATTTGCCATTAATTTACATGATGCTTGACAGTCTTTTTTTTTTTTTTTGTATTTCTGCACTGTATAATTACCAGTTGTTACTAAGTCGTTTCATTTACCCATTGGATGAGTCAATTTTCAGGTTCAACCATGAATATGGAATCCTCCCATTACCCATTCCCTTTCGTGAATGAATCATGTCTATTTTCACATCTAGGATTTAAATAGCGATAAATAATTGTCAATGGTTGATTATTTTTAATATATTTTTAGAATTTACATGATATATATTGATGTCAAGGGCAGATTTTCTTTTACAATGTTATAGGATTTCTAAATATAATATTTCACTTGTACCAAACCTTTTGAACTTCCATATGCAATCTCTCTTTTAGTTTCCCTGTTCCAAAATTGGATTTCGATCACGCTTTTATGACTTGCTTGTATTTTTCCGTATGACCCAACTTAGATTTCGGAATGTTTACCATTCATTGCTCCTATGGGTTGGTTTGGCACTTTTTCTTAACCCATTTTGGCCATGCTAATGTTTCAATTCGATCTTGATATTGTGTTATTTTCGTTACTAGTATGCTGTGAAAAGAAAAGCTGTGGGGATCTGGGGATGCAAGGATTGTGGGAAGGTGAAGGCTGGAGGTGCTTATACATTGAAGTGAGTGTAGTACCCTTGTGACCCTTCTAATTGCCATTCATGTATGTTGGTATAATACTGTTTCTGTATTGTTTACAGCACTGCCAGTGCTGTTACTGTGAGGAGCACCATTCGTCGCTTGAGAGAGCAGACTGAAAGCTGATGGGTTTTTTCCCCGAAGCACAAAGCATCTCTAGGGATTATCATGTGCCAGTTTCCAGTCACTTCGTTGAATTTGTTGACAATTTGTTTGTTATCAATGTTTTGTCTATGCATTTGAGACGCTAGATTGTTATTTCTAGTGTTAAATTCCAGCCTCCAGGGTCTTGACTTTTAGTAGTGTTCACTCGCACCTAATATTAGTATTTTGGTTCTAAAATAGTTGTTAATCCTTAATTACTCTTCTCAGTGATCCTCTGATTATTGTTGATGTTTGTTAGTACTAAACTGGCAGCAGCCAACATGTACTGCATCTTACTCTGAACTCTGTGAACCCTATGATGATTGTGGCATTGTTTGAATTATGGAATTGCTAGTGCCATGGTAGCTTCCGGTCGAATAAAGCTTTGTTGCGAAGCTACAAAACAAAATTTTATGAACATTTCTGAAAGCCAAATCTAGTGAGCATTTTTAATCGTCAGGAACTAGTGTTGTACTAGTTGGGTTTTTCCTGTGTCCAGGTTTGGTGTGTAACCAATTAAATTCCTGTAGGATGTTTTTATTGAGGCAAAACTGCTATGTATCACTTACAGCAGGATTTGCATTGGTGAACTTATCTTGCTGTAGAAAAAAAAAAGCTGGTTGCATGTAAATGTTACTTTGCAGGTGTATACGTGCATCAACCTAATATGTTTACTATTTGTAGTCATTAGGGAACCTTAATGAGTGATTTGCTTGTAGAGTGTGTAAGCAAGAACAACGATCCGCTCAATCTTGAAGTCCATCAACAAAAAAACATATTTTCGTACAACCAAAGATGCAAAGTAGCATAATATACAGATTGCAATAGATGAACAGCAAGGAAATATTTTGTAGTCATTGGTGACCTTAATCCATCTCCCTCCAATTGGAATATCTTTCTTCCTATGGTAGAAATTATTTTTTTAAAAATATACTTTTATCCTATATTGATGTAGATGAACTGATGAAGAAAGAATTTATATGTAGAAATTCTCTCAGGTCATCTCCAATGGAGGTTTCAAAAAAATTTCTCTCAATAGTGGTTTCTATCCCTATATTCGTCATACGTGATCTATGAGGATTTATATATGTAAAAACTCTCATAGAAATTCTTCTCTCTCATATAAATTAAAATTTGGCCATACTTTCAAACTAAATCATTAAATTGATCCTTTTATTTTCTGTCAAGTATGAATAAACAATAATATTATTACAATTAATTCTTATTACATTTTAAATAAACAAGAAATAATATATAATATATTAAACTATATCAAATAGTTTGTAGTCTTTTAAACTACTTTATATTTTTTTAGTTTTTCGAAATGAAAAATCCGTTATCCGATCCAAAACAAGCGAATAAGTCGATACCCTGAGTTCCCGTGGCGTGGCCCGTTGGAAATAGTGCAGCACCCCGGTGCTGTGGCGTGGGTTCGAGCCCCCTGCACCAGTAAAAAGTGGACACCCTAAAAAAAAAAGTCGATACCCTGATGGTCATAGAAAGAATCAAACCCAATTCCATGATATCGTAAACATTGATATAAAAATTTAGGGATATTTAGTTTTAGGGTCACACATATACATGGATATTAGGATTTGAGTCTCGAAATTGACTGTGTTAGAGTTTGGGTCTCACAATCATTGTTCACGTAGGCTAATGAACAGTGACTTCAAGACAAAAATCCTAACATCGGTCATTATCCATATATATGTGAGACCCTAAAACTAAATAACTCTAAAATTTAGTAAACTGATAGTACATGAACTTTGGGAGCTTCTAACCAAAGCTAAGAAGAGAGAGCAACTAATAACTGATGATATATGTTCTTTTTGTTGCCTAAACTTGCATACATCATTATATAATAATAATAAAAATAACAAATTAATTAGATAGAAATACTAATCACTTTTCCAAATTGAGGTTTAAATGTGAAAACTATTTCAGAACCATTGTTTGGCTATGGGAAGGAGACGCAAATTAAAACCTACCCTCCCTTTAATCAAGTTGTGCTCCCACAAGTAGTTGTTGGAAATATTCCAAGTGAATGAATAATTTTCAAATGTTGTGTTTGTTTGAAAGGATGTGTCCCTTCCAAAAGGTGTGTTCCTTCCACACAGTGTATTTGTTGACTTCTTGTGTCCTTTCATCATTTATAAAAGCACACTTATGTCAGTACTTGAGTCACTAATTCATACATTTGAGTACTCAGTTCGAGAGAGAGACTATTTGATTTGTTTCGTCCAGTTCCTACAATTTGAAGTGTTGCCATCGGAGGAGTTGGAGTTCCGTTGTATCCTGAAGACTAAATCATAAGCACCTGTGTGGGACAAATATTGTCTTAAGAACATTGATCCAAGTTTAAGCCTCGGTTTCGGTCAAATTTTATTTTCAGTTTCTAGAATACATATTGAATAACGATCTTAAGATAATTTTTTGGGGTGTATTTTAATATGTTTTTTATACTTTCAATTTGGTTCTGATTTGTTCTAGTAAACAAGAATTGAAACAAAACATTTTTCTATTCTGATTATTCTTCCTATACACTTACTGGTTTGTACTATATTGTAACAGACAATGTCCGCTGTTGAGAACAGTGTGATGATCACTTCTGCTCTTGTCCATATCGGATAAGGTAAAAAGCCAGAAAAGTTCAATGGAACCGATTTTAAGCACTGGCAACAGAAGATCTTCTATCTTACAACTCGGTATTGGCAAAGATTCTAAATGAAACAACCCATTTACTACAAATTTCTGGACTACCGCATGGTTGACTCCAGATCAGTGGCAACTTAAGTTGAAGATCTGCTATGTATCTTCCATGAACTGGTTGGCAAATGTATGTCATTATGTGAACCGTTTCAGGTAGCCTATGTAATTGAAAAACTTTCACCTCTATGGAAGGATTAAAATAACTATTTAAAACATAAATGTAAGGACATGCCACTGGCAGATCCAATTGTCAGGCTTACAATAGAAGAGAGCAACAAGAGCAATGATAAAACCTCTTCTATGGAAGCATTGACAAATGTCTTAGAGACAGCGAATAAAGGGAAAATGCGTAAACAAATTGGAGACTTCAGTCAAGGGAACTACTCCGGTCAAAAAAACAACAAAAAGTTCAAGTGAAATGCCACATATGCTAGAAAATGAGGGCACAAAATTGTAGATTGTCGTAGCCGCAACTACAACAAATACAACATCAATAACAACAAGGGACGTCATCACCAGGCTCATATGACTGTAGATGAGCGTTTGGGCAAGGGTGTTGAAGATCTGGTTCTAGCTGTTGTTTCTGAAGTGAACATGATAGGAAGCAACTCAAGGGAATAGTGGGTTGATACCGGAGCCACCCGTCACATCTACACTGAAAAGACTATGTTCAGTACTTATCAAAACATCGAACAAGATGAACAACTCTTTATGGAAAATTTCTCTACGTTAAAGGTTTAAAAAAAATGGACGATCATTCTGAAAATGACGTCGAGAAGGGAGTTGAAGCTTAACAACGTCCTACACGTACCAGATATTCGGAAGAATATGATTTCCGGATCTATGTTAAGCAAACATGAGTTTAAGTTAATATTTGAATTTGACAAATTTGTACTTACTAAGAGTAGGGTTTATGTGGAAAGGGATTACCTCAATGAGGGTCCTTTCAAAATGAATGTAATGACTGCTATGCCTAATAAGATAATTATTTTTCTTATATTCTTGAGTCCTCTCATGTGTGGCATAGTATATTAGGTCATTAAATATCAGGAAGCTAATGAACATGGACTTTATTCTCAGATCTACAAAAGATTTAAATTATAAGTGTGAAATATGTGTAGAAAGAAGTTAACCCGGACTTCTTTTCAAAATCCCATTGAAAGAGGTCTAGAACCATTGGTTCTAAGCTATACATACGTATTTGACCTAAAGGCATATAAACTAGAAATATAAAATACTTCATCACTTTTATAGATGACAGTACTCGATATTGCTATGTCCATCTTATGAAATCAAAAGATGATTTAAGATATGTTCAAGCAATATAAAATTGAAGTAGAAAATTTACTTAATCAAGATTAAAGTTCTTAGAATTGATAGAAGTGGTGAATATGAAGCACCCTTTGCAGGGTTCTGTGCAGAATATCGAATAGTCCACCAAACCACTGCACCATATTCACTACAATCTAATGATATTGCTGAACAGAGAAATTAGACAATTAAAAAATGATGATTTTTTATTATTAAGCTCAGGACTAGATATTATGCATTTATTACATTGTGCAGCTCTAGATATTGGTTTGTGTGTATTGGGATATAAGATCTTTTCTCCCCTATAGTTTGTGATATATAATTTAGTAAAATAATTTTAATGAAATGACCTTTATACACATGAAACATAACTATTAGAGCATCTCCAACGCTATTGTGAGTTTAGAAAAAATGGTTGCCACATAGGAATGACAAGCTTTCATTTCAAAAATCATTCTCCAATGCAAATGTAGAATAAATCATGAAGTTGACATGGCAATGTCATGGCAAGGACAATGTGAAGTTGGTTGTCTAGATCTAGACAATGCACTTCACAATGACTTTGTCTCCACATCATCAATTATGAATATAAATATTTATTAAAAAAATGAAGAAATGGAGAAGTTGTCTTGGAAGTTGATAAAAGTACTTTTTATTGTCTCCTCAATACTTTTACATTGGAGAAGACTTTTCTATCTCAATGCCTTTTGTGAGTATAAACTTGCAACCTAAGACTCACATTGTCTTGTGTCTCATGCCACATAAGACTCACAACACTTAACAAGACAATAGGGTTGGAGATGCTCTTAGTACTTTTATTTTCGGAAGATAATATTTGTGTTGGTGGTTGTTTGTTTTTTACATGATTAACACAATAATAATGCTTAATTGCACTTTGATACCTTGAACTATTCCTGTTTTTCAACTTGATACCCTAAACTTTTTTTTGTAACAAGTTGATACCCGAAAAAAATTTGGACAAAAATACCCATGGTCAAACTTGAAAATTACCCCCCTTCCACTTTCCGCTTCCGTCCAACCTCCCCTCCCCCCTCCCCCGCGCCTCTCCCCCTAGGGCACGGCAGCGTGGGAGGAGGGGGGGCTGGGGGAGGGTGGACGGAAGCGGGAGGGAGGGGGGGGGGAGGGGGGAGGCGGCCGGAAGCGGGAGGGGGGTGGCCGGAGGGGGGGCAGGACGGGAGGGAGGGGGGCTGGGGCTGTGCGGGAGGAGGGGGTGGCCGGAGTGGGGGAGGGGGGGGGGGGGGGGGGGGGGGGAAGGGGAGAGGGAAAGGACAAGGGCATTTTTGAAATTTTTAAAATTTTAGGTATAAAGTTGAGAAAAAAATATTTGAGGTATTAAGTTGTTGAGTAAAAAAGTTTAGGGTATGAAGTTGAAAAACTGAAATAATTGAGGGTATCAAAGTGCAATTAAGCCCAATAATAATTATCAAAATTATTATAAGCATTGTAAACAATGATCCGAAAAACTATCAAAGTGTTGGTCATAATCAACATTATGCTTCGATACTATACTTTAAAAAAAATATAATTAAAATTTAGTCAGTTTTTAAAAAAATTAAACTTAACTACTTATATAATATGATATATATATAAAAATAAACCATCAATATTTTCTTTCGTAAAAGCCGGATGTAAATTTTTGCAGCTTAGTGGTGGTCGATTAAGTTGAGGTCTCCAAAATTTGATTTTTTGAACTTTTATAATCTTTTTTATACTCGAGTCTCCATAAATTAGCTAATTCACCAAATAAATACAAGATTAATGGGAAGTATTAGAAAAAAGTGAAAAAAAAATTTGTTATGATAAATTAGAATGAATTAATCTCTATTTGCAGAAGTTTTTCAAATGTAAAATGCCTGTAAATATCTTAAAAATATAGCTTTGTAGAAATATTTTGATCATTTTCAAAGGGGGGAAAGGACAAATCCAACCTGACCTGAAAATTTCATGAGCTGTGCAGGTCCTGGATCGCACTAGTCCGGATTTGACGCCCGGTCCCATGAGTGGTAAGTACTCGTTTCCCTCCATTGGTGAGCGTTCCGAACTGTGCATGAGTGTGGAAAAAAAAAAAAATTTAGAAAACAAAGATTATGAACAACCCTTCTTTCCTTCTAGCTAGAGGTAGACTTCTTTATTTCTGACTTCAGAGAGCAAAGATGACATTACTTTCAGAAATACCTAACTAAAGGCTATTTATAAGGGCACAGCCTTTTTTACTCGGGGCTAGCTAAAATTAGAGCTAGCCAGGCTTTGAGGAACTTTTACTCGGGCTGTCAAAATTTTCTATTCAGGGGCTGTCCATTTTCTTCTTCTCCACTCTCTCTCTTCACAAACCCTAGCTTTCTTCTTCTTCTTCTTCTTCTTCTTCTTCTTCTTCTATCCATCTTCTTCTTCTCCACCATTTCCATTCTCACATCTTCATCAAAACCCTAGTTTTTTTTCTCATCATCTTCTTCTTCTCCACCGTTTCCATCATCACCATCTCCATCAAAACTCTAGTTTCCTTCTCTTTCCCAATTTCGATGGCACCCAAAAAATTAAATAAACCCTAAAATGTATGAAAATAAAGGTTAAATACTTCTTTCCTCACAAAGAATGCATGGAAATAAATTCTAAAATGCATATTTCACTCTATTATCAAGATTGAAATAAACCCTAATATATTTTTTTCATTCGGGAATGTCGACTTTAGGACTGCCAGAAATTGTGGCAGTCCTGAAAGGAACTTGCTGTACAGCAAGTTCCTTTCAGGACTGCCTCAATTTCTGGCAGTCCTCAATATGTCTAGGACTGTCAGAAATTGTGACAGTCCTGTTGTAGAGCATGTCCCTTTCAGGACTGCCACAATTTCTGGCAGTCCTCATTACTTCTAGGACTGCTAGGAATTGTGGTAGTCCTCATTACTTTCAGGACTGCCACAATTCATGGCAGTCCTCATTATCTTTTATACCTACCACTTGGATAGCCCTGAGTAATTTTTTCAGTGGCAAATTTGTAAATAATGAAAAACTAACACTTGGACAGCCCTGAGTAAAATGTGCTGTGCCCTTATAATTTACCTAACTAAAGCATGTTATTTCAAGCATGTCTAGTGCACATAGTGTTCACCAAACTCTATTTAGTCATTGCGATTTGATAGACACTTCGTCACAGGGGTCATCACAAAAAAAAAAAAAAAAAAAAAATAGAAAACGCTTAGTTGTACCTTGATACTTTTAACTATTCTAATTTTACAACTTAATATCTTAAATTTTTTTACTCGATAACTTAATACCATCAACTATTTAATATTTTTAAGTTAATATTCAAAATTTTCAAAAAGACAAAATTATCTCTTTCTTCTCACCTCCACCCTTCCCCTCCTCTCTCGGTTGCCCCCAACCCCCTCCCCTCTCCGCTGTCCCATTCCCGCTCCCCCTCCCCTCCCTGGCCAACCCCTACTCCTGCGCCGACACACTCCTCCCCTCCTCTCACGGCAGCCCCCACCCATCTCCCCTCCTCTCTCGGCAGCCCCCACCCATCCCCCCTCCCCGACCACCGGCTGCACCACTGTCCGGCCCTTCTTTAGTGCTCGTGCAGCCGGTAGCGATGACACCATGAAAGGAGGGGTCGATGGTGCAGGGAGGGGCAAGGGTGGTGTGTGTGTGTGTGTGTTGGAAGGGGTTTGGTGGGCAGCGGGGGGTTGGGAGAGGAGGGAGAGGAAAGGGTGCCCAGCTAATAGTCATGAAGATATTCAAAATTGAGATATCCCATATCCCCTAATAGTTCCCAATAAAAAATGTAGTAAATATTCTTTTCAATCACGGGCAATTTCTACACAGACTGGAGAATCTATACCCATTCACAATTCAATTAAGCCCCTCCTATGTTCAAACTGTTCTTACATCACACACTACACGCACATTATTTTCGTAAATTAAATCTGAACAAGGAATAAATAACACCCGAAAAAATTATAAAAAAAATTAATATCAATCAGACGTTTCTACGTCGTCGTACACGTCGATCTTTGGAATCTCAGCCGTCGGTTCTGTATGTCGAACTCCCACAGGTGCTCCTGCTGCATGATGTTGCCTATCGTCGACACGCTCGGCCACGCGACCGAGGTGAAGCCGAGGCACTTGACTCCGGCCGCGACGTCGATCAGGTAGCTCTTGACCGGGGGGTCGAGCTGCGCCCTGCCCGCGAAATGCACGGCCAGCTTCGGGACGGTGATGTTCCCTACACGAGTCCAGTTGTAGCAGTACTCGAAAGGATCCTCCTTGACCTCCGGTATCCCTACCAGCCGTCGGCTCAGGGCCGACACGACCACCCTGTAGGCCGGCTCCGCCAGCATGGTCAGGCTCGAGCCGGAGTCGAGGATGGCGCCTCCGCCCTTCCCGACGTTCCAGACGCTCGGCGGGATCCTGAGGACCTCCCCGTCGACGGAGAGTCCGATCACTGCGGCGCCGTAGTAGGGGTCGAGCTTCGGGGTGATGAGGAGGTCGGTTTCTTGGACCGCCGGCGCGGCTCGGAACATGCGGTTGGGGCCGAAGGTCAGGTAGCTGGTGGCGTTCTTGGGGCTGAGGTGGTCCACCAGGCAGTAGGAGAACCTGCCCCCGAACTGCGCGGTCGCGTGGGAGGCGAAGGAGATGTCGCTGTGGCCGAGGCCCAGCACGCCGTCGGACGAGTCGAAGCTCGGGCCGGAGGAGGAGGACGTGCACCCGAGCAGGAGGCCCTTGAGCTTCCGCTTCTTGTGGCCGTCGGACAGGGCGATCGTCACCGACTCGTTGGCGTAGAAGCCCTGCGTCGATGACCCGTCGAAGTACCTGATGGAATTTATAATTATTTTTCAGCATAATCTATCAACATTGCTAGCTGGTACTACCAATTCGACAAAAAAACGAAGAAATTTGTAACCACAAAAGTACGAATATAAATCAATACAGTACAAATAAAATACGTTAAAAATTCCGTCTAATATTTGTCAAATGAGAGATTATAAATTTCACAAGCTTAAATATATTATGAAATTTGGTTAATTAACTCTTTTTGTCAAAAATTTCAACAATTCATACGAAATACGTTTAAACCTTTACATGCTTAAATTTCACATATTAGATCGAATCTTTCATAAGTACACAAGTGAAACATATGAAATAATATGAGTATTATTCGGGTGATTGCTAGCAAGGCTTTTGACTATGCACGCACTTCATACAAATGAATGTGTAGTGTTAGCATGTTTGGCAATTTGACATTGCACATTGTTCTTGCGGGGATGATACTATGCAGCTTCATTTAAGACAGCTAAAGTTGTGATTGGTATTGTAAATTTACTCTCGTTGATTAATGGCAGCTCCACCACCTGCAAGCAATGGCGGAGCTATTAATGAACAAGGATGGGCTGCAGCCCAAGTGACTAACTTAGGCTTTAGATTTAATTTTTAAAATATTCAACACTAGTAAGTATCATTAGCCCACTAGAACACCACTCTCTGGGAAGAAAAAAAAATGGAGAGAAGGAAAAAGTTTAAAAAACGAGAGAAAAATAAAAGCAAGGTATTTGAGAAAGGGGATGAGAAAATGGGAGAGAAAATTTTGAGAGAAACTATATAGGGCATTAAAATTTTTTTCTCACAAAACTGATAAATGGAAAAAGATAGGATTTTTTTTTTTTTACCCAACTACCTCTCAAAAAAGATAATTATAAATTATGATTTAAAAAACTAAGGACAAAACAGTTATTATCCACAAACAAACAAATATTTTAAAACCTTTTCTTCTCCTACTACTTTTTGTTCAAAAAATTAATTTTGTCATCATTTTACTCTCCTTCATTTTCCTTCCTCTCAAATTTTCCTTCTCCTTTCCAATTTTTTTTCTTTTCTAAACACATCTTAAGCCTTTCGTCCACTTAGGCTTAATTTTTTAGTACCAGGCGAGAATTTATTAGTTAATAATAAGTTAAATTAAACATTAAACATTTAGTTTCTTAGAACGTCGTCATAATCCAAATGTGTAAATCAAATATAATTTTTTAAATTGCTTCAATACTAAAATATCTTAGAATGTCGTCATAATCTTACTTATTTGAAAAATTAATCCTTTAGTTCCTAAAAACTCATTTTTTGAAAAAATAATATTTAATATTTTTTGAAAAAACTCATCTGGATTATGATAACATTTTAAGAAATTAAGTGTTGCATGTTAGGTTAAGTAAATAACTTTTGTGTTAAAAAGAAATTTTGGAACATTTTAAGTTTAGTTTCAAATAAACTAACGTTCTAGCTCCGCGTGTCAGTAGTCTCTAAATATAACGACTGACTGCGTGCTGGTTTCCTACCTTTGATCTTACCATCTTTATCTTGTGATACACAAATTATGAAGCAAACAGTAGCTTATTCATCAAGTTATTCGATCAAACACTGTTTCAGAACTTCAAATTCGCTCCTTATATAAAGTTGTGATTAAAACTCAACCACTTAATTTTACTTGTTTTCCTACCAAACCTACTTCAATTAGCTCAGTCAGAAAGGAAATCGAAATGTACACAGCCTTGTTTTTGTAAATTATTTTCAAAATGTATGGAAAGGCTATTTGTGAGACTTGGGGTGCAAATGCAAACATCTAGGTCATATTTGGTTCTCCGAAGTGAAATCAATTCCCATCTTTTTTTTTCTACGGCATGAAAAATTTGAATTTATACCAGATTTTATTTTCTGTATTTGGTAAAACAAAAAAAATATTCAAGAAAGACTGGTCCCATATACCTTAAAAAAGAGAATTATCAGATCTGAACCAATTCCAATTATCTACACCTTACAATTCCCATCTTCACCCGATATGGTACTAAATTACCAACTCCTTTGTCGCACTTCCTACACTACTTTTTAAAGGCTCAACCGAGATATAATCCAACACATTTGATTTCTCTTCCAGTATTTGGTTGATGCAAATTTTTTTTTTCCAATAATATTATTGTATTTTGAAATAAAAATAACATCATAAAAATTCAAAAATAATGAATAAAATAGGTAATAACACACTAATGCTGGAAAAAAATTAATCCCATGAGTTGTCAACTATTTTCTCTCCTATTTTTTCACTGTTTTTAAAATTTATGACTACCAAACAAAGCAAAAAAATACCTTTCATTTATAGCCAAACATGGCACCCTTGTGTAACTTAAACCATCATGCCAAGCTACACACAAAGGGTGATGTAAATGGTCTGGACCAACACCAGGGTGGGCTGGACCCAAAGAAAAATCAGCTCACACCAAAGTGTTCGGCGCAAAGGACCTCCCACGCGATCGCTTCATCTTGCACGTGACAAACACGGATAGGACAGCAGACTCCCCTTTCGAGCAAATAACATGACTCCACGTGCCCACCACGCAATCTCTCTCCATACGTACATTACGTGTCGAATATCTATTCGTTGAACAGCTGCCTGCTGTGTCAGCAGAGACAGCTGATGTGTCAGGATCGTGCCCAGACCCAAATTGGGCAATCAATGCAACTACCAACACGAAGTAAAAAATTTGAACCAACAGGGTTGCTAAAGGCACACCCATTTTTTCTGACACCTTCATCTATGGCATGTGGGCCCCACGTGGGGACATCCGCGATTGGCGGGTAAAATTTATACTGCTGCGGGCGGCATTTAAAACTCTCCGCAGTCGCCTCGTTGTTATCTACGGAGCCATTTTCCGCGGACCCCCCCTCGCAAATATTTAATTACAAACATTCTTTACACAACACCGGAAACTTGGATATATTCTCATTGGTGATGTTGGAATATTTTGGTTAGAGTCCCTGTTTGGACCTAAACTTTCATCGAATCCCCTTTTTTAAGACTTAAAAGTTGAAACTAAAAAATTGCGAAAAAGCAAAATTCTTGTTTTCATAAGTCATCCCCGTAAACGGTGAATTTACAGGAGTCTAGGTTGCAAATTTAAAATACTAACAATTCTTAATATATTTTGCAAACTAGATTTTAATAGAGTCTACAGGATTAATTAGTTGTACCCCATATGGTTTGTACGTATTTTGGTAATTGTTCCTGTTGTTTCAAAAATAAAGAACACCTCCCTGACTGCTTAATTTTTCACTCATTGGGTGTTCTTTATTTTTAAAACAGCAGGAACAGTTACCAAAATACGTACAAACTATAGGGGGTACAACTAATTAACCCGAGTTTACATCAACACATGTTTTAAATAATAATTAAATTGTAAGGTTTGGTCTGGTACATAGCCCACAACAAAGTGTATGATTGCTAGGAGGAAAATACAATAAAAAAAATTAATTTCACGAAATTATTAAACTAGTGAAAGAATCTATAGTAATTTGATTTTTTTTAAATAGAAAAATCAAATTGGGTGTTTGAATGTCATTAATAAGTTACTTTTTAAGAAAAATATTTTTTTTTATGTAATGGACCAGTTTTATTTTCCATCAAGAATAGTTTTCTTGAAAATAATTCCATTAAAAATATATGCTATCAAACACTACAATGTATGAAAATTTTGTGCTAAAAATATTTTTGTATCGAAACCAGCGCAATCAATTCAAAAGGTGTTTCCATATTGGACCAACTATTTGCTAACAGCTTATTGTTTAATAAGCTGTTAGCAAATAGTTGATATAGAGGGTTATAAATGCAAAAAAAGAAAAGAAAAGGAAAACCTGGTCGAGAGAGAGAGAGAGAGAGAGAGAGAGAGAGAGAGAAATGGTGATGAACGCATCCATACCCGTAATCGTAATCGCAGGGGCTCGCCGGTGTCGGGCACGTGGTGAGGGAGAACGGCAGATCGTTCCGGCAAAGATCCGACCCGCAGCTTATCGGGTGGAACGTCCGCGACCTGTCCGCGCGGAAGACCCGCTCCGCGTCCGGATCCGACCCGCATTTCTTCTTCCCGCACTTCCTGCTCCCGTAGCTGCACTTCACCCACGTGAGGTCGCTCCCGGTGTCGGCGACCAGCAGGAACCTCTGGGCCGGGGTCCCCACCCGCACCCGCACGAAGTACTGCCCCGTGCCGGCGTACGCGCCCGACCGCACCGGCATCTCGAACGCCCCCGGCGGAGACGGAGCCGGGGAGGCGGCGGCTCGGTGGCGGCGGAGGCGGTCGTTGTGGACCAGGCCGCGGATCCGGTCGAGGCGGGTGAGGGTCGGATCCTGGGCGCGGCGGATCAGCTTGAGACGGAGGGTTTCGGGTTCCGATTCGGGTCGGGTTGGGGAGAAGTGGAGGAGGAGGAGGAGGAAGAAGAAGAAGAAGAAGAGGAAGGAAGAAGAAAGAGGCATTGTTGATATTTTTGCCTAATTTTTGACGTCTCCCGCTAACATTTTTTGTGAGGCTCTGTATGGCTGTATCCTTCTATTTAACTCGAGCAGTAGAGCAGAGAAAGGGGATTGTCTTTTGGGGTACTTTTGCTAATTACCCCCTTTATCCAATCTTATTTTATGTTATATACTTTTTTTTTTTTTTTCAAGATTGTCTAATTTTTTTTAAAAAAAATTGAATTACTAAAATTAATAAGTTTTAAATCTGACAAATACATAACGCAGCTGGTACTGGGACCGAACACGAATAGTAAATTATGCTCCGCACACAAAAAAATAATAATCTGTCCTCAACACATACAAGGGTTTCAAAACAAGTATATAAATTAAAAGAGTTTGGTACATTTATATAAATAAAACTACGGTCATGACTCTTAAGGTTTTAAAATATTATAAGTGGGGTACCAACTTCAAAAAATTTAGGATTATTTTGTATATGGTTACCAAATTATGACTTAATTAGAATTTGGGTACTAGGTTTGTTAGTTTGAGACTTTCGATATTCGAATTTTTTTTAAAAACACATTTTAATAAAAAAAATATTCGTTATTAAAAGACTCATTTCGTCACTGAAACTCTATTTTCGTCACTAAAATGTGTCACTTAAAAAAATTAGAGTATCCAATGTCTAATACGGACAAATTCGGTACTGAAAGTCTAATTAGGTCCTAACCTGGTGTCTTTATTCAAAATAATTCAAAATTTTAAGAACATATACATAACGTCAAAGATAATGACGACATTAATGATACTTCTATACCGTCAATAGCTTCTGTGGTATGGAGACGAGATCGTAAGTAGCTTTTGTGGTATGGAGACGAGACAGCCAGTAGGTTCAACTGCATGGATGTATTTTTTTTTCTTCTTTTGATCCGATTGCTTTTGGTTTGATGAAGAAAGAGCATACTCTCATAAAAATTGGATGGAGAGGGAGCATGTTGTTAAATATGTAAAAAATTATCACAGTTTGAAATAATGGGAATTGAGAGATATGTTGTTAAATAGGTGAAAACTTATAGCAATTTGAAATAACTATTGGTAACTAGCCGTCGTAAAAAAACAACCATCTGTGGCGGTCAAGTGCCCATCGTCATTTCTTTTGACAACTTGTATCTCCGTCTAAATTTTACGAAAGTTATTACCCCTCCTCTGATATTACAATTTACAAAATTATGTTATTGTGATGTGATTTTCAAATTTATATACATATCCTATAACAACTCGGATATGTTCGAGGACCAACCTATACGCAGATAGTGTCTTTGCATTTAGGAACTAAATCCCATCTAGGGATGAGCAACGGTTCACTTCGTTTTAAATCGAACCGAATATATAAAAACCGAAATAATCGTAAACCATATTTCTTAAAGCCGAGCTGTTTTCATAAAAACCAAATAAAACCGAACCGAATTAATTTGGCTAAGTTTTCGGTAGGTTCGGTTTCATGGGCCAACGGATCGAGCCTTTACATTTTAGCAAATGAGTTAATTTAGATAACAAATTTTTAGAAAAAAAATCTAGCATTGTTGTACTTATGAATTATTATAATTATGAGTGAAAAATATTAGTATATATAGATTATGGGGTTGAGAGAGAGAGAGAGAGAGAGAGATGAGAGTTCAAAAAGGCGACGACAAGTGCCTATAGAGAATGAAAGAAGAAAGTGTGTTTAGACAGGATTAGTAAAAATATTAGTATATATAAATTCAAGATAGTTTAGTAAATTATTGAATCTAAATCAATTTTTGGTTCAGTTACTAGGACCAAGAATCGAAAACCAAATCGATATTTTAAAATTTTAAATCTTCAAACCGAAAATCGAACCTATAACCGAAAAACAGAACTGATTGTCATATCTCGGTTCGTATCGATTCGATTTCAATTTCCAATCGTTGCATGCTCACCCCTAATCCCATCTGAAACTCATATGGGTAAGGATATCAGTAAGTTTCTAGTTCAACTAATGTTTCTTTGCAGATGAATCCATTCGAATATGAAACTTATAGGAATAATACGGATTAGCTTTTTTGTTAGTGGTAATTTAGATCGGAGTAATTCTATAAACATTAATAAATATAGAGCCGAATCATAAACTCACATTCTAGAGGGACTTGTAAGCAGAAATTAAAATTTAGGGATTTGTAAACAAATATAAAGTATATATGATTTACTTTATATGCAGAAAATGTGAAAGAGACGCGGATTGGTTTTTATGTTGGCGGAATCTAATTAAATATGAAGAAAATATAGGGGGTCTACTAATAGATATAGTACAATTAATAATAATAATGAGTCTATTTTTGTTCAGTTATTAAAACTATTATGTTTGTTCATCCTCCACTAAAAACGTGACACGTTAATTCAGCCAACATAAAATCAGTTGAAAGTGATTTTGTTCATCCACCAAATTTGATAGATGTCATATTCTTAGTGGAAAGTGAACAAATATTATAATTTTGATGAGCTGACAAAAATAGACTCTAATAATAATAGTGGAGGCAGTTACAGAGATATTTGCATGTGAGGGGTGAGACCTCTGGTGCACATGATTGAGTGTGGGGAATGAATTTTTCTAAACCCCAAATTGAGAAAAAATTGAATTGGTGGGAGAGAGATTGACTGAATCATAATGGAGAACAGTTGTATGGAATATGGATTCTAATTTTAAAAAAACACAACTGGGGTTTGATTGTGTTACCCCGGGTTTTGTGTGTGATCGTGGTTGTGTTCTTTGTTTCATAGTTTACCTTCTTTAGGATGGATTCTTCCAAAAAGAAAGAAAAATTCTAAATATATGGAGTCATTTTTCAACCGCAAGCAGTAAGGACAATCTCTACAATTATAACATGACTTGAAAACAACTCAAAAAATAAGTCGTCCAAGTTATATATATATATATTCTTTATTTATTATTAATAATAATAATTTTTAAAAATTAACTACCGTATCTTTATCTCTTCACATAGTTAAAAATACTTGGCAGGTCGATGATGGTAATACTTGGCAGGCGCCTCCCATTGGTTCTATAAAGATCAATGTTGATGGGGCGACATCCTCGACAGGCTGCGCTGCTGCTGCAGTTGCCAGGGATGCTTTGGGATCCTTTATTATGGCTGAGACGAAGCACTTCTTCAACCACAATCCAATTGATCAGTGTCTTCAAGCTGAGTTGGAGGCTATTAAGCTTGGGATTGGCTTAGCTCGGAACATGACTGCGAGTAACATCTTCATTGAAGGAGACTCTATGGTGGCTCTCCGGATTCTCAAAGGGGAACCTCGACTAATTCCATGGCGATTGTCGGACTTGGTTAAAGACATTCAAAAGGACTTGGCTGCTGTTCAGTCCATTAAACTTCTATTTGTTAGAAGAAGGGGCAATAATGTCGCTCACACTCTAGCAGGGCAAGCTCGTGGCACCCTCACTTCTGAGAAATTTTCTTCCCCTCCTCCTTGTATTATCCAGTCTCTCAATGAGGACTGCTATTTGGCTGTAAACAATACTCTCTGATTCAATAAATGCCTCTCTTTCAAAAAAAAAAAAAAAAAAGTTAAAAATAACTATAATTTTTTTTGTAACTACACGAATATATAGTTAAAAAAATAACTACATGAACGTATAATAATTTATTTAAATTATATTTAAACTAAATATATTGTATTATCTAAATAAACACATATCTAAAATTCTAATAATATATATTTATAGTAAATCATAATTAAATATATTTAAATGACATTTAAAGTATTTTTAAATAATTTAAATTTTTATTTAATTTTTCAACAATAACATAGATTACTGTTGTTTGTATGGGCAACCATCGTGAGTGTGACTAGTATAAGAATAAGCATGACTAGTATAAGAATAAGCACGACAATATTGATGAAAGAGAACAAATTAATAATTATGAATGGGAGCTAAAGGTGATTGACGGATCTTATATCTCCACACTCTAGCCAGTTGAGTTATCAGATAAATGATAATTAGTTTTCGGAATCGCTCCCACTGGAATTCTAACTTCTGACCATTCGGACCACATGCCTCACCACTACCACTAGACTAGGAGTCATTGAATATATATATAAATCTCTTTTATTCACATATCCATAACAAACTATAATTAAATTTCTATAAATCTTAACTAAAATATAAACATATATACAACAAATTTAAATTTAAATATTTAAATTATATTTTGATAAGATTAGAAAGATTTTTTTTTTTCTTTTTTACGTTCAACGCACGTGCTTTTACTAGTATATATATGAGCCGTCTAAGTCATGTATATTTCCTCCATTAAAAAATTTAAAAATCTTTCTGTCTACCACGTATGTATCTACTAAGTAGTTAAAAAAGTTATTTTAATTTTCTAACTACCCCAACATATAGCAAATCCTAAAAATATATTCAATATTTAAATTATATCCAAACTAAGTACAATGTACTACTAACACATATCCCAAAATTTAAAAACATATCCATAACAAATTCTAATTAAAATATATTCAAATCATATTTAATATCTAAATATATTTAAACTTTTATCTAATTTTTCAACATAATTATAACTTTTTTGTACTTGCAAAGCACATGAACATGACTATCTCTACTATCATAATGCGGCTAGAAAACTAATACGGCTAGAAAACGGCTCAAGAATGAGCCGTACAAGCCGTATGTCTATTGTCCATTAACTAATCAAAATTAGAACATATTCAAAAAAAATTCTAACTACCGTGTGTGTGTGTGTGTGTATATTCTCACGTAATTAAGAAAAAAAATAAAAATTCCTCTAGCTAACAAATTCTAAAATATATTCAATATTAAAATTATATTTAAACTAAGTACATAGGATACACAAATCCAAAATTCTAAAAATATTAAAATATATTCAAATCATACTTAAATATGTTAATAAAATTTAAACTTTTATACATAGAGAGAGGAGGAGTTCGTATACCCAAATGTTTCCCAAATAACAATTGTTGGATTTTTTTTTTTTGAACCTTTCAAATTAGTTTAAAATATCACGAGAAATTGCTTAGTTTAAGGATGTATTCTGAACATAAAAAAAACAATCCAATGACTGCTAAGCGAGGATCCTGACCTCTCCCTCTCTCTTCTCTCTCTCTCTCTCTCTATATATATATATATATATATATATATATATATATATATATATATATATATATATAAAAGGATTATGGCCCGCCCTACCACCAATCGAAAACGTTTTACTTCTGATGTTTTGAATATGAAGTTTTGCTTCACGTTTAGTTTTACATTTTGCTCTGGTAGAGGAAGCCATGAGATTCATGGTATATCAACCGTAAATGATACCGATTCTGATACTGTGAACCTTGGTTAATTAATATTTTCACACTCTTCTCTAGACTTCGGTTGAGGTGGATATCATATGATGCGGAATAGGAGGCTGAGAGAGTCGAACGAGAAGTAGGAAAGTAGAGGAGGCTCAGAGAGGGGGCCTTCCTGAGAAGCAGGGAAAGTAGAGCGACGAAGTAGAGGGGGGTCGGTATCGGACTATTCTTAATTGCAATTCTGTTTACTTTGTCTTACGATACAGATTTTCACATCCAATCTGCGATGCATCGTTGCTTCGTTGATCGTACATGGATGTACAAATGGCAACACGAGAGCAGAATTGATGTGAGTGACGATTTCAAGGCATGCGTGGAAGTGTTTCTTAAGTATGATATGAGCAAAGCTAAGTACATGGACGGTAACAAAATCAAGTGTCCATGTGGTAGTTGTCGCAATAGACGTTACGACGAAGTGGTGACTGTGAGAGATCATTTGATCCGTAAGGGTTTCGTACGTGATTACGGCTTGTGGTGTAACGACCCGCTCCGCCCTAGCGGAACGCCGATCTAAACGGCAAGTGCAACGACTCAAACGAGCCGTCGACCCGAAGAGTTGCTTCGACCCGATGAAGTATCGATGCAAGACTTACATTGGCCTGTCAAAGATGAATCCAGACTTAGACTATCAAAGGCGCGCTCGGAGTATCGCTCGGCCGATGCGAACATCGCTAAGGTGGGTGGCTACGATGAACCCGTCTGTGCTTAGCCTAGACACATAACAATGCAGACACTATCACGAGAATCGCTAGGCAATAACCCGTGCATGCTAATAAATGACTCAACGCACCTAGCTAAGGGAATAATCCCATCTTGCATGCTTGTTAGAACATGGAAAAGAACTCGGCAAATATAAAAACTCTCGCACCGCGCTCTACGCTCGTGCTACGACACAAGCTTACGTTCAAGTCCCGTACGTGTTCAATAATGAAACAATGAATGGATTACAACAATAAAATGGGAAGACTATCAACATAGTCGTTCCGAGTATAGTATAGCAACATTGAAAGGCTATGGGACCGATGGGTCGCCAAGGCGACTCCCACACTGGGAGTTGCGTAATGCGTGAATGAATGAATCAACGAATGAATGAACGAATGAATAAATCATGAAAATGAATGAATGAACGAACAAGTGAAAGAAAGAAATGAAAAAAAATAAATACAAGATAAGACATGAAAGACGTTAGCGACAGGTATGACGGGCACGTGCGACGGGGCTCGCTACCCGCGCCGCACGGACGCCAACCTGGTCAATAACGCATTGTGGCTAAAGACAACCGTTATGTTAAATGACAAGTAAAATACGAAATGGTCGTGGACAAACGGCACGGGCGATGGGGGGAATACCGTGGCCGTCATGAGGAAGGATTCTGCGGCACGGGCGATGGGGGGAATACCGTGGCCGGCCTAGGCGGAATCAGACATGGGGCTTACGGGCTGCTTTGAGTGGGGGCTCGGCCACTCAAAGAGACGTAAGGCCAGACATTTCAAGAAACTATCAAGGTGTACCAGCCATCACGCTTCGATAGGTGAGAATGCCCACGTGATATATCCAAAATGGCTTGTAAAGCCAGCGACCCATGCATGTAGATTAAGTGGACTATGCTGGTGGCAATCCACGTGCAAGTTCTTGCATTGAAACAAGTAGTCTAAGTTAACTAAATGAAGTGTCTCCTGAACATGCTCGAATTATAACACTCCTGAACATGCCCGAAATGTAACACTCCTGAACATGCTTGCAAAGTAACATCCTGAACATGAACATGCTCGAAATGTAATATGCCTGAACATGCTTGAAATATAACACCCTGAACATGCTGGAAATGTGCCTTCTGAACATGCCCGAAACGTAACACTCTGAACATGCCTACAACGTGCTAGAACCCGAGACATGGACACGCCCGTAACATTGAATGTTTACATGAATTACGTTAAGTTACTTCATATTAAATTGTTGACTAACTTGGTTTACTTTGGACAGAAAAGGCCGGACGGTAAGTATGGGTAAGTCGTGCATGCATTTTTCATGCGACACTTGAAATCAGCAACACGAGATAGGTCATGATATGTGCCATAAAATTGACCCTAAGGCAAGATTAGGAAGACAATGAATGATAGTCGGTGCACGAAAGTAAATACAACGTGTTTGGTAATGATAGCATTGTGGGCGAGCTAGCCTCCCCACCAGTGCATAACAATGTACTGATAACCCCACAGTCTGCTTGCAGGAAGCAGGAGACGCCGGCTGGCGCGGAGCTTCCATCGAACGTGTTAAGGCGCGGAGCCAACTCCGGGGCCTTGGGACGTTGCAGAAGCTGAAGCACCCTATACAGGACATAATGTATCGGAACATCGCCAAGTATCATTCCATCTTGTAAGCCACTTGGCACGCCTTTTTATGTTTCAGAGAGAGAGCTCGAACGATTTGTAATATCGGCCTAGCGCCGCTTGTAACCTTCTTGAATATTAATAAAGAGTTCGAATTCGCTTCTACTTGTGTTTATTACTTTCCGTTGCAATGGAGACACTCTGTGCGACTCTGTGGCCTAGCTCGAATCGGCCGTTTCTGGACTTGGCCTTGTACGGGCGCAACCTAGGCCCGTGCGGCATCACGCCTTAGCGAGGACGATCGCTCCTACGGGAGCGGGGCGTGACATATTGGTATCAGAGCACGGCTTCACGTCCTTGGACTTCATTTCGATTTTCTCAGTTTTGAAAGCTCGTCGTTGGAAAAAGAAATGTACGCTCTCTCTCGTTGTGCCTTGGGATGTTCCATACAATAAGTCTAATATTTTCAAAAGCTCGTACAGTACTCGGTTGAATGGGATCGATAGGCGAAGGCCTTTGTGCCAAACCATGACAGACTTGAGTCGAAGGAAAACTAAAATGCTAGAAGTTAGCAAACACAAGGCTTGCTTGAATAACTTTACGCTAACAATGTCGAACGATGTTAAACTTGACTCGATAGAGAACATATACTAAGTTAACATGTCGCGTGCGTGCCTGACTAGTCTTGCGTCGACCTAGCAAGTGAGCGTGCAAACTCAAATATAGTCCGCACGAGATGGTTATGCGGCACAACTTAGTCCGCGTGTCGCGCACCTCGATTTTTTGGTGCAATCGAGTTGCGAGCGATATCAAGTACCGCTCGGTCGGGAACGGAGATACACTTAGAGTGTATATCGATAGAAAGGCTATCAAAATAACGCTTAGGCGTGCACGAAAGATTGGCTTAGATTTTGAGGATTAGCTTGAACGACTTAGTACGTCGAGGCGACATGAGCGATTACGCTAGAGATTCGTCGAACAAATCTGAAGGATGTTTTAGCGCATGATGCGAACATGATTGAGGACTAGATTATATGACTTGAATTCGAGTGGTGTATGTGATAGGTTTGGAAGAAGAATAAGAATGAGTGACGACGACTAGTCGAGTGGCTCGAATCCTAAGTGGTGTATGGACGTTATAGAAATTGTTCGAGCGAGACTACAAGATATACGGATAGAACGGGTATGTCGGCAAGGCGATGCGATCGCACAAAGCCTTAAAATGTGTCACGCTTAGTTGATCGTGACTTCGAATGTCCCGAACGAGATGTCGTTCAGACAACTTGTGAATAGGCAACGCATGTTAGAAAACGATTCGGAACGATGAATGAAAGTGAATGGTCTTGATCGAGGAAACTTAGAGGATCGCGCGTACGATTTGGGATTGATTCAAATGAAATGTGACTTGAGTTTTGAACAACGATCTTGAAACGAGCTTGAGGAATAGCGATCGAACTTGATCTTGAATATCGAAGAAATGGTGGATTATCCAACTCGGACAACAGCATCAACGCACGACTCGAAATCTGTTGCAAAGGAAGATCGTCAGGTTACGCATATCGTCGATGGTATTGAGGCGTATCAAAGATCGATATGCGATAACTCGGGGGTACTCTGACTCAGAAAATGACGATCGTGCAAATGTCATTGTTCCGTTGGAAGCTATACTTAGGATGTTGAAACGTGTCGAAGAAAATACAGACGTGGCTCGTGGATTTTCTAGTTGAACGAAATGACGAATGGACTATCCATCTTGGCTCGAATGAAAATAAAAATACTTGGATTTACTTCGACGATAACCCCAAGGTCGACATGCTTGTCTTATGCGAGCGCAACTCCAGCCTCGCACATGCGTCGCGCCGAATAGGGCGATCACTCCGCGTGAGCGCTGGTATGGTGATTCATACAGCGGGGGTGATTGACCTAGCTTGGCGTGATAATTTGTGTGCTTCGATTTGTGGTTTGACGCGAAGGTGACTCGAGAATGGATTTGTGTGCTTGAAGAATCAAATTTGAGGATTGAGTAGGTCCAATCTGCGTATCGAAAATGAGTTAGTCTAAACTCAAACAAGAGTTACGCCCCGATGAGAATGATTATTCCGCGGGTGCGTTGCATGGTGATTCATGAACCACCGTGGATAATCGGACTCGCGTGAGATTGGGGCGCAACGTATTGTCGAGCTAGATGACCTCGTGATCGAATACATGAATTGGTTAGAATTGGTGATTTGAATGGATTCGAATACGCACAACGAATGCGTTGATGCGAATAGGTAATCGTGCTCGATGTTTAGAAATCTGAGTGACGCGAGCTTGGGTAGAAAATCCCGTACTATCGACTTTGGTTTGACCCTAGGATTGGGGTCAGTGTTGGCATTATTGTTGGGGAACTATGATTCCAATCCTGATATTGACTTAGCCTTGAAAAGATGGCCTAGCGGGTAGGCAGGATGCCCTGTTTCATGAGTTATCAATCGAAGGATTGATCTTGAGGATTGGCATGGATGGATAGTGTGAATCACAAATATAGTAATACCCCTCACGAGATTCGGCTGACATGCATATATTCAGGGACGCTTGAGTATGTGCACGATGCGACTCGAGTGAGAATGACAAATTTTTAGATCATGCGGCTTGGCTGAATGCATGTATTTTGGGGACGCTTGGAATGCGTGCACGATCCAGCCAAGTGATACATTGAGTTCAAGCAAGACTTGAGGAATGGGAGAGTGTCGAAGATCTTGAAATTGCGTTAAGTAAAGGATCGATACTAGTACGAGCGTGGCTCGGAATCAAAGAAAACGTGTGAGCGGAGTGTGCCTGAACGACAACAAGATTGGCCCTAAACAAGTAAATGATATGGAATCGATATCGTGCAAATAAAAGTTGGTATAACGAATTGGACCATTGATAGGAAGATATACTCGAGGATAGTGCAATACTTAGTCTTGAATCGGACGAAAATTTCATAGACTTGGTCGACCCCGCTAAGCAAAAATCATACTGATTTCGTGGACACGAACGCTTGAGAAGTGAATCGGGTCATCTCGATGACCGAGATAAACGAAAGTGAGTTTGCCTCAGCCTACGACCCTCGTATTTGACGAATTACAATGTGCCTCGTGCGAATATTTCCGTCCCATGACACAGAGAAATAGCAACCAAGACGAAGAAATACTTGAATTGAATAAGTACAATCAACTATAAAATGAATGAAAGGCTATTCAATAAAATCGACCAAACGCGTGCGACACGGAACTTAGAAAGATATCAAGTATGGTTCGATTCCATCGAACGATAGAGCCGTTCGAAGAAATTGTCTAAGAAACACGACGACACGAGTTAAGGAATGATAGGATGACCTGCACTCAAGAAGTCTCGAGGACGAGACTTATTTTGAGTGGTGTATTATGTAACGACCCGCTCCGCCCTAGCGGAACGCCGATCCAAACGGCAAGTGCAACGACTCAAATGAGCCGTCGACCCGAAGAGTTGCTTCGACCCGATGAAGTATCGATGTAAGACTTACATTGGCCCGTCAAAGATGAATCCAGACTTAGACTATCAAAGGCGCGCTCGGAGTATCGCTCGGCCGATGCGAACATCGCTAAGGTGGGTGGCTCCGATGAACCCGTCTGTGCTTAGCCTAGACACATAACAATACGGACACTATCACGAGAATCGCTAGGCGATAACCCGTGCATGCTAATAAATGACTCAACGCACCTAGCTAAGGGAATAATCCTATCTTGCATGCTTGTTAGAACATGGAAAAGAACTTGACAAATATAGAAACTCTCGCACCGCGCTCTACGCTCGTGCTACGGCACAAGCTTACGTTCAAGTCCCGTACGTGTTCAACAATGAAACAATGAATGGATTGCAACAATGAAATGGGAAGACTATCAACATAGTCGTTCCGAGTATAGTATAGCAACATTGAAAGGCTATGGGACCGATGGGTCGCCAAGGCGACTCCCACACTGGGAGTTGCGTAATGCGTGAATGAATGAATCAACGAATGAATGAACGAATGAATAAATACATGAAAATGAATGAATGAATGAACAAGTGAAAGAAAGAAATGAAAAAAAAACGAATACAAGATAAGACATGAAAGACGTTAGCGACAGGTATGACGGGCACGTGCGACGGGGCTCGCTACCCGCGCCGCACGGACGCCAACCTGGTCAATAACGTATTATGGCTAAAGACAGCCGTTATGTTAAATGACAAGTAAAATACGAAATGGTCGTGGACAAACGGCACGGGCGATGGGGGGGAATACCGTGGCCGTCATGAGGAAGGATTCTGCGGCACGGGCGATGGGGGGGAATACCGTGGCCGGTGTAACGACCCGCTCCGCCCTAGCGGAACGCCGATTCCAAACGGCGCGTGCAACGACTCAAAACGAGCCGTCGACCCGAAGAGTTGCCTCGACCCGATGAAGTATCGATGCGAATCGATGCAAGGCTTGCATTGGCCCGACAAGATGAATCCAGACTTAGACTATCGAAGGCGCGCTCGGAGGATCGCTCGGCCGATGCGAACATCGCTAAGGTGGGTGGCTCCGATGAACCCGTCTGTGCTTAGCCTAGACACATAACAATGCGGACACTATCACGAGAATCGCTAGGCGACAACACCATGCATGTTAATAAATGATTCAATGCACCTAGCTAAGGGAATAATCCCATTTTGCATGCTTGTTTAGAACATGGAAAAGAACTCGGCAATTATAGAAACGCTCGCACCACGCTCTACGCTCGTGCTACGGCACAAGCTCACGTTCATGTCCCGTATACGTTCAAACAATGAAACAATGAATGGTTTACAACAATAAAACGGGAAGGCTATCAACATAGTCGCTCCGAGTAGAGTTTAGCAACATTGGAAGGCTATGGGACCGATGGGTCGCCAAGGCGACTCCCATACTGGGAGTTGCATAATGCGTGAATGAATGAATCAACGAATGAATGAATAAATACATGAATGACTCTATAAACGAACGAACAAGTTAAAGAATGAAATGAAAGAAAGAATACATGAAAGATAAGACGCTAGCGACAGGTGTGACGGGCACGTGCAACGGGGCTCGCTACCCGCGCTGTACGGACGCCAACCTGGTCGTTAACGCATTATGGCATGAAAGATAAGACATGGAAGACGCTAGCGACAGGTATGACGGGCACGTGCAACGGGGCTTGCTACTCGCGCTGTACGGACGCCAACCTGGTCGTTAACGCATTATGGCTAAGGGTAAGCCTACGGCTCAGAGATAGCCGCTAAGTAAAAGACAAGATAATACGAAATGGTCGTGGACAAACGGCACGGGCGATGGGGGGGTAAACCGTGGCCGTCGTGTGGAAGGATTCTGCGGCACGGGCGTTGGGGGGGTAAACCGTGGCCGGCCTAGGCAGAATCAATACGGCGCTTACGGGCTGCTTGGGTGCGGGCTTGGGCACCAAGAGACGTAAGTAGGAGGGTATATTCAAGAGACTTAATGGGGTGTACCAGCCATCACCCTACGCTAAGTTGAGAATTGCCACAGGGGAATGTCCTAAATGGCTTGTAAAGCCAGCGACCCGTGCATGTAGATTAAGTGGACTATGCTGGTGGCAATCCACGTGCAAGTTCTTGCATTGAAATCAAAGTAGTCTAAGTTAAATGAACAAGTACCTCCTGAACATGCCCGAAATATAACACTCTTGAACATGCTTGTAAAGTAACATCCTGAACATGAACATGCTCGAAATGTAATATGCCTGAACATGCTTGAAATATATCACCCCGAACATGCTTGAAATGTGCCTCTTGAACATGCTCGTTATGTAACACTCCTGAACATGCTTGAATGTAATATCCGGAACATGCTTGAATTGTAATACTTTAAAACGTGCCTACGACGTGCTAGAACATGCCCACGACGCGCTAGAATCCCGAGACATGGACACACACTCGATATTGAATGCGTACATGAATCGTGTTATGTTATTATACATGAATTGTGGTTTAACTTGGTTTACCTTGAACAGGGAAGGCCGGACGGTAAGTATGGGTAAGTCGTGCATGTATTTCTCATGCGACACTTGAATTCGGTAACACGAGATAGGCTATGCAATATGCCATGAAATTGATCCTAAGGCAAGATTAGAAAGACAATGAATGATAGAGATGCACAAAAGATTATAGAACGTGTTTGGTAATGATGGCATTGTGGGCGAGCCAGCCTCCCCACCAGTGCATAACAATGTACTGATAACCCCACAGTATGCTTGCAGGATAGCAGGAGACGTCGGCGGGTGCAGAGCTTCCGTCGAACGTGTCAAGGCGCGGAGCCAACTCTGGGGGCCTTGGAACGTTGCAAGTAGCTGAAGCACCCTATACAGGACATAATGTATCGGAACATCGCCATGTATCCTTCCATGTTGTAAGCCATTTGGCACGCCTTTTATGTTTCAGAGAGAGAGAGCTTGAGCGATTTGTAATATCGGCCTAGCGCCGCTTGTAAACTTCGTGATTATCAATAAAGAGTTTGATTCGTATTTAACTTGTGTTCATTTATTTTCCGCTGCAAATGGGAACACTCTGTGCGACTCTGTGGCCTAGGAATCAAATCGGCCGTTTCTGGACTTGGCCTTGCACGGGCGCAACCTAGGCCCGTGCGGCATCACGCCTTAGCGAGGACGATCGCTCCTACGGGAGCGGGGCGTGACATTTTGGTATCAGAGCACGGCTTTACGTCCTTGGACTTCATGTCGATTTCTCAGTTTTGAAAGCTCGGTTGGAAAGCAAAAGAAGTGTACGCTCTCTCTCATTGTGCCTTGGGATGTTCCATACAATAAGTCTAATACTTTCAAAAGCTCGTACAAGTACTCGGTTGCACGGGATCGATAGGCGAAGGCCTTTGTGCCGAACGACGTTAAACATGACTCGATTGAGAACACATGCAAAGTTAACATGTCTCGTACGTGCCTAACTAGTCTTGCGTTGACCCTAGCAACTGAGCGTGCAAAACATGAATATAGTCCATACGGGATGGTTAAGCGGTACAACTTAGTCCGCGTGTTGCGCACCTCGACTCTTGGGTGCAATCGGGTTGCGAGCGATATCAAGTATCGCTCGATCAAGAACGGAGATACACTTTGAGTGTATATCGATAGGAACGCTATCGAGTTAACGCTTAGGCGTACGCGAATGATAGACTTGGATTTTGAGGACTCGTGTGAACGACTTAGTACGTCGAGACAACGTAAGCGAGTACGCTAGAGATTCGTCGAACGAATCTGAAGGATATCTTAGTGCATGGCGCGAACGTGATTGAGGATTAGACCGTATGGCTTGAACCCGAGTGGTGTATGTGATAGGTTCGAAGAAGAATAAGAATGAGTGTCAACGACTAGTCGAGTGGCTCGAACCCTGAGTGGTGTATGGACGTTATAGAAATTGTTCGAGCGAGACTAAAGGATTAACGGATAGAACGAGTATGTCGGCGAAGCGATGCAATCGCGCAAAGCTCTAGAACGTGTCACGTTTAGTTGGCCGTGACTTTAAAAGTCCCGAACGAGATGTCGCTGGACAACTTGTGAATGGGTAACGCGTGTTAGAAATGATTCGGAACGATGGATAAAAATAGATGGTCTTGATCGAGGAAACTTAGAGGAACGTGCGTGCGATGTCGAATTGATGCAAATGAAATGTGACTTGAGTTTGGAATAACGATCTTGAAACGAGCTTTGAGGAAAAGCGACTGAACTTGATCTTGAGTATCGGGAGAAATTGAGGAATATCCAACTCGGACAACAGCATCAACGCACGACTCGAAATTGGTTGCAAAGGAAGATCGTCAGGTTACGCATATCGTCAATGGTATTGAGGCGTATCAAAGATCGATATGCGATAACTCGGGGGTACTCTGACTCGACAAATGACGATCGTGCAAATGTCATTGTTCCGATGGATGTTATAATCGGGATATTGAAATGTGTCGAGGAAAAGGATAAACTTGGCTCGAGGATTTTCTGGTTGAACAAATGACGGGTAAACTATCGAATTGAAATCTAACTTGGATGAAATGAAATGCTTGGATTTACTTCGACGATAACCCCAACGTCGACATTCTTGTCTTATGCGAGCGCAACTCCAGCCTCGCACATGCGTCGCGCCGATTAGGGTGATCACTCCGCGTGAGCGCTGGTATGGTGATTCATCCAGCGGGGGTGATCAAACTTGCACGGCATGGCAATACGATTGCTTCGACTTGTGGTTTGATGCGAAGATGACTTGAAAATGATTCGGTGTGCTTGAATGATTAAGTTTGAGGATTGAGTAGGTCCAATCCGCGTATCGAAAATGAATTATTCTAGACGCAAACAAGAGTTACGCCCCGATGAGAATGATTATTCCGCGGGAGCGTTGCATGGTGATTCATGAACCACCGTGGATAATCGGACTCGCGTGAGATTGGGGCGCAACATATTGTCAAAGCTAGATGAACTCGTGATCGAATACATGAATTGGAAAGAATGGATATGTGAAGTATGTGATCAGAATGAATTCGGATATACGCGGCGAATGCCTTGACGAGAATAGGTGATCGTGCTCGATGTTTAGAAATCTGAGTGACGCGAGCTTGGGTAGAAAATTCCGTACTACCGACTTTGGTTTGACCCTAGGATTGGGGTCAGTGTTGGCATTATTGTTGGGGAACTATGATTCCAATCCTGACATTGACTTAGCCTCGAAAAAGATGGCCTAGCGGTTAGGCGAGACGCCCCTGTTCCATGTGTTAGCAATCAAAGGATTGATCTTGAGGATTGGCATGAATGGATAGCATGAATCACGAATGTAGGAAACCCTGCTCACAAGGCTTGGCTGACATGCATATATTCAGGGACGCTTGAGTATGTGCACGATGCGACTCGAGTGAGAATGACAAACTCACTATCCTGCGGCTTGGCTGAATGCATGTATTTTGGGGACGCTTGGAATGCGTGCACGATCCAACCAAGTGATACGTTGAGTTCTAGCACGACTTGGGGAGTGAACGAGTATCGTGAATGTGAAATCGTGCTAGTAAAAGTTGGTATAACGAAGTGGAGCATTGATAGGAAGATATGCTCGACGATAGTGCAATATGTGGTCTTAAATTCGATGAAAATTTCCTAGACTTGGTCGACCCCGTTAAGTAGAAATCATACTGATTTCGTGGACACGAACGCTTGAAAAGCGAATCGGGCCATCTCGATGACCGAGATAAACGAAAGTGAATTTGCCTTAGCCTGCGACCCTCGCATTTGATGACTTACAACGTGCCTCGTGCAGCCATTCCAGTTCCATGACACGTCGAAATGGCAACCAAGACGAAGAAATGCTCGAATTGAATAAGTACAATCAACTCTAAAATGAATGAAAGGCAATTCGATAAATCGACCCAACGCGTGCGACACGGGACTTAGAAAGATATCAAGTATGGTTCGATGTCGTCGAACGATAGGACCGCTCGATGAAATTGTCTAAGAAACACGAAAACACGAGTTAAGAAATGGTAGGATGACCTGCACTCAGAAAGTCTCGAGGACGAGACTTATTTTGAGTGGTGTATTATGTAACGACCCGCTCCGCCCTAGCGGAACGCCGATTCCAAACGGCGCGTGCAACGACTCAAAACGAGCCGTCGACCCGAAGAGTTGCCTCGACCCGATGAAGTATCGATGCGAATCGATGCAAGGCTTGCATTGGCCCGACAAGATGAATCCAGACTTAGACTATCGAAGGCGCGCTCGGAGGATCGCTCGGCCGATGCGAACATCGCTAAGGTGGGTGGCTCCGATGAACCCGTCTGTGCTTAGCCTAGACACATAACAATGCGGACACTATCACGAGAATCGCTAGGCGACAACACCATGCATGTTAATAAATGATTCAACGCACCTAGCTAAGGGAATAATCCCATTTTGCATGCTTGTTTAGAACATGGAAAAGAACTCGGCAATTATAGAAACGCTCGCACCACGCTCTACGCTCGTGCTACGGCACAAGCTCACGTTCATGTCCCGTATACGTTCAAACAATGAAACAATGAATGGTTTACAACAATAAAACGGGAAGGCTATCAACATAGTCGCTCCGAGTAGAGTTTAGCAACATTGGAAGGCTATGGGACCGATGGGTCGCCAAGGCGACTCCCTTACTGGGAGTTGCATAATGCGTGAATGAATGAATCAACGAATGAATGAATAAATACATGAATGACTCTATAAACGAACGAACAAGTTAAAGAATGAAATGAAAGAAAGAATACATGAAAGATAAGACGCTAGCGACAGGTGTGACGGGCACGTGCAACGGGGCTCGCTACCCGCGCTGTACGGACGCCAACCTGGTCGTTAACGCATTATGGCATGAAAGATAAGACATGGAAGACGCTAGCGACAGGTATGACGGGCACGTGCAACGGGGCTTGCTACTCGCGCTGTACGGACGCCAACCTGGTCGTTAACGCATTATGGCTAAGGGTAAGCCTACGGCTCAGAGATAGCCGCTAAGTAAAAGACAAGATAATACGAAATGGTCGTGGACAAACGGCACGGGCGATGGGGGGGTAAACCGTGGCCGTCGTGTGGAAGGATTCTGCGGCACGGGCGTTGGGGGGGTAAACCGTGGCCGGCCTAGGCAGAATCAATACGGCGCTTACGGGCTGCTTGGGTGCGGGCTTGGGCACCAAGAGACGTAAGTAGGAGGGTATATTCAAGAGACTTAACGGGGTGTACCAGCCATCACCCTACGCTAAGTTGAGAATTGCCACAGGGGAATGTCCTAAATGGCTTGTAAAGCCAGCGACCCGTGCATGTAGATTAAGTGGACTATGCTGGTGGCAATCCACGTGCAAGTTCTTGCATTGAAATCAAAGTAGTCTAAGTTAAATGAACAAGTACCTCCTGAACATGCCCGAAATATAACACTCTTGAACATGCTTGTAAAGTAACATCCTGAACATGAACATGCTCGAAATGTAATATGCCTGAACATGCTTGAAATATATCACCCCGAACATGCTTGAAATGTGCCTCTTGAACATGCTCGTTATGTAACACTCCTGAACATGCTTGAATGTAATATCCGGAACATGCTTGAATTGTAATACTTTAAAACGTGCCTACGACGTGCTAGAACATGCCCACGACGCGCTAGAATCCCGAGACATGGACACACACTCGATATTGAATGCGTACATGAATCGTGTTATGTTATTATACATGAATTGTGGTTTAACTTGGTTTACCTTGAACAGGGAAGGCCGGACGGTAAGTATGGGTAAGTCGTGCATGTATTTCTCATGCGACACTTGAATTCGGTAACACGAGATAGGCTATGCAATATGCCATAAAATTGATCCTAAGGCAAGATTAGAAAGACAATGAATGATAGAGATGCACAAAAGATTATAGAACGTGTTTGGTAATGATGGCATTGTGGGCGAGCCAGCCTCCCCACCAGTGCATAACAATGTACTGATAACCCCACAGTATGCTTGCAGGATAGCAGGAGACGTCGGCGGGTGCAGAGCTTCCGTCGAACGTGTCAAGGCGCGGAGCCAACTCTGGGGGCCTTGGAACGTTGCAAGTAGCTGAAGCACCCTATACAGGACATAATGTATCGGAACATCGCCATGTATCCTTCCATGTTGTAAGCCATTTGGCACGCCTTTTATGTTTCAGAGAGAGAGAGCTTGAGCGATTTGTAATATCGGCCTAGCGCCGCTTGTAAACTTCGTGATTATCAATAAAGAGTTTGATTCGTATTTAACTTGTGTTCATTTATTTTCCGCTGCAAATGGGAACACTCTGTGCGACTCTGTGGCCTAGGAATCAAATCGGCCGTTTCTGGACTTGGCCTTGCACGGGCGCAACCTAGGCCCGTGCGGCATCACGCCTTAGCGAGGACGATCGCTCCTACGGGAGCGGGGCGTGACAGCCGGCCTAGGCGAAATCAGACATGGGGCTTACGGGCTGCTTTGAGTGGGGGCTCGGCGACTCAAAGAGACGTAAGGCCAGGCATTTCAAAAAACTATCAAGGTGTACCAGCCATCACGCTTCGATAGGTGAGAATGCCCACGTGATATGTCCAAAATGGCTTGTAAAGCCAGCGACCCATGCATGTAGATTAAGTGGACTATGCTGGTGGCAATCCACGTGTAAGTTCTTGCATTGAAACAAGTAGTCTAAGTTAACTAAATGAAGTGTCTCCTGAACATGCTCGAATTATAACACTCCTGAACATGCCCGAAATGTAATACTCCTGAACATGCTTGCAAAGTAACATCCTGAACATGAACATGCTCGAAATGTAATATGCCTGAACATGCTTGAAATATAACACCCTGAACATGCTGGAAATATGCCTTCTGAACATGCCCGAAACGTAACACTCTGAACATGCCTACGACGTGCTAGAACCCGAGACATGGACACGCCCGTAACATTGAATGTTTACATGAATCACGTTGAGTTACTTCATGTTAAATTGTTGACTAACTTGGTTTACTTTGGACAGAGAAGGCCGGACGGTAAGTATGGGTAAGTCGTGCATGCATTTTCCATGCGACACTTGAAATCAGCAACACGAGATAGGTCATGATATGTGCCATGAAATTGACCCTAAGGCAAGATTAGGAAGACAATGAATGATAGTCGGTGCATGAAAGTAAATGCAACGTGTTTGGTAATGATAGCATTGTGGGCGAGCTAGCCTTCCCACCAGTGCATAACAATGTACTGATAACCCCACAGTCTGCTTGCAGGAAGCAGGAGATGCCGGCTGGTACGGAGCTTCCATCGAACGTGTTAAGACGCGGAGCCAACTCCGGGGCCTTGGGACGTTGCAGAAGCTGAAGCACCCTATACAGGATATAATGTATCGGAACATCGCCAAGTATCATTCCATCTTGTAAGCCACTTGGCATGCCTTTTTATGTTTCAGAGAGAGAGCTTGAGCGATTTGTAATATCGGCCTAGCGCCGCTTGTAACCTTCTTGAATATTAATAAAGAGTTCGAATTCGCTTCTACTTGTGTTTATTACTTTCCGCTGCAATGGGGACACTCTGTGCGACTCTGTGGCCTAGCTCGAATCGGCCGTTTCTGGACTTGGCCTTGCACGGGCGCAACCTAGGCCCGTGCGGCATCACGCCTTAGCGAGGACGATCGCTCCTACGGGAGCGGGGCGTGACATGTAGTCATCGCAAGGTGAACTATATGCTGGAAGACAGGCTGTGTTTGTTGCGAACAATGCTACTTCTTCTTTTGATGAGGATGCTGCAACAGATTTTGCCATCGAAGATGACGTATGCTCTGTTGATTACGAAGACATGCAGAACCTTGTATGAGAGATGGTGTACGATGCGGCAAGGCCTAACTTTGATCATGAGGATCCTAATCCCGAGGAGAAGGAGTTCTATGATAGGTTTTTTTTTCCGTGGGATGCTACCAGGGAGCTAGGGCTCATTATTAGGCAAAACTTTCATGGCCCCTACCTCAATTTTAGTGAGGTGCCCCGGAGTCGTGATACATCTGGCTCGACCGGATGAGGGTATATATATCTTGTGATTACTTAATTATTAATTATTCTTTAGTCCACCATTTTTCTAATTACTTGATATTGAAATTTGTATGTCAGTTGATGTTCTGGTGGCTCCCCATCGCGAGGCGGAAATCATCAAGACCTACAAAAAAGCCGCCGAGAAGAAGCTGCGGGACGCGAAGGATGACATCTGTAGGGGGAAGAAGAGCTAGCTCCGGGATGAGTTCTATGAGCAGATGATGGAAAAGATGGATACTCCTGCATTCAAGAAGAAATTGGAAAAGGTGAAGCGACAGGCCGCAGGACTGCATACGGGGGTTCGAGGCCCCACGCAGTGACGGTTGGAGATCTGGTGAGATACCGAAAAATACTTTATTTTTCCACTATCTATTTAGTACTATTAATCTACGAAGTGAATTATATTCTATAAATGTTTCGTACTGTGAAACCCATAATTCTGTAATCATTAATATTAATATTTTAGTAGTGTTATTCGTATTTTTAATTATTATTATTTTTATTATTATAATTATTAAATATTTTTGAGTGAACAAAAATAATTTCGAAAATAATTTGTAACAAGGATCTTTGAGTTCAGACCCAGACCCGAGTCCGAGCCCAGACCCAGGCCTGAGCCCAAACCCTTTTTCCTATTTTTTCCAAATCTGGTTTTGACTTGGTTTATTATATATATAAAAAAATATATATTATTTTGTGGCTGGTCCCGTAGGACCAGCATCTGAATTGGCCAGCCCACTCCCTATTCCTTCTCCCTCAATTGGCTCTGGACCACACACCACTCTTCACCAACTCCCCTCTCTTCTACGAACACAGCACCACTCCCCATTCATAAAACCCACTTCCCAACTCTCTGTCAATACTCCCAACCCCCACACGAGTAACAACTCTCACTTACCTCTCTCCCTCTCTGATTTCTCTAAACTTTCTCCCTCTGTGGAAAATCCCCATTCCCCAAACCCCAAGCTCAAACCCTCACCCGAGCTCCTAGCCGCGCTTCCCCGCGACCGCAGCCGGCGATCCCCACGCGGCCATCTCCGCCGACCGCCCGTTCTCGGCCGCCCTAGCCCCGTCCGCGGCCGTTCCCCGCGAGAGCGCGCCCCTCCGGCGACTTCTCGGCCGCCGCTCCCCGCGGGTTTGCGCCATACCCGCGCCCCTCGGCCTGCCGTCCGCCGGCCCTTCCGCGGCTGCCTTTGGCCGACCGCCGACCAGCACCCTTTATTATTTATTTTCTGTTTAAATTCTATTTAATTTCTATTTCAGTTTAGGACTAACGGTAGTTTATCTTATTTCAATTTATGTAAATAAATTATAATGGGCATAAGCCCAGCTGGCTGGTCTGTGACTATAATAGCTTAGATTTTCTGTCATTTTCTGGTTTTGCGAGTTTTTAGTATTTAACGATTAAAATGATTAAAAAGGTATTTTTCGTATAAAATTAATTAATGTTTTCTCACCTAAAGTTGACGAGTTTATTAATAATTAAAAATTACGTATTTTCTCACTAAAATAAGAGAATTAGTTTTATATTTATATTTATATAGAATTACCAAGTTTTCCTAATAATCTGGCATCGACGATTATTTCCCGAATCAAAAGTATAAAATGATCATTTTTCCCTCGTATTAAATTAACGCACTAATAAACGTGTTTTTCTGTGTTTAGTTAATTAAATAACTAAAATTGGACTAGGACGTAAATAGAGATTACAACTAGCATAGCTAAGTTGGTTAACCTGAAAGCTGAGTCTATCTCTCGAATGTAGGAATTCGAGGACAACTCTAAACTTCCTGTCTCGGAGTCGTCCACCTCTCCAGTCATTTTCCTGAGGCAAGTGTAGTTTATGTTAGTTTACAGTTATTTATTTAATCGTTTTACTGCATGTCTAAACCACGACTCAAACACGAAACTCTCACCGAGAGTACTGTACTGTAACTACTTGGGACTGGGGAATAGCGTAATGATTATGACCACTACTGTAACAAAACCCATTATCCCTCCTGTAACAAACCCAAGCCGGTCATATGTCATTACCTGTTCAAATCACTGTTTTATACTGTAACAAACCTGTTTTAAAACTGTTTAGAACTGCATGATTCTATTTCTTATTTAACTGTTTAAAATTAGCATAAATTGTACTTTGCTCCCTCCTGACAGGAGATATATTTTTAGGCGATGTTGAGGATGCTGACCTGTGTTACAACAGCTATTATGACCCTGAGTTGTACCCCGTTGTGCTGCCAGAGTCCCCGCAGGAGGACGATGGAACTGAGGCTGATAGATAGATTTCCATTTTCTGTATTTTGTTTATTTCAAAATTCTGTATTTTCTTTCAGAATAATTTTCATTTGTATTTAAATTTCAGTTTAATAAAGTTTAATTCCGAAGTTGAGTTGTGACAAATAGTTGTGTGGTTGTATGGTTACCTGCTACTGAACAGCTTACTGCCGCCGTCTCAACAACGGTGCAGGCTGGGCATGATCCGACTAGACCCAGATTATTGGGATCGGGTCGTGACATGTTTTCAGTGGTGGCCCATGCAGGTCCGTACAACAACTTAGGAAAACATACCTAGAAACCATTAGAACACTAGAACATTGATTTGTCACGACATAGGACCGAATTATATAAATAAATATTTTTGTTTGATTATAGACTGGTAGGATACCTTGCTTATGTATGTACCCTAAACCTTCCAGATCATGGCCAAAGGAAAGACTACCCGCTCCGGCCCTGCTGACGATGAGGTGTTATCAACCGATCACACCCCTTCTCAAGCACGCCGGGACCCACCACCCTTGCAGCTGACAGACCGTCCTCATGCTGCACCAGCTCCCCGGTCCGTTTACGCTTCCACAGCGCAAGCGACAGAACCAGCACTTTCCCGAGCTGAGCCGCAGACCCCTGCGGTAGTGCCCGCACCAACTGCTCCACCAGTGCCCGTGGATCCCACTGACCTAGTGGGAATGCTACGAGGAGTGCTTGAAGCATAGAGAGCTCAAGCAGAAGCCCACCGAGAGCAGACTGCTGCCCAAGCTGAAGCCCATCGCGAGCAGACCGCGATTATGAGAGAAGGCATGGAGAATGCCCACAACGTGGCCATGGCTGCCCTCGAGAGAGGAGGAACCACTTCATCAGGGCCACGACCTGCCAAGGTAAGCATGATTCGGGAGTTAATTATATTTCTTTAAAGGCCATTCTTTTGATTAGAGGCGTATTATTGCATGAAGGTGGGAGACATAGAAAGTTTTAAGAAGCAAGATCCTCGACCTTTCAAAGGAACCGAGGGTATCATCTACGCCGATGAATGGCTAGACCATATGGAGCGTCTCTTGAGCGTCGCTCGACTCCCGGAGGACCTCAAGGCTGAAGCTGTAGGACTCCAACTACAGGATGTGGCGAGCATCTGGTATCGGAATGAACCCCGACTCCAGGACAAGCAGCTCGTCTGGGACACCTTCAAGAAGCTGTTCCGCAGGAAGTTTTTTCCGACATCGAAGATGCGGGAAATGGAGAGGCAATTCCAGAACTTGAAGCAGGGTAACATGACGATCAGCGAATATACGACAGAGTTCGGCCGACTAAGCCGCTTTGCCCAGAACCTGGTAGCTAACCCCAAGGATCGGGCTGAGCGATTCAGGTATGGCTTACGAGAAGAGATTCGCACCCCTGTGATCGCAGGTGGCGCTAAGACCTATGAGAGGATCCTGATCCGAGCTCAGGACGTAGAGAAGAGCCAGCCTTCTCGATCCAAGAGGGAGTACCCTGGAACCAGCAACTTCCAGGGTAATCAGAAGAGGCCCAACAACAACAACAACAGGCCCTCGCACCACCAGCAGCATCATCATCAGGCGAGGACCAATGACAGGGCACACCAGAAGCAGATCCCTGTCTGCAACTATTGTAAGAGACTGGGCCACCAGTCGAACATTTGCAGGAAGAGGCTAGGTCACTGCCTAGTCTGTGGGTCTGTCACCCACCAAGTGAAGGACTGCCCCATGTCAGGCCACCGGCCAGGAACCAACCAGCAGAGAGCTCCCCTACCTACTCAGCAACAACAGTTTGGACAGCACCAGCAGAAGACTGGACGAGCTTTTGCCCTAGCAGCTGATGAGCAGGAGCCAGAGCAGGAACCCACCGCAGATGTCATCACAGGTTCCATTTATGTGTTTTCACATCCTGCTCTAAATTATTTGATTCGGGTGTATCACATAGTTTCATATCATCCAAGTTTATATCTGCACACCACATAGATTCAGGATTTAGCAAAGTGATTAGTAGGGTTATGACCGGTGGTGGACCTATACCCATCACTGAGGCTTGTAATTGTCCCATAACCATCTCTGGCCATCAGTTCTCAACACATTTACTAGTGATGCCCCTGCCCAACTATGATGTAGTCCTAGGGATGGACTGGTTGAGTGAACAGCATGCGCTGATTAATTGTCACCGAGGTTGTGTAATCTTCAGCCCACCAGGAGAACCGGAGTTTGTAATCTCTCGGGCTCCGGAAGATATGAAGAGTATTTCCTACTCCTCTATCACCGAAGAACCCGGGCCTCTTCACCCTATTATTGCAGAATTTATGGATGTCTTTCCAGATAATCTTCCAGGATTGTCGCCGAATCGAGGTGTAGAATTCACCATCGATCTTGTACCCGGCTCTTCTCCTATTTCTTGGGGATGCTACAGAGTCAACCCCAAGGAGGCTAAGGAGATGAAGGATTAGATCGACGAGCTGAAGTCGCAAGGATTTATCAGAGACGGAGCTTCACCCTGGGGAGCACCAGTTTTGTTCGTGCCTAAGAAGGATGGAACTGTGCGGATGTGCATCGACTACCGGGCGCTGAACAACATCACTATCAAGAACAAGTACCCCCTGCCCTGGATCGACGACCTGTTTGATCAACTGAGCGGAGCCAAGGTATTTTCAAAGATAGATCTCAGATCAGGCTACCATCAAATCAAGGTCAGGAAGGAGGATATTCCTAAGACGGCGTTCAACACCAAGTATGGACAATTTGAATTCTTGGTCATGCCGTTTGGACTGACGAATTCTCCTGCGGTATTCATGAACCTCATGAACAAGGTTTTCCATGAATATCTGGATCAGTTTGTTGTTGTCTTTATCGACGACATACTGATCTACTCGAAGACGGAGGAAGAGCATGAAGAGCACTTGAGGAAAGTGCTGAGTACCTTGAGGAAGGAGAAGCTCTATGGTAAGCTATCCAAATATGAATTCTTTTTAGACAAGGTAAAATTTTTGGGCCATGTTGTCACAGGAAAAGGAATTTCGGTGGATCCAAAGAAGATAGCTGCTATTGAGAAGTGGACTGCACCAAGCTCGGTTGCAGAGATCATGAGCTTTTTGGGACTAGCTGGCTACTACCGGAAGTTCGTGAAGGATTTCTCCAAGATTGCGGAGCCAATGACGAAGCTTACCAGGAAGAATAAAGAGTTCATATGGTCTGAAGCGTGCCAGTCAGCTTTTGAGGAACTAAAGAAGAGGCTTACAACTGCGCCGATACTTGCGCTACCCGCAGGTGCTGGCGGTTTCTCAATCTATAGTGAGGCTTCCGGAAAAGGACTGGGCTGCGTTCTTCAACAAAATGAGAAAGTGATTGCCTATGCATCTAGACAATTGCGGACTCATGATAAGAACTACCCCACACATGACTTGGAGCTTGCAGCGGTGATTTTTGCTTTGAAGCTATGGAAGTACTACCTGTATGGAGAGAGAGTAGAAATATTTACGGACCACAAAAGTCTGAAATATGTTTTCACTCAGAAGGAGCTGAACATGAGACAAAGACGATGGCTGGAGCTAATGAAGGATTTTGATATCAACCTGCAGTACCATCTGGGTAAGGCTAATGTTGTTGCAGATGCACTTAGTCGTTACCCAATAGCGATGTTCTTGACCAAGGAGCGCCATTTGCTGGAGGACATGGAGAAGCTTGGATTGGAAATTGTACTGCCCGAGAAAAAGATGAAGAAACTTGGTAGAGAAGCCATCGTACCAGGAGATGAGTCATCATTGATGCAGTTGCAAATGCGTTCGAGCCTCATGGACAGGATCAAGGAGACACAATTCCAAGACGAGATGCTTTGCAAACTTAGAGACCAAGTGCTGGCAGGAACACTTGAAGGATTCTCAATCGCCAGCGACGGAGCATTAAAGAATGGTACGAGGCTGTGCGTACCAACTGGCGAACTGAGGAACGAGCTGATGCAAGAAGCGCACCAGTCGCAGTATTCCATACACCCTGGAGCCAACAAGATGTACCGAGATATGCGGACTACAGTATGGTGGTACGAAATGAAGAAGGACGTATCCAGGTATGTGGCTAGATGTTTAATTTGTCAGCAAGTTAAAGCCAGCAGGCAGAGACCAGCAGGATTATTGCAGCCGCTTGACATTCCGGAGTGGAAATGGGAGCACATCATGATGGATTTTGTATCGGGACTGCCTCGATCCCAAGGAGGGAAGGATACCATCTGGGTTATAGTGGACCGACTGACGAAGTCAGCTCACTTTATCCCCTTCAAGATTGGTTTATCCACCGAGAAGTTGGCAGTACTGTACATGCGGCACATCTACCGGATTCATGGAGTTCCGGTAAGTATTATATCTGACAGAGATACCAGATTTATATCTCATTTTTGGAAGAGTTTGCATGAAAGCTTGGGAACCCAACTGAAGTTTAGCACCGCCTACCACCCTCAGACTGACGGACAATCGGAGAGAACAATCCAGACGCTAGAAGATATGCTTGTAGGTCCTAAAAAATTAAGTTGCATCAATTAACAAAGTCAAAGAATCAAGATATACATCATTTTGATGGGTTGCGCAGACAACAGATTGCGCAGCAATCAAATTGCGCACGTTGGTTTGCACACGTTCCCAACTGCGCAGGCTGACGTGGCAGAAGTCATCATTACCTAAATCAAATCAAATCTTTCTGACAGCTGACAGCACGAAGAACGAGGAGACTGTTCGTTTATTGTGCCGCACAGTGCTCGAGGGCGGCTGACAGTTGGCAGCGCAATCCATGATGGCGCAATCCATTCCTGCACAGTCTGCGTCTGCGCAAACTAAAGTCTGCGCAGTTCAGGTTGCGCATTCTACCAACATAACTGATAAAGTACATGTGGCATTCATGCCATCAATTGCTCATTATGTGGCAACTGTCTATGCACGATCATGCGCATTTCAATCAAATGATGCCATGTGTCCCATACAGTTAACCCATGATCCAGCAACTGCCTGCGCAGTCCAGTGCTGCGCAAACCAATTGCTGCACAAATTATCATGCGCAGTCCAGAATAACTGAAAGTTAGTTATTTCCAGAACTCTATAAATAGAGTTTCAAGTCTTCATTTCAAGGGGATCAAGAGTTCAAGATCAGAGATCAGAAATCAGAGAGTTCAGGAGTTCTTGCCCAAGTGCTGCTGCATTCTTCCGAGGCTTTTGCCTTCAACTTCCGAGGCTTTTGCCTTCAGTTTCCAGAGTTGTTCTCAACTTCAGAGGCTTCCGTCTTCAAAGTTCACATCGTCCAAGGGATAAAGCAATCGTCATCTAGATTGGATTCCTATAGTTGTACCATTCCCAGAATTCAAATTGTAATCTTTTACAAAGTTTGCTATCAATAAAGTTCTTCAACTTTTATTTTTGCAAACAAAATGGCGACTCTGCTGGGGATGACTTTCTCCTCCGACAAGGAAGTGACAACTCAATGTGACACAGCGTCTATCGGAAAGACGCAGAAGACACTGGTTGTGAAAATCAACCAGACAGCCTATGAATCCATGATCAACTCCAAGACCACTCCTCGCACTACAACTACTGCTGCCACAAGCAAAGTGCACTCAAAGTGGGTCCCAAAGACTGCTGCGTATTCTGTCAATAGAGTCAGCAAGTCTCCTGCGCAATCTGCCAGCCAGTCTGTTGCGCAATTCGGGGCTTCTGTCACCAAATCCAGTGCACAAATTGTCTCTGCCACTGCTGCACAGTCTGCTATGGCCAGTGCACAAAAGATTTCATATGCTGCCATGGCTAAGTATAAAACTCCTATGCTTCTGGCACAATTGGCTGCTAAACTTCCTGCACAAAACAACATTCCAGCAACCAAAGTGCAACCTAAGCACTCTGTAGCAAGAACTCCTGATGCGCAAACTATAGCTCCTGTGGCCAGAATTCCTGCACAAAATAAGAGTAATAGCCTTTTGGCTAAACTCTCTTCTTCTCATAAAAAAGGAAGAGACTCTACTCCTCTTCCCAAACACCCTATTGCCCTTGCGCAATCCACTGGGGGTAGTCCTTTGGCTATTCTTCTTTCTCTTCAAAACAAAGGGAAAGGCCCGTTGGTCTTTTCTCAAACTTCCTTGTCCCATGACTTGGAAGACAACAGAGGGAAACGCTCTTTAGCTAACCCTTCATCTCAAAATAAAGGAAAAGGCCCTTTGGTCTTTTCTCAATCTTCTTCAGTTTTTACTGAAGAGGATCCATCTGAATGTGCCTTGGCACCAATCAGTATTAGAACTCTTTCAAATAAGGATTCTTCTTTCCTTTATAACAAGAGCACTTGTACTAATCAAAGAGGTATTCTGCCTACCCCGGTAGCAGAATTCCAAGACCTTCCAACTCTCAAAATTTCCCGTTCCAGACAGGGAAAACTGTTAGTGTCTCAAACAAAAACCCCTGGGGGTGAATTTGCTGATCTCAGAACTTATCTCAACCGACCCACTTCGGTAAAACGCAAACAGCCAATGCCGAAGATCAAACATCATCAAAAACAAATCTCCAAGGTCAAAAATCCTGACACTTATGCCAATGAAGTGAGCACTTCCCTGTATACTCAAGGGACTAAACATTTGAAGAATCGGAATCATGTTCCGAATGTTATCAAAGAACAGATCCCTCAGAGTTTTCCTCGTCCTGTTGCTGATCTTCGAGAACATCTAAGACAAAAACGGGACAATGTTTCAACACTTCCACCTCAACCATCTGATCATCATTGCAATCACAAAGTCATCATCCAATGTTGTTGTCAAACAACAAAACGATCTGTCTTCGATCATTTGACTTTTGCTAAAACTGAACCTATGTCAGATGAAGACGAAGTCTTGTATGCTTCTGTTAACATGACTTCCCGAGACACCGGGGGTAAAAGATGTTCTAAGCACGGTAGACTCCGTAAACCAAGCCAACGGTATTTAGACTTACTCCAAGAATCATCTGAAGGAGTATTTCGACATACCCGTTCTCAAAGCCGAAATACAATCGGTCAAAGGAATCTTCCTTAAGATTCTTCAGGTTATCTTCCTGTTTCTCATTCAGGAGATGACTCTTTCTCCGACTACGATGCATATAGCGAAAGTTCTGAGCAAACGATGTCTTCTACTGTACCAAGAGAAGTGACAGCTTATGTTGTCACTGATGATCCAGATGCTTCAACTTCTACAAATCAAGAACAACGAATCGCTGCACTCGAAGACAAACTAAAAACCATGGCTGAAATGGTTGCTAGTATGCATTCTATCATTGTAGCACAACATGTTACACCACCTACCGTAATACCTGCAAATCCTGAAATTATAGCATCATCAGTGCCTGTTAATGCTGGATTGGAGGTAGCACCTACTCAAATACCTCATGTACAAGTTCAAACTACACCAAGTCAATCAGGAGCTGGGGGTAGTGCTTACAATGCTGTTCCTCCTCCTACCGCTACAACTCAACCCGCTCCTTCTTCATCATCAGAAGATGCCAACGAAGCTGTCAAACTCTTACGAATCCAGTTCGAAGCATTTCAAGAGAAAGACAACTTGCAAATCAAGCAGCCCTATCCAGTTGAATGGAAGGAAGTCCCGTTCCCACCGAAGTACAAAATCCCAACAATCTCTCTATTCGATGGCAGTACTTCCCCAAGTCAATTCATCAATCATTTTGAGGTAATGACTGTTCAACTCCAGCCAAATGACGCTCTTCTTACCAGAGTGTTCGTCGGTTGTTTAACCGGCGTAGCATACGACTGGTATAGAAGTTTGCCCGATGGTTGCATTACTTTCTTTTCAGGTCTTAAACAAATCTTTCTGGAACGGTTCTACGAAGGATTCAATGATATGACGATGTCAGCTCTCAACAAAATCAAACAGAAACATAATGAAACTGCTGAGAGTTTTATCGAACGGTTCCGTCGTGAAGCTTTGAAATTTCCTCCAGGAACTCCAGCTGCTGTCACTATTGATACTTGTAAGGCAAATCTTTTGCCTATTATCAGTATGTGGACGGGATCCACCCAATTCCAAGATTGGCCCTCATTTATTGTCAACGCCAAAGCTGCTGAAGTGAGTGCCGACAAGTTCAAACAATTGGGGGTACAAATGTCTAACCCTGATCGAGATGAGCATCAGAATTCAGGTGGTAACAATCGTCAAAACAATCGCAAAGCAAAAGAGACTTTGAACATTAATTTGAACAAAAACAAAGAATCTTTGGCTGTCAATGTGGCTCCACCTACATCCACTCCTACTCCTTCTGCACCTCCACCGAGGGAACCTCGTCCAAAAGTAGAATATTCCTTTGACGAGAATGACACTGCAAGCATCTTTGAGTGTTTACTCAAAAGCAATAAAATTCAACTCCCTGACCCAAAGAAACCCGATGAAGTCGGTAAGACGGATCATCCTAAATATTGTGTCTATCACATGTTTATTGGACATCCTACTCGAGCATGCTATGTGCTCAAAGGCAAAATTCAGGAGCTTGTCAATGCTGGTGTAGTCACTCTGCAACAAGATGAGAAGACTGTTACTGCGAACATGGTTTCAGTCCAGTTTGGGGACTTTTCTTCGCAGATGGTACAACACGGTGTCATTCCAATTCCTAAAGCAACTCTTGAGATTGAGAATCTTCCACTTCCACCAAATGAAGGTCTTGTTCCCTTGTCTCTTGACAACGGTGAAATTATGTGGATTCATCCCGATCTTGCTCCAGAATTCGAGGTGCCCTCTTCTTCCAAGAAGAAAACTCGTTCTAAAGGCAAAATCAAGATTTGCAACATGGTATCTTTTGATCCCATAGTTGACGAAGAGATTCTGTTAGGTACCAGATCAGGGAAAGCCTATTTGAAAGATCATTCTGAAGGTCAAAAAGATCCTGCTTCTTCTTCTGAACCTGCTCCGGCACAACCTGATTCCACTGAAGAGGTCCCTTCTACATCTTCACCAGTTGTAGTATTAATTCCTCCCAAGCCAACGACGGCTGACAAAGGCAAGCAACAAGTCTGCTTTGATAAGCCCCTGAAGAAGTCATCTCCTACAGGACTTGAAAAGCCATACAACTTTGATATATTGGCTCAATTGGCCAATACACCGGCTAGACTATCAATCTTTGAGCTCTTGCGTCTTTCTAAAGAGACTCGAGAAACTTTAAGTGAAGCTCTGATGCAGGCTGAAACTTGCCTAACTTTTCTCAAGAAGCCATAATCAGAACCGGTCTCTTGCCATCACTGTCATAGTGTTTTGGAGTTGGTCCCAAACATTACGTTCACTCAGGATGATATGCTACTGGAAGATAATAGACATGATCGCCCTCTTTATTATACAGGATATGTTGATTCGATGAAGGTCGATCGTATCCTGATAGATCCAGGATCTGCACTTAGCATTATGCCAAAGACTATGCTAGATGCATTGAAGATACCAGTGCATAGTCTTTCGAGCACAATCACTACTATCTTGGGATTTAATCAAGGAAAAAGTGAACCTTTGGGTAAGATCCGCCTAAAACTTCAAATAGGCAATCTTCGCACAAAGGTGACCTTTTATATTATTGACAATCATGGTTGTTCTTACAACGCTCTTCTGGGAAGACCATTCCTCCATGAACATAATGTTGTTTCCTCAACTCTTCATCAATGCTTTAAATACGTTGATGACAAAGGACAAGTTCACAAGGAAGTTGCGGACCTTTATCCTTTCAAGGGCGTTGAAGCATATTGCAACGATGCTCGTATGTACAAAGAGGAATTTATGAAAGTGGTATTAGCCATGGATACTGAAGAAAATAAAAAAGCAGTGCCTAATGACACTCTCATTATACCTGTCAAAGGACGTGTTTTTCATCCTCAGTCTTCTAAACCACTGACTGTTTACTTGCCGGTTCAGGAAAAATCAGTTGATGCTGATCAACATCAAAGGGAGCTTACCTCTTCTGAGCCACTTGTTATTGATTTACGCCGTAACAAGGACAAAAAGCATCTCACTTCTTCTGAGCCACTTGTTGTTGATTTAACTCGCAACAAAGAAAAAAAGGAGCTCACCTCCTCTGAGCCACTTATTATCGACCTCCGTCGTAACAAGCCTCCTCCACGTTCTTCTTCTCCCCCTCTTGTAATCAATCTGACCAAGCCTGTTAAGGCTAAAGGTCCTGATGTAAATACAGATGTAAATATCAATGAAAAAGCATCTACTTTCCAGTATACTGATGTTATTTATCATACTAAATATTATTTGGATATGTTAGATAGCTTTCAGTCATTTACAATGGGAGTTGTACAATCTTTTCAAATAGAAGTTTCGTGTGAACACTCAAAAGACTCATATCGTATTGTTCCTACTCGCAAGAAAGGTGAACGTCCAATACTTTTTAGTAAAAGACCGAAACAAAAGTTTAGCTATACGGATGATAGCAAGGTTAACGACACAGGACCTCTTCAATTCCGTCGTTACAGTCAACAATCAAAAGACATCGGCCGAAAAATGGGTTACGACTTCAAAAGCGGCCTTAACTATGGTAAAGGTAGACGAACTCCCATCCGTACAGCAGTTCCAAAAGGAAAATCAGAAATGTATTACAGCAGGACCAACAGAGGTCTTGGATACGCTTCTCCTCCAATGTTATCCTCAGCAATTTCTGACTCTGATAGTGAAGAACGTTCTAATTCTTCTGATTCCAGATCATGGGATTCCGATACTAGCATCGGTGAAGTCTATCGTATAATCGTATCTTCTAATATGGTTTCCGCTGAACTTCCAGAGGGATATGAAGAAGATATTGAAGAAAGTCCTGAAACAGATCCTTGGGCTCAACAGATGGATAATCAATGGGTACTCCGATTTGAACAAAGAGAACCTCCTACTGAAGATCAATTAATTCAAATTGATGTAGGAGAAAGCGAGTCACCTCGTCCAATCTTTATTAGCAAGAATCTGCCAGAAGCAGATAAACAAGAGTTGATTCTTCTCATTAAAGAATACATTGACGTCTTTGCTTGGAGTTACGAGGACATGCCAGGTTTAGATCCCAAGATTGCTACTCATAAACTGAACATTCTTCCTAATGCTAAACCAGTCAAACAGCAGCAACGGCAATTTAAGCCTGAAATGATGGACGCTATTGATGAAGAAGTTAAGAAGCTTATAGCTTGTAGCTTTATTCGAGAAGAACAACATCCTGATTGGGTAGCGAATGTTGTTCCAGCCTTAAGAAAACTGGCAAAGTCCGAGTCTGCATCGATTTCCGAGATCTTAATGAAGCATGTCCAAAAGATGAGTTTCCTCTTCCTATCACAGACGTCATGATTGACAATACTTGTGGGTTCGAGCGAATATCTTTTATGGATGGATTCTCTGGATATAATCAGATCAAGATGAATCCCGAAGATGAAAAACATACGTCTTTCCGTACTCCTCGGGGAGTTTATTGCTACACAGTGATGCCATTTGGTCTCAAGAACGCTGGTGCAACTTACCAACGAGCCATGAGTACCATTTTCAGAGAACATCTTCATAAAACTGTCGAATGCTACGTTGACGACATCGCTGTCAAAAGTCGTCTGAAGGAAGATCACATCCAAGACTTGAGAACTATCTTCAATCTCATGCGCCAACATCAACTCAAAATGAATCCCACCAAGTCATTCTTGGGTGTCTCTAGTGGCAAATTTCTCGGCTTCGTCATTACCTCTAAGGGTATACACGTGGATCCCGGGAAGATCAAAGCCATTCAAGAGATGCGTCCTCCACGCAACCTAAAAGAGCTACGAGGATTCCAAGGCCGACTTGCGTACATCAGGCGATTCATTTCGAACTTGTCTGGACGTTGCAGACCATTCACTCAGTTAATGAAGAAGGGTGTATCTTTTATTTGGACTGAAGAATATCAACAAGCATTCGACGACATCAAAAGATATCTTATGAACCCACCTATTTTGGTGCCACCAATCTCAGGCATTCCATTCTTAATGTATGTCCGTGCTATGGACCATTTATTGGGTGCTTTACTTGTCCAAAAGAACAAAGAAGGCCACGAACAGGCTATCTATTATCTTAGCCGTACTATGATTGGTGCTGAACACCATTATAGTCCGGTCGAGAAAGAATGCCTGGCTCTCATGTTTGCTGTGCAGAAGACGAGGCATTACATCATTGGCCAAACTATTCATGTCATATCCCGAGTTAATCCTCTTCGGGTATTGATGAAGAAGCCTAGTACACTTAATTCTCGGCTAGCCACATGGGCAATCTTGCTAGCTCAATATGACATGGTATATGTTCCTCAAAAGTCTGTCAAAGGTCAAGCACTGGCAGACTTCTTAGCGGCTCATCCTGTACCAGAAACATCCAAGCTATATGACGAAATTCCAGACGAGACGTTGGAAGTCAACATGATCTCTGAAGAGTTTCTAACATGGCGTCTATTCTTTGATGGTGCGCCAAGGATCGGACCAAATGGTGCTATTGTGGCAGGTGTTGGAGTGGTCCTCGTTTCTCCAGATGGATCAACTATTCAAAGAGCCTATTCTCTAGATGAACTTTGCTCCAATAATGTAGCGGAATACAATGCTCTACTCATCGGCCTTCATTTAGCCAAACAACTGAATGTTGAAAATCTCGAAGTCTACGGTGATTCTAAGCTGGTTGTTAATCAGGTTAGAGGAACCTATGAGGTCCGTCATCAAGATCTAATGCCGTATCACGAAGCAGCGATCAAGATAGCTATATCATTCAAAGCTTTCTTCATAGATTATGTTCGGCGAGCTTGCAATACTGAAGCAGATGCTTTGGCCAGTCTTGCAGCTGTCTTAGCCATCCCTATCAAAAGACAGCAGGTGGTGGTTATCTCCAACCGAGAACTGTTCTGCATTGAAAATAATTGTAATATTGAATTCAGCAATTTTGCTGAAGTCAATGTTATCGATGACGATTGGAGAACTCCTTTCATCGACTTCGTGGTACATGACATACTCCCCGAAGATCCTAAAGAGGCCACAAGTATTCGACGATGATCTCTACGATTCTACTACAATCAAACTACCAAAACCCTCTATCGACGAACTTATGACGGTCTTCTCCTACGCTGTCTCGCTGGTGATGAAGCAAAACAAGTGTTGCGTGAAGCTCACGACGGTGTCTGTGGAGCACTGTAGAAGCATGGAAAATACTAAAGAAATTGACTCATGCGGCCAAGAAAGACCCATGCGGCTCAGAAAACGCATGCGGCTCAGGGAGTCATACGGCATAAGGAGCTATGCGACCGGAGGCATTCTATGCGGCTCAAAAGACACGTGGCGTGACAGTGCTCCCCTCCGATCTATGCTGCATTAATCGCTTTGACGGCTGACCCCTTTGAAAAGTTGACAGACCTGACACCAAAGCAGGTAATTATAACTCTGTCATGATGATGAATCTCTAGGGAAGAGAAAGAAATCTCTGACACAATCCCCCGAGAACAACAAAATGCCACGTGGCCCTGCCACGTGGGTGTGCTTATGCGGCTCGAAGTGAAGACTTCCCATACGGTTCAGAGTGAAGCTATCCCATGCGGCTCGAGTGGAATCATCCCTATGCGGCTCAAGAAGATCATGCCCATGCGGGTCAAGCAGACACACCATTATGCGGTTCATGCGGCTCATCATATGGTTCAGAAGTCTGAAGGAGGGGGCCACTGCCCAGACAGTCCTGACACGTGTCCCAAGTCTTATGCGGCCCAAAATTCATGCGGCCCAAATCTCATGCGGCCTAATCTGTATGCGGTTCCAGTCTCACCATTGGCTCTCAGGACACGTGTCCTCAGCCGATCAATCTCCAGATTTATGGCAATCCAAGATCGGGTCGAATCCCGATGATCTGGGGCACGTGACAGGAGAATAAATTTGATTTATTTGCAGATATGAGAGAATCATTATAAGGAAGATTTATGCCAATCAGTATTTATTGCTAATGGGGATTTGGTGTAATCTACCCTTAATGGTTCTGATTCGTCACAATCCGAAATGAACGGCCTGGATTGATCAATCCCCAAGCCGCCGCCATCTCCAAGAGCTAATCATTGGCAACCCTAGAGATCACATCCCACTATTATAAATAGCAAGGTGCCATTCCCTTGTAGCATATAGAGAGATATACAAAAAGAAACCAGAGAAGAATACGTACACACATAGAGACTTTCCCCATAGTCAGAGAGAGAATATACACAGAGAGAGAGAGAAGCAGGAGAGCAATCAGAGAGAGAGCAAGAAGGCATTTCTTCGTCAACGACCAAGCAGATCTTCCCCGAGTCAAGGCTGCGTACCGATCGTCCAAGGAGTAAGGCAGAGCGGCCGTTGCTTTCCCGAGCCTCTATCGTCACCCCCCAGAATCTAAAATAAACAATCGTACTTAGACTGCTGTACCTAGGTTTTCGTCCCTAGGCTTTCTTTGTACGAGCGAGTTTGTATTGTGAGTCTAAGTTCAGTCCTCCGATAATTGTTCTGTACTTTTACAATCAATAGCAAACACGATGGCGACTCTGCTGGGGACTAACTTTTCTACGGCTGAGGAGTTGGTGACGCAATCAGACGCAGCCAAACTTGGCTCTACACAACAGAAGATGGTCGTACGCTTCGACCAACAGGCGTTCGAAGAGATGCTCTCTGAAGGTAGCACTGGCCCGGTCCAGAAGCGCACCCGCACCATAAAGGCTCACAAAGAGTGGAGGCCAAAATCATTTGCTCCCCTGCAAGTCCTTGATGGGGTGCTCTCTATTGCTCAAGATGGCGAGAAAGACTTCCCTGCGGCCCCACTTCAGACCGTAGACAACTCTGCTGTCCCCAAGTCCGGCAGAAGAAAACACTATGATGCTGGACTTACAGGGGCAAAGAGGAACTCTACGCGGTCCGAGCCGCAGAAGAGTATTAGCCGCAGGGAGAAAGCCCATGCGGCTACAACCGCCGACCGCATAAAGAAAACTCATGCGGCCACATCTGTCAGCCGCATAACTTATGCGGCTACAGTTGCCAACCGCACGGATGAGACTCATACGGCTATTAACGTCAATCGCTTGCAGAAAACCCATGCGGCCACAGATGCCAACCGCATACGGTCAGCCTGCACGGTCGTGACTCCTAACCGCATAAAGACTCATCCTACAACAAAAGACAGCCGCATGCAGACAGCCTGCACGGTACCCAATGCTAGCCGCATAGCATCCGTCCCATGCTTCTCTCGATCAGTCTTCGATCGGCTCTCATGCAGTCCTGACTCTGATCATTATCTGGATGATAATCCAGACTCTGTGGTATTCGACTTAGACTTCTCCTATTACGCACCCACAAGTGCTAAAAGAAGGAAGTCTAGGGCAGCGCAGGCTCATCAAGTCCAGACGACTGCCCCAACCTCTGACTATCGGGGCGTCTCGCTGATTATCATGCGGGCCTCTGATGGGAAGTTGTATAAAACCACTCAAGTCCAGCCCCCGACGGCAAACAGACAAAGTGGTTCCTCTGACCTGTACGAGGTTATCCTCCACAAACGCAAGGAAAGAGAAGGAGCTTCGGGGTGTAAAGAGCCCTCATACGGACATCAATGCACCCAGATCATCGTCAACTGCTGTTGCAGCAATGCGGCGGTAACGGAAGATCGGCCATCCGTCTTCCAAAGACTACATCACCCGAGCTTAGAAGACGAGGCACCTCCTGTTGTCTCCTGCAAGTTCGCGCAGAAAGTTCTCGCCAAGGGAAGAGGGAAGAAAACGAGCATCTCCAGCCCAAAGGTGTCAACTACTGCAGCTAAGAAACCATCTTCAAAAGGGTTATCCTCTACTGGAGTATTTCAACACACCCGTTCGAAGACGAAAACTGCTGCAGTAGGAAGTTCGTCGTCCGCAACATTGGGGGTCGTCGGAACTGGGGGTAGTACTCCTCCAAACATCCACGACAATCCGACATTCCAAGAATACGGACTGGAGGAAGCAAATCCTCTGACGGATACAACAGATACCGACGTCCCCAAGGACATCCTAGACGAAGCAAGCTCCGATGCCGGGAGTAGTGTTCCCTCCGAGTCTGAACCTGAAGAGAACATCTCCACATATCCTGATGATTTCTCGATACACGGGTACGACTCAGAGGGTACATCCTCCACCACTCCTTCCGTCACCCCTCATGTGAAGACGGTGTTCATGACAGACAGCAATCAAGGCGGTTCCGGTGATCGCCAGCACATCGACACTTTGGAGGCCATATTGCACGCCTTGGTCAAAGTCTGTAGACGAGATCAAAACGGCGCTTCCTAATCTGTAGGGGGTGACACCTGGCCAGACAAGCACGGGTCCCCCAATCAACGTAGATTCAAATTCAGCGGCACCAAACCCGGGCAATAATCCTCCCGAAGTAACGGCTCCGACTGCGACAGATGAGACCCGAGAAGTAAGGAGAGAAGTTCAAGAGCTCCGAGCCATGTTCCACGCGAGAGAAAACTCTCAAGATCTCCGGATACGGCAACCATATCCTGCTGAATGGAGGGATGTTCCCTTTCCACCAAGATATAAGCCGTTCAATATCAACCCATATGATGGCAAGACTTCAGCAAGTCGGTACATCACTTACTTTGAGGTCACTACCGACCATCTCCCCCATGATGATGCTATCCTCACGCGGTTATTCATTGGGGCATTGGAAGGAGTCGCGTTCGATTGGTACCGCAACCTGCTGGACAATTGCATCCATTCCTTCGCTGGCTTCAAACGCCTGTTCTTGGAGAGGTTCTATGAGGTAGGGCAGGACGTCACGATGTCTACCCTCATGGACGTCATTCAAGGAGAGAAAGAGCTGACGATGAATTACATTGAGCGGTTTCGTCAAACCGCAATGAAGTTACCATCTGGCAACCCGGACTCCTCCTTGATCGAAATTTGCCAAAAGAGACTACTCCCAACAATCAGTCTCTGGATGGGCGAGAGTCAATTCAAGGACTGGAAGGCTTTTATCATTAGTGCTACAAGTGCCGAAGAACGATTAAAGAAGGCTCGCCAACTGGGATTACATATCTCAGAGGGAGAGAACAAAGGCAAGCGTCCCAGCACCACCAATGACAATGGGGGTAGCCCCTCCAACAACCGGGACAACAGAGGCAAACAGGCTTTGGTGGCCGATACAGCCCAGAAGCCTGAGTCGCAACCTGCGAACAAAGAATAGCCTCAAATTACTTACTCTTTTGAAGACGGTCACGTCAAACCTATCTTGGACATGCTCATACAAGAAGATAGGATTCAGCTTCCTCTACCAAGACGGGAGCCTCGGCCGACTGATTTGGAGAACCCAAGGTTCTGCCATTACCACCGCTACGTCCACCATGCTACGCACGACTGCTACCAACTGAAACGATATATCCAGAACCTCATCGATTCGAACGCTCTGGCCATCGATTTCGAGGAGGTAACCGTGGCAGCCAACATGGTGTCCGTACAATTCGACAGCTTTCCTCCAACCGAGACCCAGGATGGGGTGATACCCATCCCTCTGGCAACGATGGAGATTGCTAATCTCCCGCCTGCTCAAGCTGCTGGTCTGGTACCTCTCACCACATCACGAGAGGAAATCATGTGGGTCCATCCAGACCTAGTCCACGAGGTAACTCAGTCCACTCCATCTTCTAAAAAGAAAAATGGAAAAGTCAGATCCTGCCGTACCACCTCAGCAGATGAAGAGGAAGTCACGGTCGTTGTTACTCGATCCGGAGCATAATCTCAACCTGTGGCTGAAAACTCGACTGATAATCATCCGCCCACTACCACGGATGCTCCGAGACCGGCTCAGCCTTCGACGACCGACAACCCTAGGCCGAAGGAGACTCGCTTCGACAAATCCCTCCGAAAGGAAACATCTCAGGGACTAGAGAGGCCCTACAACTTCGACATCTTGGCGCAATTGGCCAATACACCGGCCAAATTGTCCTTATATGAACTCCTGAGGCTCTCGAAGGATGTCCGCACAACTTTGAGCGATGCACTTCAAAATGCCGACGTGTACCTGGCTCAGGTCAACCTCACGGGAGAAAATCAGCCCGCAGACCTCCAAGACAGTGCCTGTACGGGAGAAATGCCCAACATCGTCTTCACTCCATAAGACATGCTCATCAAGACTAATCTACACGATCGCCCATTATACTACACAGGCTACATCGTCGACATAAAGGTGGACCGGATGCACATTGACCCTGGGTCTTCCATAAGCATCATTCCAAAAGGACTACTGCATCATCTTCGTATCCCGATGCATCGCTTGACCCCTACAAACACCGCCATCAGCGGGTTCAATTCGGGCAGGAGCTACCCAATCGGGAAGATCCGTCTGAAATGTCAGATTGGCGATCTCCAATCAGAAGTCACTTGCTACGTCATAGATGCCGACACTTCATACAACATCCTTTTGGGGCGCCCTTGGATACACGATTACATGATCGTGCCTTCCACGCTACACCAATGCTTCAAATATGTCGACAAGCACGGCTTCGTGAGGACAGAATTTGCTGACATCGATCCCTTCAAAGGGGTCGAATCTTATTACTCGGACTCCTGCCTATACGAAAAGTCGAAGAGGTACCTTGAAGGAGGAAATGAACAAACTGATGTTGAAGCAACCACGGGATCTGAAGAGCCTCTGACGATCCACCTCCAGGCTCGCAAACCAGGCAATTCCGCACCCATTACGGCCACGCTGCGTAAGGACGCGATCAGCCTCTCGGCACAGGAAGAGCAGTTGAGAATCCGGCTGCCAAGGTCCGGCCAGGTACCGAGACCTACGACAGGGCCACTTACCATCAGATTGCCGAGAGTCGGTCAATCCCAAACAGAGAAGCTCAATCCCTCCGATAGGCCTCTGACGATACGCCTGCCTAAGAAAGGTCGTCACCCCAATGCGAGGTCTGACACTTCAAGCGAACCAGCCACCCCTCGCTCCACGTCAAGTGCCAGACTGGGGGTTGCTATTCTACCGACAACCCCACGCTCCGCTCCGTCAGTTGAGCCTCTGAAGATCAAGCTGACTAGGAGGCCCTCTCAATCTTCATTCACACAGGGGGTAGCCGAAGAAGAACCAGAGCTAGCCAAGTATGTGGCTGCCCACACTGATGCTCCCTCCGCAGATGATGTAATCCCTCTAGAAAAGATACCTTACTTCATCAATAAAGGGTTATCTTTGAACTACACCGAGCTCAATAAGCTATGTACAATATATGCTATGGAACACGGTATAGGCACTCACCTACATACACAGGTGACAAATGTGTACACCGCTATCCAACTTACTCCAGTAGAAGACGCTTACCGAATAATCGAGGGAGGGGACCACCCAATCATCTTCGGCCGGACGAACAACCCGCATCCCCTCGCCATGGAAGAAGTCGACTTCGGGTCAGATGCCGGAAGACTGCCTCTGTATCTCTATAGCCCTCAATCCAAATATCTCATGCAGAAACATGGGTATGATCTAGAGACAACGTCAGAACTGAACTACGACACTGGACGACGATTACCTTTGAAGACGCCAGCCCCGGCGGGCAAACCACGGAACTACTATAACAAAACTCGATGCGGTTTAGGGTATGTAACGCCTACTACGACCCCTGAAAGCTCAGATGAAGAATGCGACTGGCAGTCACATTCAACCGGATCACCGACTTCCGACTCAGATACCAGTATCGGAGATGTGTTCAGACAAGTCATGTCAGTCAACATGGCACTCACCGGCGCTTACGAGGAAGAGGAAGACATCCCCGAAATCCTTGAGCTAGAGCCATGGGCCCAGCAATTAGACGCACAATGGGAAAAGCGGTTCGAACTGAGAGAACCTCCTACCGAAGATGAGGTCATACAAGTGGATCTCGGCAGCGAATCTTCTCCAAAACCGATCTTTATCAGTAAAAGCCTAACTGACGAAGAACGAGAATCGCTGTTAGTACTTGTCAGAGAATACATTGATGTGTTCGTCTGGAGCTATGAAGACATGCCGGGGTTAAATCCTGATATCGCTCTCCACAAACTCAATATACGGCCAGATGCAAAGCCAGTCAAGCAGCAACAACGACGCTTCCGCCCAGGCGTCGTGGACGCAATCGAAACTGAAGTCAACAAGTTAATAGCCAGCGGCTTCATTCGTGAAGAGCAACATCTTGATTGGGTCGCTAATATAGTACCCGTCCTCAAGAAGAATGGGAAGATTCGAATCTGCATCGACTTTCGCAACCTGAACGAGGCATGCCCCAAAGATGAATTTCCCGTTCCTATCACAGACATAATGATCGACAATACATGCGACTTTGAACGTATGTCATTCATGGATGGATTCTCGGGGTACAATCAGATCAAGATGTCTCCCGACGACGAAAAGCACACTTCATTCCGAACCCCGATTGGCACATACTGCTACACAGTCATGCCATTCGGTCTAAAGAATGCTGGCGCTACATATCAGCGAGCCATGAGTATCATTTTCAGAGAACATTTGCGCAAGACAGTGGAATGCTATGTCGACGACATCGCCGTCAAGAGTCGCCGTAAGGAGGATCATCTGCAAGACCTAAGAACGGTGTTCAACTTAATGCGAGCCCACAATCTAAAGATGAACCCTACAAAATCGTTCTTGGGCGTATCCAGCGGGAAGTTCTTGGGCTTCATCATCACTGCACGGGGTATCCATGTAGACCCCGAGAAAACGAGGGCAATCATGGAGATGGGTCCCCCGAGAAATCTTCGTGAACTTAGAGGCCTCCAAGGGAGGCTAGCTTATATCAGGAGGTTCATTTCCAACCTCTCCGGGCGATGCCGACCGTTCACCCACCTCATAAAGAAGGGAGTCTCATTCGTATGGGACGAGGAATGCCAGCGCACTTTCGATGACATCAAAGAATATTTATCAAATCCTCCAGTCCTGGTGGCCCCGGTCCCTGAAAAACCATTCCTGCTCTAAGTACGAGCAATGGAACACTCCCTCGGTGCCCTGCTGGCACAAAACAACGACGCAGGCCACGAGCAGGCCATTTACTATCTCAGCCGAATGATGGTCGGGCCCGAACACCGATACACCGCTGTGGAGAAAGAATACCTCGCCCTGGTATTCGCCATTCAAAAGACGCGACACTATGTCACGGGGCAAACCATACATGTGATCTCACGAATCAACCCTCTCAGGGTCCTCATGACCAAACCAGGGGCACTCAGCTCCCGCCTCGCTACATGGGCGATATTGATGTCCCCCTATCATATGGTCTTCGTCCCGCAGAAGGCTGTCAAAGGTCAAGCCCTGGCAGACTTTTTGGCGGCCTATCCAGGATCGAAATCATCCATAATATACGAAGAAATCCCAGATGAGGTCGCCGATTCAAATACAACCACCCACGATAACATATGGCGGATGTTCTTCGATGGCGCTTCAAGAACCGGACCCAAGGGAAACATCGTCGTCGGAGTAGTATTGGTCTCTCCTACCGGGCTAGTGATCAATCGCGCCTACTCTCTTACGGAACCCTGCTCTAACAATGTGGTCGAGTACAACGCTTTGGTCATTGGCCTCCAACTCGCAAGAGAGCTGGGGGTAGAATACCTTGAAGCATACGGCGATTCGCAATTAATCGTCAACCATATCCGGGGGACGTACGAAGTCCGCCATGAAGACATGATCCCTTACCACCAAATAGCGATCAACGTTATCTCATCATTCGAGGGATTCTTCATCGAACACGTCCCCAGACTCCAAAATATCGAAGCTGATGCCCTAGCAGGCCTGGCTGTTTCCCTAGCAGTGCCAAACCACTCTCATCATTCGGTCGATGTAATCGGTCGTGAGCTGGTCTGCCCCAAGAACAACGTTCAAGCCATGGCGAGTTATTCTGCTCAGATAATCGACGAAGCGCCAGACTAGAGACAACCATTCATAGACTTCGTGGTCTACGACATCCTACCCGAGAACCCGAAGGAGGCTACTTCTATCAGACGGCGTTCTCTCAGATTCTTCTACGATACAGAGACGAAAATGCTGTATCGCCGCTCCTACGACGGATTACTACTTCGGTGCTTGTCAAACGCAGAAGCCAAAGAAGTCGTGCGAGAGGCTCATGACGGTGTCTGCAGGGCCCATCAGCCTGGCCCTAAGCTGCAAGATCGCCTTCGCCGGATGGGCTACTACTGGCCCATGATGATGGCTGATGCGATAGATTATGCCAAAAAATGCAAGGCCTGCCAAGTCCACGCAGACTTCGTTCACCAACCATCCGAATTCCTACATTCGACAGTGGCGTCCTGGCCATTCGAAGCATGGGGAATGGATATCATTGGTCCAATCACCCCACCTTCCTCCCGAGGACATCGCTTCATACTGGCGATCACTGATTACTTCTCAAAGTGGGCAGAAGCTGTCCCACTCGCCGAAGTCAAGACTTCGAACGTAATCAGCTTCCTGAAGCACCACGTCATCTACCGCTTTGGACTGCCCCGAAGGATCATCCATGATAATGGTCCGCAGTTTATAAGCCACGCATTCTACCGATTCTGCGACAAATACCGCATTCAGAATATCGCTTCGACACCATACAACCCGGCAGCAAACGGGTTAGCAGAGGCATTCAATAAAACAATCATCAAACTCCTCAAGAAATTTGTCTCCTCCAACAAATGCGATTGGAACGAGAAGCTCGGCGAGTGCTTATGGGCTTATCGCACCACGGTTCGAACAGCCACCGGGAATACACCATTCTCTCTGGTGTACGGGAGTGAGGCAGTTCTCCCATTAGAGACTCAGATTCCCTCACTCCGAGTCGCCCTCACTTATCAATTGATAACGGATGATAACTACCGACGTCGACTACAAGAGTTAGAGGCCTTAGATGAAAAATGCCTCCTAGCTCAGCAAAGGATCGAATTATACCAAGCACGCATCTCAGGAGCCTTCAACAAAAAGGTCAAAGTCAGAACATTCCAAGTGGGCGATCTTGTTTTAGCAGTCAGGAGGCCAATGGTCATGACTCACAAGACCACCGGCAAGTTCCAGCCAAAATAGGAAGGCCCATTTATCATCGAGGCCGTGTTATCCAATGGTGCTTACCGCCTCGCCAAGCAGAACGGAGACTTGCTCATGTTGCCCGTCAATGGCAAGTTTCTAACGAAATACTATGTTTAAACAACATTTTTCAGAGTTTTGAGTCATGTGCCCGCTGGTACCACTGAACTCAACCCCCTAATTTTCCAACTTATCGAGTCACGTACCCTCTTGTACCGCTGAACTCATATCCCAAATTCCCAAGTCATGTACCTGCTGGTACCTCTGAACTTACACTTTGATTCCAATATTCACAGATTTTCGAGTTATGTACCCGCGTGTACCGCTGAACTCATGCCCTTCTTCCATAAACATACCCCAAATTCCTAAGTCATGTACCTGCTGGTACCTCTGAACTTACACTCTGATTCCAACATTCACAGATTTTCGAGGCATGTACCCGCGTGTACCGCTGAACTCTTGCCCTTCTTCCATAAACATATCCCAAATTCCTAAGTCATGTACCTGCTGGTACCTCTGAACTTATAATTTGGTTCCAACATTCATGGATTGTCGAGTTATGTGCCCATCGGTACCCCTGAACTTACATCCCGGTCACTCTTTTAAAAGAAAGTCATGTATAATCATACCGCTGAACTTTCTTCCTACAAGAGATCCTCCCTCATGATCTAATACCTGCACTCCCAGTGCACAACGAAGGTAACGGATCCACGAATTTCCGAGACGACCATGTCCTCATCACCTCTGAGTCGTCCCATTTCCGCCAAAAAACAAATCACCCCTACATAGAATTTCTATGTCCTCATTACCTCTGAGTGATTCTACGTACCCCCCTTCATTGAGCCCACTCCTGTCATGTCCTCATTACCTCTGAATGGGAAGGCTCCGTCGAAGAAACCTTCATACTTGCCATGTCCTCATTACCTCTGAGTAAGTATGATGATCCCCTTTCGACCTATTACCTGTACCCACAACCGGAGTACGCCAAGGGTAATGGGTCCACAAATGTCCTCTGTTGACCACAAATGTCCTCTGTTGACCACCAATACCCTCCGTCGAGTTCGCTCCTACCATGTACTCATTACCTCTGAGTAGGAAGACTCTACGTTCAAAAAACTTTCCTACTTGCCATGTCCTCGTTACCTCTGAGCAAGTATGTCAGCTCTCTTTCATCCTATAACCCGTATCCTAAACCAGGGTATGCCAAGGGTAATAGGCCCACAAATATCCTCAGCTAAATTTCTTAACACAAACCTATCACCTCATCATGCCCCAGGAGCCCAGCTGCTCAACGGCAATTCTTTTCTCAATACCAAGAGCACCCATGACCACTTTGCTATGGCTGCTTCAGGTATCCTGACCGAAACTTGTTATCTCTACCTAAAACCAAGGTATGCCATGGGTAACAGGTCCACAAATTTATCCCCTATGCGGGGGAGAACATCACCACAATATCACAGGCACAACAGGCAATACAAATGAAGGGTAGAATGGAAAATACTATTTATTTAAAGGAAGAAAAGAAGGACTACATATTTCGGGACCACGTCCCTTTCAAAAAAAAGAGAAGAAGGGGAAAAAACGGGGACAAAACAAGAGGCCGATTATAGCTCGGCATTGCACAACTCCAAAAGACGGTCCTTTACCAAAGCAGTCCCCCGATCAAGCCTTTGCTTAGCCCGACGCTCGGCCTCTTGGGATAGCTGCTCTGCGTCATTCAAATGTGTATAATCCTGCCAGTTGTCCTCCACCTTCTTTAGGGCAAGCTCTAGATTAGCAGAAGCCCTACTATACTTGCCAGCCTCCTGAATAGCAATCTCTTTCTCAACACGAGCGGCCTCAAGCTCTGACTCCAGGAAAGCCAGTTTTCTCTGGAGCTCGAGGATCTGTTCCCGAACATCGGCCACCCCACGAGAAGCATCCGCTTCCCGAGCCATATAATTTTCAGTCCGACGGCTCCACTGGTCGTGCAACTGAGTCAGATTCCGACGGTCCTGTAATATAGCCGGTTTGAGTGATTCCCGGGCAGCCATCACCTTCTCCACCACGGTAGTGAGGAAGTTGCGTTCTCGATTTATGGCCGCAGGTAAATCAGTCTGTTGCAACGAGCAAAACTGGGCAACGAGACGGTCAGCCTCTAATAGCTTAGGCTCCAAGAGCGCAGCCAGTTCCTCTCCCCCAGGGAGTGTTTTAAGGGTATTAATCTGGCCGCCAGCACATCGATAGGCCAGAGTGAAGGGAGTCCCCCTTTCCACCGCTGCTTCGATCCCCCTCTTCAGATGACGATGGAAACTAGCAACTACGTCCTGTAACGCATCATCCAAGACTTCTATGGATGACGGCGTCAGAGGGAGAGTGGCAGACGGTACCAGAGGGGCAGTTTCAGAAGTTACCGCACCCGCCACCAAAGAAGCAAATTTTGTACGAAAAGAGGCTTGAATGGCGGCTAACTCCTCTCCCGCCGCCCGAATAGCGTGGATGCTCGACAGGAAGGAAAGGTTTACCCCCGAAATCACATTCGCAAGGGAGGACACAGGGGGTATCGTCCCTTGTCCCGGCAGTACCGATGCCTGAGGCCCCAAGCTCGACCCAAACGAAGGACCCTCGACACACGGAGATTCCGTCAGGCCCTCTCCGGTAGGGTACGATCCAGCAATATCAGTCACTGGCAATGACGGGTTGGGATCTGAACATCCAAAACATCCGTTAGACGAAGAATTTGAAGAATAACAGGAACACGTATGCTGATTCACGAATTATAGTTCAATTTGCATTACTAGGGGAAGAGCGTGGGGGCGACGGCTCGTTCACCACCGACATAGTTTCCCCATCCATAAAGCCATCATGAGGGGGCTCAGATGTTTCAGGGACGGGCGCAGTAAAGCTTCCATCCCCCTGGGTTGAAGTTCCAGCAGGACAAGAATCCTCGGTCGCAACCGGAAGCACCCCAGCAGTAATGATAGCGGTGCACACCCCACTGACTAAATGAGACAGGACTGGATTAGCCTCCGTAATCGGGTCCTGAGGGGCGAGCTCGTCCGACGCCTATAAAGAGCAGGAGAAACAAATAATTAGGTCACAACATAAAAGAAGAAGAAAGGAAACAGCTGAAGCCCAAGTCACCTCAGGAACATCCTCCACATCATCAATAAGCAGCCTGCGACGTCTTACCGTAGCGTGCTTCGTAGAATAAGTTCGGTCGTCAGTAGTAGTCACGCGCCTGCTCCGTTTACGCGAGGGGCCGGGTATCGCAGATGGTTGATCCTTCACCACCTCGTCAGACAGACTAGGCGATTGACCCACGGCCCTTTCAGCCTGCACGACTGGAGGTTGAGTCCCATCCTCTTCACCCGAAGAATGGGACAAGTCATCAGTGTCCTGTTCGTCGCCCCCCTCATCCGCCCTATTGGACTCTGAATCCGACACAGGAACTCTATTCGCCTTTTTTTCCTCTTCTTGGACCCTTCTGGCTTCTCGGCCAGATGGGTGCCAACAATGAAGCCAGTATTCGTATCAAAACCAACAGGAGGTTTGCTCGCTGCAACATGATAAAGAGCCGCTATATACAAAATATCACCCTCCACCTTGGCGTCAGGGAGTGAGAAGCTGGCTCAGGTATGGGTCGCATTATAATAGTGCCAAGCCCGAATGCCATCAAGTACACTGCCCTCGAAGCTCAAGCAAGCGCTAGGACGATCCAGGAACAATTGACTATACCCAAATTGACGGGAAAATCTACTGGGCAGATAAGGCTCCAAGTATACCCTGTTCCGGTAAAGATACACCAGGTGCGCGGGACGGATGTTGCGTAACCAAAGAAGCATCTTCTCAGTTAAGAGTTGGGGAGGATCAACGCCGTCAACGTGTACCCTCCTCACTTCTCCAGGGGTGAACTCAGGGAGAGATACGAAGAATTCGAGCTCGTCAATTCTCGCCAATGTCCTCCGGCAGGCCGGCATGGTATCATGTTCCCAAGGCTGATGACGATATCGAAAGATGAAGGCGTCATTAACAGAGACGTTTTCATCGGGTCCCGGCCTCATCAATGACCGATAGTGCATCAATAACCACCCCATGAGGTAGTGGTATGGTAGCTCTATCCGGTTAAAGTCCGCCGACACATCACGAGCAATAACTTTGGATGTAAAGGCACGAAGGCCGTGGTGTATGCTACACACCATGGCCGGGAGAAGCGCCAGCCTCACTTTGAAGACCAATTTTACAGCAGGAAGAATGAAATGGCGGCTGATCCTTTCTATAGAACCTGCGCCGCCCGAGACTACACAGTGGCGTAGCCACACCATCAAAAACCCAGCCAAGATCGCTTTATTAGACATCTCCCGGGTACCATAGTGGAAATAACTGAGGGAGTCGGTGCTACTCCCAAACCGGTCACGAGTGGACTTCGACTTCTTAACCTTCGACATCATATCCTTAACCTCCTCTGAGGTTTGGGGAGCTCGAGACGAAACGTGACCAGAAGGACGCAACTTAAAAAGATACAAAATCCAGTCCCTGGTATGAGGGGCGTTCCCTTCTGAACTGTTTATCTTCTTAATAGCCATCTGATGGCAGGCGCTATGATGACACAACAGTTCTTGGTACACGGTGACGAAGCCAGGAAACCGCTGATCCAAATCCCCGAGCTCTTCGTTTGTCGGCGTGTATACTTCAAAAGCTTCGTCTCCCCACGGCAATCTGGATACAGTGGCCATTTCGTGAAGAGCAAGCCCCAGTTCTCCTCCGGGGGTAAAGAAGGTCCCAGTACGCCGGTTATACAACTCCAATAAAGCCATAAACAAGGGCTTGTTAATGGGCAATCCGTAGCAGGTACCCCTGACGGCGTAGTAAAGATCAATTTCCTGAAGGAAGTCCCCGTACGTCCTCAGAATCCAGGAAGTAAGGTTAGTCCATGTGGGAATAGGGTTAATCCAATTCAGCAGTGACAACCTGCCTATGGGATAAGACCCCTTGCGAGCAAGCTGATTCAGAAAAGTATCAGCTAGGGTGAAGGAAAAATTAGGGCCGGTTGTGTTCACAAAAGTACCCGGGAGCAGCCCTATCACAGTCCGACTCACGGAGTCCTTGCCCGCACATATTAAACCCGTGCGTCCGTTGTGGTGAATTTTGCCCACAAACATTCCCTGTTGGGTAGGAGTCAAAGAGCTCACCATCGTCCTGTTCAGCGGCACCATGTTAAACCACGAGAGAGGATAATGTCGCTCCATCTCGGGAATATGAATCTCTACCCCGTCTACAGAAAAATCCCAGTGCTCTGAGACATCCAGCAATCGGGAGTTCTTTATGAAAAAGGCATCCCCGAAGAGAAAGGCCGGTTTCAGATATTCTCCATCCAACTGCCCCGAATTCATCATGGAACAAAGAAAGCTGAAAGGTTGTTTGTTGATAGCAGCCACCCTATTCCTAGGCTCATTAGTGGGAAGCTGATCCACTATACGACGGATTAAGTCATCAAGTTGTACGCCCACGGCGCACCGAGATGGACCCACAAGGAGCTCTCCTGTTGGGTTGGTTGGGAGATTCACTGAAGAAAGGGCAAAAGAAGAAACAGGATTAAAAGAAGGCTGAAACAAAAATTTACTGAATAAAGAAGCTCTCACGAGCCTATGCGGTTCAGGTCAATAAAGTCTTATGCGGCTCCAGTCCAGTGGGGTCCCAACTTATGCGGCTCCAATCCAGTTGGGTCCCAAGAAATGTAGTTTTGGGGAAGCATATGAGGTTCGAGTCAATACAGTCACATGCGGCCTAACTCAGATGCGAATTCCATATGATTCTAGCTCGATAGCTTATGCGGGTTGGACGAGTGAACACAATTTTAAACAGAAAAATTCATGCGGCACAAAGCGCTATGCGGTTCAGCCTGTTAAAACACATAGGCGGCTCCGTTCAGAGGAGATTGTATGTAGTCTAGATCCGTCATCTGCGATTCAAACATGGGGCTTTATCTATACGGCTCGGGCATGAAACAGTCATGCGGCTCACACAGCATATGTGGCTCACACAGCGTATGCGGCTCTGCCATCAAGATTGGAGAAGGGGCTTGTGCATAAATATGCAACAGAGCCATGATTACTAAAGATCTAAAAGCAACCCTTACCCTTAAAGGCAGGATGAACATCAGAGGGCACTTCGGGTACTTCAGACTCGACGGCTGACGAAGACGTCACCCTCTTTCCCTTCGTGGCGGCAGAAATGACTTTAGAAGACTTAGGAGCCATTGCTTCGATGAGAGGACAAAGAAGATCAGAAAGAGAAGACAGGAAAAAGAGTGAACGAAAGAGAAGGTAAAGAAGTCCCTCCGGCTAAAGTTACCCGTATTTATAAACAGAGATGGAGCGTTTCGATTCCCGTGCATACACATAAACCGACCCTTCGGTTATCAAAATAAGCCGCCGAAAATAAAGGCTAAGCTCCTCGGATCCCGCACCAAAAAGCGCCCTTTAAAGATCGACAGCACTTAAGTGCTAAAGATTGCCATACGTGGCAAATGATAACGTGGCCAGAGGCCATGCGGTTGAAAGTCTCCTGTGGCTGAATCACCCATGCGACTGAATAATTCATGCAGTTAGAACTCTTATGCGGTCAGAATTGCATATGCGGCCAATACAGCCATGCTTCTTGTTCAAAGTATTTCAATTTTACAAATTGAAAACTTTGAAGGGGGTCCTGTAGAAGCATGGAAAATACTAAAGAAATTGACTCATGCGGCCAAAAAAGACCCATGCGGCTCAGAAAATGCATGCGGCTCAGGGAGTCATACGGCATAAGGAGCTATGCGATCGAAGGTATTCCATGCGGCTCAGAAGACACGTGGCGTGACAGTGCTCCCCTCCGATCCATGCTGCATTAATCGCTTTGACGGCTGACCCCTCTGAAAAGTTGACAGACCTGACACCAAAGCAGGTAATTATGACTCTGTCATGATGATGAATCTCTAGGGAAGAGAAAGAAATCTCTGACACAATCTTCCGAGAACAACAAAATGCCACGTGGCCCTGCCACGTGGGTGTGCTTATGCGGCTCGAAGTGAAGACTTCCCATGCGGTTCAGAGTGAAGCTATCCCATACGGCTCGAGTGGAATCATCCCTATGCGGCTCAAGAAGATCATGCCCATGCGGCTCAAGCAGACACACCATTATGCGGTTCATGCGGCTCATCATATAGTTCAGAAGTCTGAAGGAGGGGGCCACTGCCCAGACAGTCCTGACACGTGTCCCAAGTCTTATGCGGCCCAAAATTCATACGGCCCAAATCTCATGCGGCCCAATCTGCATGCGGTTCCAGTCTCACCATTGGCTCTCAGGACACGTGTCCTCAGCCGATCAATCTCCAAATTTATGGCAATCCAAGATCGGGTCGAATCCCGATGATCTGGGGCACGTGGCAGGAGAATAAATTTGATTTATTCGCAGATATGAGAGAATCATTATAAGGAATATTTATGCCAATCAGCATTTATTGCTAATGGGGATTTGGTGTAATCTACCCTTAATGGTTCTGATTCGTCACAATCCGAAACGAACGGCCTGGATTGATCAATCCCCAAGCTGCCGCCATCTCCAAGAGATAATCATTGGCAACCCTAGCGATCACATCCCACTATTATAAATAGCAAGGTGCCATTCCCTTGTAGCATATAGAGAGATATATAAAAAGAAACCAGAGAAGAATACGTATACACAGAGGGACTTCCCCCATAGTCAGAGAGAGAATATACACAGAGAGAGAGAAGCCAGGAGAGCAATCAGAGAGAGAGCAAGAAGGCATTTCTTCGTCAACGACCAAGCAGATCTTTCCCGAGTCAAGGCTGCGTACCGATCGTCCAAGGAGTAAGGCAGAGCGGCCGTCGCTTTCCCGAGCCTCTATCGTCACCCCCCAGAATCTAAAATAAACAATCATACTTAGACTGCTGTACCTAGGTTTTCGTCCCTAGGCTTTCTTTGTACGAGCGAGTTTGTATTATGAGTCTAAGTTCAGTCCTCCGATAATTATTCTGTACTTTTACAATCAATGGCAAACAAGCACATCAACCAGGTCCGAAGTTACAGGATCGCATCCGACGTATGGGGTACTACTGGCCCTCTATGGTATCTGATGCCATCGAATATGTAAGGAAATATCGAGCTTGTCAAATCCATGCAGACTTCATTCATCAACCATCGGAATTCTTACACCCGACTGCTGCTTCCTGGCCTTTCGAAGCTTGGGGCATGGATGTCATAGGTCCTATCAATCCTCCTTCTTCTAGAGGACATCGGTTCATATTGGCGATAACCGATTACTTCTCCAAGTGGGCTGAAGCTGTACCTCTGGCTGAAGTCAAGACTAGTAGTGTCATCAACTTCGTTAAACACCACGTTATCTATATATTTGGTATACCTCGAAGAATCATCCATGACAATGGACCTCAATTCATCAGCCAGAAATTTACCAGATTCTGCGATGATCACCGGATTGACAATGTCGCCTCAACAACATACAATCCTGCTGCTAATGGTTTAGCTGAAGCCTTTAACAAAACCATCATTAAACTCCTTAAGAAGTTTGTATCCACTAACAAACGGAATTGGAGCGAGAAACTTAGCGAATGTCTTTGGGCCTACCGAACTACGGTCCGCAATCCCACAGGCTTTACACCTTTTTCTTTGGTGTATGGCTGTGAAGCTGTCCTTCCTTTGGAGCTGCAAATTCCTTTTTAAGGATTGCTACTGCTAATGAGCTTACTACGGAGAATAACGATCTTCTTCGACTTCAAGAGTTGGAAGCACTTGATGAGAAGCGATTAATGGCTCAACAGCACATTGAGTTATACCAAGCCCGCATCTCGAAGACATTCACTACTAAAATATGATCTATTAGCGACGTAATTTAGCGACGGCGTAAAATTACGTCGCTGTATATGGAATTCAGCGACTCCTTTATATAAACATCGCAAAATGTTGCTGAATAGCGACGTTCAGCGACAGGTATAAAATTACGTCGCTGGATTATTAAAATATGTCGCCAGTTTACGACGTTTAGCGACGTCCTCATGTGACGTCGCTAATATTTTTACTTAGGGCACAGCGTTTCGTTTTTCCCACTCACTCGAAATTTCCAATTTTTTCCACTACTCCTTCCCCCCCTCCGGCGATTCCTTCGGCGACCCCTTCCCTCCCCCCCCCCCCCGGCAACTACCCCCTGGCGACTCCCTCCCTCTCCGGCGACCCGTACCCCCCCGTCGAGCTCCTCCTCCTCGAGCTCAGGTAAACCCTAACCTAACTCCTCCTCCTCCTCCTCCTCCTCCTCCTCTCCCACGGACACACACACACACACGGACACACACGCACACACACACAGAGACACACACACACACACACGGATACACACGCACACACACACAGAGACACACACACACACACACGGATCACACGGACATACACACATATGGACACACACACACATACTGGACACACTGTGTCATGTTGTGGTGGACACAAGACACAATGTTGGACACGTACACATAGCCTAGATTCTTTACCAACCATTTATTTTCTATTTTAACATGTTTTTATATATCAATTTCTAAATACCCTATGTTGACTGATACCTTGTTAATTTATTGGTTTTTTCTAATTTTGAAAACCCAGTTTTGACAACCATTTTAACCTAGTTTAATGCTTTAATTTAGATGTTTAAAACCCTAGTGTAGTGTATCTATATGTGTGCTGACTGAGTTTCAAGTTTGGGGTGATTTGGTTAGAGTTTTGATTCTCGATTTGGGTTTGAGGTGAATAGGTCTGAAATATGTTATAGGAGTATGTAATGTTGTGTGAAATGAACTGATTTCCTTTCTTTTCCTTTCCTATTTGACTGAACACAGTAAATCCCCTTACTATCCAGATTGGACTGACCTATAGTTCATATCACTCACTCACTCACTCACTCACTCTTGCCTAGGTACACACACGCATATAGCCTAATACAAGCATGTTAGCCTCCCTCATATACACGTATATGTGACTGTCACATGTAACAGTCAACACACTCACCCCCCATTCACATGTGCATGTACACACACCACCCACTCTCTACTTCTCTCTCTCTATATATATATGTTTGATAGATGGTATTGTATACATATATACATAACTATATCATGTAACTCATATGTGATATAGGCATATAGCCTATGTTAGAGTGTCTAAATATATGAATGCATGAAAGTTGCCTTGTCTTGTAATATAGGCATATAGTATATACATGCCTATATATATATATTATATGTATATATCTATATAGATATTACTTGTGTGTATGAGATAGCTTGAGTTGACTTTGGTCATTATTGGTACTTGAATTGATCGGAACAAAGACCCCCAATATCGGTATCGATCAATATTTGGTATCGGTCGGTATCGGATCGGAACATGCCAAACCGTATCGGTATCGGCCGTATCGGATCGGTATCGGCCGATACTTTAAAATTATATGAAATAGTAGTCACCCCCAAGTTTGACTATTTTTACTGAAAGTCAAAGTAGAGTAAACATCTGACCTAGATTGGACTAAGAGTTGACAAAGTCAACTATAGGTCAACCCTTGACCTAGTTTGACCTTGTTTGACTTTGTTTGACTTAGCTTGACCTTGTTTGACTTTGTTGTCTTCATGTTTGTTAAATGACACCCAGATACTAGTTTTAGTTATTTAAATGACACCCAGATACTAGTTTTAGTTTCAGTTTGCTTTGGTAACTCACTATTGCTCATTACTTGGTACTAGTTTTAGTTGATTGTGTTTTTTTAAGACTAAACAAATGACACCTAGATATTACTTGTGTGTATGAGATAGCTTGAGTTGACTCTGGTCATTATTGGTACTTGAATTATAGGTTAGGCTTGTATAGCCTTGAATGGTGTGTGCTAGCTAGTATTGGGATACCAATAGCGATAAGGTAAAGGGTACCTTGGTAGGTCATGACTAAAAATAGGATATTTGACTTAGATTTGACCTTGTTTGACCAAGGTTGACTATTTGACCTTGTTTGACCTTGTTTGACTTTGTTTGACTTAGCTTGACCTTGTTTGACTTAGTACAACCTAGTTTGACCTAGTTTGACCTTATTTGACTTTGTTTGACTTTGTTTGACTTAGCTTGACCTTGTTTGACTTAGTACAACCTAGTTTGACCTAGATTGTATATCATTGTTATTAGTAACTGTCCGCTACTAATGTGTGTCCCATAATAAGACATAATATACGAATTTGTGCCTGTTGGATAATGTGTGTCCATCTTTGCATAATTATTTCCAAATGGATATGAATTACTACTTGCGAAATCGTTCATGGATGTACAATCGTCGTCCTGATGATATGTGTGGTGTGCGGGATGAATACATAGCGGGAGTAGAGCAGTTCCTGCAGTTTGCTAAGGCGTTCCCTCAGTACATGGACGACACCAAAATTAAGTATCCGTATGTGAAATGTCATAACGTGAAATATTATCCAGAAGTGGAAGTGACATATCATTTGTACTCGAGGGGTTTCACGTCTAATTACTATCAGTGGACCGCACACGGAGAACTTGTGTCTTTAGCATCAGAGCCGGAGCCTTATGTTGAGCCGTATATGCATGCGGGACCTAATTTTGTTTCAGATAATCATGCATACGAAGACGGGTGCGTGAACATGGTTTTCGACGCTGCGGGGCCTAGTTTCGTTCATGATGCACCTGAGGAGGCACCGAACGCCGATGCTGCACAGTTCATGGAGTTGTTGGAGAATGCAAGGACTCCATTGTATCCTGGTTGTGAGGATCATTCACCGTTGAAGGTGGTTACAAGACTGTTGAGCATTAAGTCAGATTTTAACATGTCGCAAGAATACTACAACCGAGTGTTGGAGTTGATTATAGAGATCTTGCCGGCGGGTGCTAAGTTGCCTAAAAACTTCTACCGGTCTAAGAGGATGGTGAGATCGCTCTGGATGGGATACGAGAAAATCGATTCTTGTCGCAATGGGTGCATGCTGTACTACAAAGACGACAAGGACGCAGATGTGTGCAGATTTTGTGGTGTTGATCGCTATAAGACAACTAGTACAGGAAGGTCTACCGGTGCAAGAAGACCGACCGATTCAATGCACTACTTGCCTTTAACGCCGCGGTTGCAAAGATTATTTATGGTGAAAGAGACGGCCGAAAATATGAGTTGACACATGCGAGAACAGATTGAAGGAGTGTTGGATCACCCATCCGATGGAGAAGCGTGGAAGCACTTTGATCGAGTGTATCCAGATTTTGCTTCAGATCCACGAAATGTCAGGTTGGGACTATCTTCTGACGGTTTTACTCCTTTTGGTCTTTCAGGATCCCAGTATTCGTGCTGGCCTGTGATTGTCACTCCGTATAACCTACCGCCTTGGATATGCATGAAGACTCAGTACATGTTTCTAACCGTTATAATTTCTGGTCCGAACAATCCCAAGAGGAACATTGACGTGTACTTACAGCCTTTGATAGATGAGTTGAATCAGTTATGGGAAGTAGGCGCTAACACGTACGATGTTTCCAGAAAGCAGAATTTTCAGATGAAGGCAACCCTTATGTGGACCATCAACGACTTTCCGGCCTATGGAATATTATCTGGATGGAGCACTCATGGCCGTCTCTCATGTCCGTATTGCATGGACCGTAGTAAGGCTTTTCGCTTGAAACACGGCGGAAAATTATGCTTTTTTGATTGTCATCGGCAATTTCTGCCAAAAGATCATCCGTTCAGAAGGAACATGAATGCTTTCCGTGCCGGCGTTGTAGAGAAGGGTGATCCACCGCCAAGGTGGTGCGGAGCCACGATATGGGAGGAGGTTAAAGATTTTCCAAGTGCTATAGAAGATCCTACAACTGGGTACAAGTGCGATGGATTTGGTAGAGTTCATAACTGGACAAAGAGGAGCATATTCTGGGATCTGCCATACTGGAGTACCAATCTGATCAGACATAATCTTGATGTCATGCATATTGAGAAGAATGTGTTTGATAACATAATTAATACTGTGATGGACGTAAAGGGAAAAACGAAAGACAATCCCAAGAGGATTAAATCTGTACGTTTGTTTTATCATCATATTTGACACTTTAATGACACTTCTATCATATAAATCTGTGACACTTCAGTGACACTTTATTGACACTTTTATTGACACTTCAGTGACACTTTTTGACTATGATATTTTTTAAAAATCTGGATGTCTATCATATAAATATGTTTTTTGTTTTATTGTCATATGTTTTATTGTCAGGTATGACTAGACCATCTGGACGACGCGAAAGATTATATATTAGACAGCCCCGTCAGCCTCGGGCTGGGGATGGAGAGGGCAGTTCTGTACCCTCATCCTCATCTCCGAGTACGCCAGTGTACGTTCTGTTCCCGGTCCATTACCGGGACAGGGCAGTTCTAGCAGGTTGGCGACTCCTCCCTCGTCGTCCAGCCTTCCTGATCCCGCGTCCAGCATCCCTGATCCCCCGTCCAGCATTCCTACTGTCGACGGCTCTATGGAGGGAGCCCATGCCGATCATATGGAGGACGGCGATCAGACTGATCCTGCCCAGGCAGGAGGTGAGAGCGACCCTCCATGCGCTCCCCCGGGCGAGACGCGTATGGAGATTTGGACGGACGGGCCTATGAAGTAAGTTAATTAATTATTATATATTTCTCAAATGATTATATGTACATATATATTCATGAAAAATTATTATTGTATAGATATCGGCCTTCTGCAGTACAGAGACAGCTGAGGACATTTGTGAGGCAGAACTATGGTGGGCCTTGGCTCAACTACTCAGATGCTCCCGCAGATAGGAAGGCCTTTTGGTTCGCCTACTTCAAGATAAAAAATTTGTTTATTTTTAAATTTTAATAATCATTTGTGTATATTATATAACTTTTGTATTTTACTTCTTGTAGAGGACCTATTTATATCCACCACACCGGACGGCGAGGATCGAGGGCCAATTTTCTGCCGTCATAGCCAAGCTCATCCGTGATGCGATCGACGACCATAAGCGTCGTGATCGCTCCGGACAGTCGATCCAGGGTTGGATTACGCCAGAGCAGTGGACTGCGATGAAGGCTAGATTCAGCGAGCCCAAGTACCAGTAGCGGTCTGAGAAGGCCAAGGTGGCGCGGTCGAGCGCCGGTAAGTGGTGTGGTGGCTCCATTCCGATGACGGAGCATTTTCGTCATCTGGTACGTTTCCTATGACGGACATTAATTTATATATAGTTCGATATAATGTTTAATACTAATAATAGATAATATATTTTAACAGGTAAAGAAGGATGAGGACCCGAACATGGTGACCGTCTTCCTGGTCACCCATCGGAGGGCTGGAGACTTCATTGACGAGAGGGCGACGCAGGCATATGTACGTTCTATTCTTTATATTAACTGACTATAATTTAGAAAACAGAAAAATAGATATCAATATAGACTTTAGTAAACACTTACACGTTAGCAAACATGTTCTAGGCCGAGTTTGTTCGGCTACAGAAGGAGGCGGCTGATGCTGCTGCTGCTGCTAGTGCGCAAGCAGAGGGAGGGGCTGGTACTTCCTCCCAGTCGCCTGCAGAGCCATCGCCGGACGAGCTCTGGATGACCGCCGTTGGCGGTCTTCAGAAGGGTACGTACTACGGTACGGGATCCTACGGCGCATATTTGGCTTCGGAGTCATCCCGGGCCCCCTTTGTCAGTACGCAGTCTCCGGCTACGCAGGCGTCGTCACGAGCTGAGGATGTTCGTCGTCAGATCGAGGAGCTGCGTCGCGAGTTGCAGCAGCAGATTTCTGATGCGGTCGAGCGACGATCCGACCCTCCGATCGTCACCGGACGATTTAATGCGGTCGAGCGCAGTATACATGACCTAATGAGTCTGCATCAGGCTGCAGCTGCCAACTTGCAGATGCTCACCGAGTCTACGCAGTGCACAGAGCGTAGACAGGTCGAGCTGGAGGGATCGCAGAGGAGCCTATCTGCCTCACTCGCTCAGTATACTGAGAAGGTGGTGAGTACCCTTGATGCGCATGGTGAGCGACTGCGAGAGCTGAAGCAGGTACGTCCTCCGGGTCCATCGACGGCGCCGACTCCAGATACGGCACTGCCTCCGGCGCCGACTCCAGACATTGTACTGCCTCCTACTGCCCCTACGGTACAGCTCACCCAGGAGCAGTATGACTACATTCTATCACAGTTGCGCGGCAGGGGTCCGCAGTGATTTTATTGGTTTTTTTATGACTTGTATGGATTGGCCCTATGGGCAAATTATTTATTCATACACTGTTGTTTATACACTTGGTGGAAGACTTTTTATCATCTTTCATTTTTATTTGACTCTATTGGATGTTTGTGAGGATGCGTGTCTGTGATATTTACTTTGCACTGCCTCCTATTTTTATTGTGATATTTACTTTGTGATATCTGCGACGGGATGACAAATATACCTACGCTGGGTTATAAGCGATGATCTGATATACAAAGGAGGTGCTGCCGAAATTTTAAAAAAATATATTGTGTATTTTTGTTATGATGTGTGTCTGTGTTTACAGTGAATGTGAAATACAGTGTTCGGAACCATCGACAGTTTCGATTACTGTTGTATGTTTTATCTTGGATAGAAATAGCAACAGTTCAGGGTGCACTTCTGAGAGCTTCATTTTCACGTCCTCCACTTTCTCAGACGTCGTAAAGGTTCCCGAGAAGGTGAAGGACGTGAAGAGGAAGCTCTGAGAAGTGCACCCTGAACTGTTGCTCTTTCTATCCAAGTTAAAACATAGAACAGTAAGCGAAACTGTCGATGGTTCGAACACTGCACTTCACACACACTGTAAACACAGAAACACAGCATAACAAAAATATCAATTATATTTTTTTAAATTTTTTTTAACATTAGCGACGTATAGCGACGTTCTGCGACGTACTGCGACGGCAAATAGACGTCGCTATATGTCGCTAACTAGCGACGTTACGTCGCTCGACGTCGCTAAGTTGCCCACGTGGCCACGTGGATGCTATGCCTCGTCATCATTTATAAACTTTTGAAGCGTCGCTAGTGGTCGCTTTACGTCGCAATGTTGGCGACGTACTGATACGTCGCTCTCTGTCGCTCATTTGGCGACGTCTAGCGACAATGGACGCCGCGTCGCAAATAGCGACGTTCGGCGACGAAAGTATCATCTGCGACTTGCCTATAAGCGACGTACGTTTTTCGTCGCTAAATACGTCACAAATCATTTTTAGCGACGTATTTTCTGTATTTAGCGACGTCTCCTGACGTCGCTAATCTGGGTTATTTTAGTAGTGATTCAATCGTAAAGTGAAGGTCAGAGCCTTTCAGCAAGGAGAACTTGTTTTAACGGTCAGACGTCCTATGACTATGACTCATATGAGCAAAGGGAAATTCGATGCGAAGTGGGAAGGTCCCTATGTTGTAAGCAAAGTCTTCTCTAATGGAGCATATCAACTCTCAGAATTGGATGGACGAATTGCTATGATGCCTATCAATGGCAAGTTCCTTAAGAAGTATTATGTATAAATGTAAATGCTTGTAAATCATCAGACAGAGTCAAGTTCATAAATAAAATTCAAATTTTATTTCATTATATGATAGTAGATAATATTAAAGGTCACTATCATCTTTTTCTATATTGGAACGAGGGCCACTGTCGTCCTTCTCAAAAATACGGTCGGCAAAAGAGCCGAGAACCTCCTTGCTGGACCCCATGAGAAACTTGCAGGCGGCTATCCTCATGGCTTCTTCTTCTTCAGTCCTTCCTGGTTCGAGCAGGAAATCCAGAATGTCCCGCGGTGGCTGCGGTGCAGACGAACGTTCGCCTGCTTCTGCCTCCTTCGGATGAACTGGATTGGCAGGACATTCTTCAGTGCCCTTCTGAACTTTCGGGGCAATCTCAGCCTTCTTAGATGCTTCTCCAGAAGACATTTTTATGTTGAAGAGTAGAAGTGTTCGTTCCTGTCAGATTTCTGCTATATTTATAGGCAGAAGTTCCTCAACGAATGAAGCAATACATTCATCCGACGGTTCGTCCGTTCATTAATGCCCGACGGTTCATCCGTTCATTTATCACATTCATCCGACGGTTCATCCGTTCATTAATACCCGACGGTTCATCCGTTCATTTATCACATTCATCCGACGGTTCGTCCGTTCATTAATACCCGACGGTTTATCCGTTCATTCATCATCATTTGACGGTTAATCCGTTCATTCATCATCATTTGACGGTTCACCCGTTCGTTCATCATCATTTGACGGTTCACCCGTTCGTTCATCATCATTTGACGGTTCACCCGTTCGTTCATCATCATTTAACGGCTAATCCGTTCATTCATCATCATTTGACGGTTCACCCGTTCGTTCATCATCATTTGACGGTTAACCCGTTTGTTCATCATCATTTGACGGTTAACCCGTTCGTTCATCATCATTTGACGGTTCACCCGTTCGTTCATCATCACTTGATGGTCTTCCCGTTCATTCATTTCACATACATTGACGATTCATCATCGTTCATTTTCCACATCAGCAACTTGTCGTTTTCGATTAAGTTGTCAATATTCATCAAGAAATATATCATGTCTATCTATTATTTATATCTGAATAAGATATGCAATAAATAATGGAGCCACAACAAAATGTCTTTTATTTATCAAAATATGAGGCATTACAGAAACGCATCTACAGCAACAAACACAAAAATACAAAAAAGTTCTAATTAAGAAGGAGGGGTAATCAGATTGTCAATTTGCTGCTTCAGTGTCTGCAGCTCTTCTTCATGAGTTGATGCTACTATCCTTCTTGCTTCTTCCATCCCGTTTTCTTTATCAAAAATGGGCATGTCCACTGTCCGGCGGGTGATTTCTGTACCATGGGTTGTCTCGTACTCATTCCTCTCTTGAATTAAGGCATTGAATTGTTCAATCACCAGTTGGTGATTAACAGTTTCCTCTTCAAACTCTTGCTGGAGGCGAGTAATTTCTGCTTTCAGCTCAGCAAGTCTCCGTCCTTTGCTTTCAGCCATTAAAGTAACTGATTCTATCTTAGAGTTGTATTCAGCTGATTTTGCAGAATGAGCCTCTAAAAGATTTTGAAGATTTACCCTTTCTATATCAGCGACTTGAGCCAGTCGCTCAAATTCAGCATGTACTAAAGAGTCTATATCCTTCTTCGTGAGCTCCTTATATTTCTTGATGGAGATTTCTAATTCGTTCAATATGTGTTCAAGGAGAGTGGCCTGAGCTTCGTCTCCTTGCTCCCTTATGGCTCTTATTAAGAAAGAAGTTGGCTTCCTAACCATAATGAAATCAGCTCCTTCTTTCTCTATCATTTTATGAACAAGAGATCCCAGCGACTCGAAGAAGCATCTGCTGAATGACTGGACAACTTGTTGATTGATGGCCAGAGTTCCAGGAGTCGCTGCTACTCCTGTTGAGGATGAGGCAGCAGGTTGCTCGACCCTTTGTGGCTGGACAACAGGCTCTTTAAATAAAGGAGCCAGAGTAGAGCTAGTAGCTCCTCCTGTTTGATCCTCTGCAATAGTAAAATTTGTTATTTTATTAATTGTTTGCCGATGAACAAGAAGATCAAATAAGAGCAATCTTACCTTGGTTCGATCTAACAACAAGTGCATTTCCTGCTGGAATGGACTCCCGTTGGACGGAAGTAGCCTCAGCTGCGACAGCCTGGCTGCTGCCCGCTTCAGAACCACAAGATAAGTGATGACTACTACTAACAACTACCGTTGGTATGGGCACTATAGCCAGGTCCGTTGGAGGTGTTGGCAGAGTCTCAAGATCTGCAAGAATTATAAATGAAGATATTAGTTATCAGTCTATTTTAAAAGAAAAGATTGCTAGATCTCATTTTATACCTTGAGGGTCGGTGGCGGGATTTTCTTTCAGAATACCTTCATCGGCTGCTTCTTCAGAAGATATTTTTATCTCAACATCTTCATCAATATTTAAAGTATCAATAACTTTTTCTGCAGATGCCTCCACTTCAATATCCTTTTTAGGATCTAAAGTATCATCGGCTGTATCAAGAGATATATGTTCTTCATTATCCCTTTCGGGATCTTGTATATATTCATCAACATTTTCGGATGAAGAGCTATCCTCGTCTTCTTCTTTCCTGCTGTCAGTTGCAGTCTGATCCTTCTGTAGGCTATAACTGCAATCTTCCAAAGCTGTAATCATTTTACGATCTTCTTCTTCACGAAGAGTCCTGGGAGTAAGAGGAGGTTGAGTCGTCTCCGCGACAGGCGAATGAGGTTGTACAACATTTTGTTCTTCCTCTGTGATGTTCTCTCTAGACTCTTCAACCTCAGTTCTTGGGACAAGATCTCCCCTCTGTTCAGTTTCTTCAAGAGTTTTGCTCCCAGATTCAGAAACAGGTGTGGAAGATGACATTATAAGTCCTGCTGCAGCATCTACTGAAGTCAGGATTTGTCTGGAAGAAGATTCTGCTAAAATTCTTCTGGTGACCACCCTCTTCTTTCTGTGTAGAGGTCTGGCAGGACTCTCTACATTTACTGGTTTTGCTTGTTTTTGCACAGAAGTTGGTGTAGTAGCAGTCTCTTGATGTGTCTCGGCCAATTGCCGAGATTGGGATCTTGTAGTGACCTTTCAGAAGAATGATCTAGGATCAATTTCTTCTTTGCTGCTGGAGCAGGAGGCTCCTCTCTTCTTCTCTTCTTTGCGGAAGATCTACCCACTTTCAGAGAAACACGCAATGGTACATTTACCTCTTGAGGGAACATAATATCCCTCAAAGTTTCTAGAGGTGCATCTGCTGGCCCATGCACCTCATCATTTATAGGGATCGATGAAGCAATTCTCCCTCTCCTCAATCTTGTTGCAGTAGCGAAACTATCTACGAGATTAAAATTCTCGGCAAAAGTATTCGCGGATGTGTAAAACACTGAATATGTAAAGAGCATCCGAGGACCCTGGGGATTACTCCTTCCTGGCATTGAAAAGGTGGCTTTTGTATCACGGGCATTGTAATAAGCCCAAGCTCTGGCCCCGTCTATCAAATAACCTTTGCCTTGGAGGCAAGTAATTGCATTTCCTACGTGGAACTGATCATACCCAAACTGCCGAGCAAATCGGCTGGGAAGATATGGTTCTGAATAGCATTCTTCTTCGAACCTGTAGACCAGATGAGATGGTCAAATCGTTTTCAACCATTCGAAGGCTGCACGGGTCAGAGGTTGCATCTTCGAATCCACCATATTTGTGGGCATCTGATCGTACCCAGCAGGGAGAGGAGCACAACAGAAGTTCCATCCTCTATTCAGATTCAAGGCATATCTACACTCGCTTAAAGAAGTGTATTTCCATTTTCCATGAGAATACCTTCGGAGAAAACTGCCATCAACTGGTCCCATGTCGGGGTCCATTAAGGTTGGATAATGGAGAAGCAACCATCCAAATAAATATGTATATGGCAGTTCCAAGCGAGGGAACTCTTTTTCTCCTTTCGCCTTCAGCATCAGGTCGACGTATAAACGAAGATTGGCATTTAGTTTGCAGGTCATTGCTGATAATAAGTCCACCTTATAGCCGAAGACTAACTTGACAGCAGCAAACAGAACGCCGCGGTGGAAGCGATCCACGGCACTGGATCCGGGAACCCCAAATCTCCGAAGCCAGTATGTTAAGAATCCTGCCAGTTGTGCTTCATCTGACATGGGGCTATAGCCCATTCTTAAGTAACTCTCCAAAGTATCCCCTGTCTTCAAAGGAGGATACTCATGATCATCTTTTACTTGTTTATCAAAGTTACCACTCTGTTCCATCAGCTTTATGACCTCTGCGTTGCTCAAAGGTTTGAAGAAGTTAGGGTAGCATTTGTCATTCTCCTTGGTCTTCTTCTCTTCTTTGTGGTTGAGAAACAGATATGGTAACCACTTCGAAGAGTAACAAGTGTTGGCAGTAGCACTCTTATAAAATAGAGAGCAGATCTTGTAATGGCACAGTAGTTCATCGAACACTGCCACCATTGCTGCATTCTCTTTTCTAAGCTTGTCCAGCTCATCATTTGTCGGTACAAACTCCTCATACGGAGCATCTGCCATGGGCAAGTACGAGATATACTTTATCTCGTGGAGTGCAAACCCCATCTCTCCACCTGGGGTCATGAAGGTCCCCGTCCTATAGTTGTATCTCTCAGCCAAGGCTAAAAACATATGAGGGATGGGAGCAAAGCCGTATACAGTGGCGTGCACTGCTTGATACAGATAGATCTGTTGGAGTTTGTCTTGGAATGTTGTCAGAATCTAATTCGCAATGTAGTTCCATCCTTGTAATCTGGATTCACCAATCCAGTCATTCTGATGTCTTGTTCGGGATATTTTCCTTCAGCCTTCGTAAATTCATTTGCGAATATCGGTGTCCTGACAGGCATCAGCATAGAGGAGTTCTCTGGTGGAATGCAGCCGGGTCTCAAGCCTCTCAACAGGACGCTATATCTATCAGAAGAGCTATAAAATATATCTTTCTTGTTTGGCCCTTTCTTTACGAAGATTTTCCCTGCAAGGGCATCCTGAAACAGAGTGATGTTCCACTCCATCTTCCTTGGGTAGCTCGCATGAGCATACTGCGACAAAGGAAGGCAGCAAGCAATGCTTGGTATGAAGAATGATCTATCTACCTGGTGAACTATTCTCTCCTCCATCTTCGGCCTAGGCTGAGAGACTTTCTCAAAGGCGTCACCAAACATGAATGAGGGTTTCTTATGAATAACAGCATCCGCTGACTCTAGGGGCTGTCCATTCATCAAACACATTAAAGTCTCATTATCCTGGGAGATCAGTATAGCCTGACGGGAAGCCGGCAGATCGTACCGAGGATAGTGAACATGAGACAGATCCTCTTTATACTCAGACTCTGAGAGGGTTCCCACAAAATGTTCATAATCTGGATCTTTATTGATCTCAACTGCATCAAAAACAGATAAAGATTAGTACAAGTCAAAGACTCTATTTTAACACAAAACATTAGAGTGCGTAAAATCCTCAGATTGCGCTGACATGACTTACGCAACATCAGATTGCGCATCATAATAGGCTGTGCAAAGCAATAGTTTGCGCTGACTACCTGCACAAATCAATCGATTGTGCTGACTTCCTGTCAGCACAATTCAACAGATTGCGCAGGAATACAACCTTCATAAAAATGAAGACTGACAGTTGATGCAACCAAAACCCTAAAAAGGGTGGCACAATATGAACTCGTCTCTAAAAAGAGATGAGTTTCGAAGATTAAAGGAAGTCGAATCACCCTAAAAAGGGTTTTTGATCGGTTGAACAACCTCTCAGAGCGGGGTGCGCGGATTCGTGTCGAGATGCTCGTCGTGCAACTCTGTTAGATGGCTCGGCCGGGGCCTTGCCCTTGTCGGCGGTGGTGGAAGAGCGTCGAGGAGCCATTGGTCGTCGGAGAAGAAGGCTGAAAACAAAGAGCTTGAAGTATTTCTCTCTCAGAAGTACGAATGCAAGTAAAGAGTATTTCTAAGTTTGAAGAGACTATTTATAGTCTTCGAATTATGAAACGGCTACCTCTTATTTTGCCTGAAATTGAGGTTCTTCGATTGCGCAGACAGGTCACCATCATGCGCAACTTGATTTGAATTTTATAATTCAAAGTATTTCGAAACTTTGAAAATATTCAACTTTCGAAAACTTTGAAGGGGGTCTTGTAGGTCCTAAAAAATCAAGTTGCATCAATTAACAAAGTCAAAGAATCAAGATATACATCATTTTGATGGGTTGCGCAGACAACAGATTGCGCAGCAATCAAATTGCGCACGTTGGTTTGCGCACGTTTCCAACTGTGCAGGCTGACGTGGCAGAAGTCATCATTACCTAAATCAAATCAAATCTTTCTGACAGCTGACAGCACGAAGAACGAGGAGACTGTTCGTTTATTGTGCCGCACAATGCTCGAGGGCGGCTGACAGTTGGCAGCGCAATCCATGATGGCGCAATCCATTCCTGCGCAGTCTACGTCTGCGCAAACTAAAGTCTGCGCAGTTCAGGTTGCGCATTCTACCAACATAACTGATAAAGTACATGTGGCATTCATGCCATCAATTGCTCATTATGTGGCAACTATCTATGCACGATCATGCACATTTCAATCAAATGATGCCATGTGTCCCATACAGTTAACCCATGATCCAGCAACTGCCTGTGCAGTCCAGTGCTGCGCAAACCAATTGCTGCACAAATCATTATGCGTAATCTAGAATAACTGAAAGTTAGTTATTTCTAGAACTCTATAAATAGAGTTTCAAGTCTTCATTTCAAGGGGATCAAGAGTTCAAGATCAGAGATCAGAAATCAGAGAGTTCAGGAGTTCTTGCCCAAGTGCTGCTGCATTCTTCCGAGACTTTTGCCTTCAACTTCCGAGGCTTTTGCCTTCAGTTTCCAGAGTTGTTCTCAACTTCAGAGGCTTCGTCTTCAAAGTTCACATCGTCCAAGGGATAAAGCAATCGTCATCTAGATTGGATTCCTATAGTTGTACCATTCCCAGAATTCAAATTGTAATCTTTTACAAAGTTTGCTATCAATAAAGTTCTTCAACTTTTGTTTTTTCAAACAATGCTGAGATCATGCGTCCTGGAATTTGGAGGGTCTTGGGAAGACCATTTGTACTTGGTAGAGTTCTCTTACAACAACAGCTACCAAGCTAGCATCGGGATGACACCGTTCGAGGCACTCTATGGACGTAGTTGCCGCACCCCTCTTGCCTGGGACGACGTCGGAGAACGAGTGTTGCTGGGACCCGAGATGGTGACCGAAGCAGCAAAGGAGGTGAGAATGATCAGAGACAAGCTCCGGATAGCCCAAGACAGACAGAAGCATTGGGCCGATTGTAGCAGACGGCCTTTGGAGTTTGAAGAAGGCGACAGTGTATTTGTGAAGATCTCGCCTACCAGAGGAACAATCCGCTTCGGCAGAGCAGGAAAGTTGAGCCCCAGGTATATTGGTCCATTTGAAATACTTAGCAAGATTGGAGAAGTGGCTTATCGGGTGGCTCTACCCCCAAGTCTCGAAGGCGTCCACAACGTCTTCCACGTCTCGCAGCTGAGACGCTACATCCCGGACCCGAGCCATATCTTGGACCATTCAAAGCTGGAGATTGGACCCAGCCTCACAGTGCCGGAGAAACCAGTGGCAATTTTGGACCGAGGCGAGAAGAGGACCAGGAGCACCGTGACGCCAATAGTCAGAGTGATGTGGCGTCACAACTCACCAGGCGAGTCGACCTGGGAGCGAGAAGACCAGATGCGGGAGCAGTACCCGTACCTGTTTGAGACTTAAGGTAATCCCTAACCTTACTTTAATTTCGAGGACGAAATTTTCTAAGGAGGAAAGATTGTAAAACCCATAATTCTGTAATTATTAATATTAATGTTTTAGTAGTGTTATTCGTATTTTTAATTATTATTATAATTATTAAATATTTTTGAGTGAAAAAAAAATGATTTCGAAAATAATTTGTAACAAGGATCTTTGAGTTCAGACCCAGACCCGAGTCCGAGCCCAGACCTAGGCCTGAGCCCAAACCCTTTTTTCTATTTTCCAAATCTGGTTTTGACTTGGTTTATTATATATATATATAAAAAATATTATTTTGTGGCTGGTCCCGTAGGACCAGCATCTGAATTGGCCAGCCCACTCCCTATTCCTTCTCCCTCAATTGGCTCTGGACCACACACCACTCTTCACCAACTCCCCTCTCTTCCACGAACACAGCACCACTCCCCCATTCATAAAACCCACTTCCCAACTCTCTGTTAATACTTCCAACCCCCACACGAGTAACAACTCTCGCTCTCCTCTCTCCCTCTCTGATTTCTCTAAACTTTCTCCCTCTGTGGAAAATCTCCATTCCCCAAACCCCAAGCTCAAACCCTCACCCGAGCTCCTAGTCGCGCTTCCCCGCGACCGCAGCCAGCGATCCCCGCACGGCCATCTCCGCTGACCGCCCGTTCTCGGCCGCCCTAGCCCCGTCCGCGGCCGTTCCCCGCGAGAGCGCGCCCCTCCGGCGACTTCTCGGCCGCCGCTCCCCGCGGGTTCGCGCCATACCCGTGCCCCTCGGCCTGCCGTCAGCCGGCCCTTCCGCGGCTGCCTTTGGCCGACCGCCGACCAGCACCCTTTATTATTTATTTTCTGTTTAAATTCTATTTAATTTCTATTTCAGTTTAGGACTAACGGTAGTTTATCTTATTTCAATTTATGTAAATAAATTGTAATGGGCATAAGCCCAGCTGGCTGGTCTGTGACTGTAATAGCTTAGATTTCCTGTCATTTTCTAGTTTTGCGAATTTTTAGTATTTAACGATTAAAATGATTAAAAAGGTATTTTTCGTATAAAATTAATTAATATTTTCTCACCTAAAGTTGACGAGTTTATTAATAATTAAAAATCACGTGTTTTCTCACTAAAATAAGAGAATTAGTTTTATATTTATATTTATATAAAATTACCAAGTTTTCCTAATAATCTGGCATCGACGATGATTTCCCGAATCAAAAGTATAAAATGATCATTTTTCCCTCATATTAAATTAACGCACTAATAAACGTGTTTTTCGGTGTTTAGTTAATTAAATAACTAAAATTGGACTAGGACGCAAATAGAGATTACAACTAGCATAGCTAAGTTGGTTAACCTGAAAGCTGAGTCTATCTCTCGAATGTAGGAATTCGAGGACAACTCTAAACTTCCTGTCTCGAAGTCGTCCACCTCTCCAGTCATTTTCCTGAGGCAAGTATAGTTTATGTTAGTTTACAGTTATTTATTTAATCGTTTTACTGCATGTCTAAACCACGACTCAAACACGAAACTCTCACCGAGAGTACTGTACTGTAACTACTGGGGACTGGAGAATAGCGTAATGATTATGACCACTACTGTAACAAAACCCATTATCCCTCCTGTAACAAACCCAAGCCGGTCATATGTCATTACCTGTTCAAATCACTATTTTATACTGTAACAAACCTGTTTTAAAACTGTTTAGAACTGCATGATTCTATTTCTTATTTAACTGTTTAAAAATTAGCATGAATTGTACTTTGTTCCCTCCTGACTGGAGATATATTTTTAGGCAATGTTGAGGATGCTGAGCTGTGTTACAACAGCAATTACGATCCTGAGTTGTACCCCGTTGTGCTGCCAGAGTCCCCGCAGGAGGACGATGGAACTGAGGCTGATAGATAGATTTTCCCTTTTCTGTATTTTGTTTATTTCAAAATTCTGTATTTTCTTTCAGAACAATTTTCATTTGTATTTAAATTTCAGTTTAATAAAGTTTAATTCCGAAGTTGAGTTGTGACAAATAGTTGTGTGGTTGTATGGTTACCTGCTACTGAACAGCTTACTGTCGCCGTCTCAACAACGGTGCAGGCTGGGCATGATCCGACTAGACCCAGATTATTGGGATCGGGTCGTGACAGGTACGCAGGCCACAAAGGCAACAAAGGAGGGAAAAGATCCACACTCGGTCGCCTTGTGTGATGTATTCGAGCGTACGTACAAGAAGAAGAAGGATGGTACCTTCGTCGACGAAAGGGCCAAGCAGACTCATCTAAGTATTTAAGTTTATGAGATTTATGTTAGAATTATAATTATTTTAGTTTATAATTTTTGTGACAATGGTGTGAGGCCTTAGGATTTTGACTATAACTTAGGAAAACTTATAATAAACTAAACACATTCATTGGACAAGCTAAGTATCGTGAGGCAATTAGGATGGTTCAGCCCCTGCTACCGAGGGTATCGGCGAATCGATGTCCGTCCAGACGTCCTCTTCCATGGCCGCTCGCTTCGACAAAATTTTCGTAGAAGTCGTCGAAGTAATAAGGAAAGGCGGGCGCGTCTACGGCACCGGCTCCTTGTTGCAGTCGCAGACGTCTTCGAGACTTCCACTGCCGCCGCCTCCTGCTCCCGCGACTCCAACCAACGATCATGTGAGGACACAACTTAGGACTCTAACCACGATGGTAACGTCCATACATGAGCAGATGACCCGGATTTGTCACTCCCCGTTCCCAGAATACGTATTTTTAATACATGTACTGCTTTAATATATTTATTTAAATATTTATCATGTATTGTTTTGTATTTAAATCTCTTTAAATTCATGTTAATTAATTTTCTGCAATTAATTTTCTGTATTTTACTTTCTGCTTTTATTCTCTGCTTTAGCTTACTTTAGGTTTGGCCTAGGTTGGTTTATTTTCGGGTTATGGTGGTTCATCACGAACCGAACCCACCATCACCGTTTAAAGCCCCAATCCTTTCTCTCTCTCTCTTCATTACTTCTCTTTCTCATTTACTCTTCTTCTTCTTCATAACTCCCTCTACCTATCAACTCGTAGGCAAGTACATCTTGCTTCCACATGAAAACCCATTTTTATGGTTCCATTCTCTTTTTCTTGTGATTCTAAGAGAGTTTAGAACTTGGCGTTTTTCATTTTTTGTTTTATTTTTAGTAGATCTAGAAATTCATATTTTTTTGGTTTTCAGTAGTTTGGATCTGTCAAAACTTCCTTATTTCCAAGTTTTGTTCATACTAGATTGTTGAGGTTGTATTTTACGCCATTTGACCCATGGGAACCCCATTTCTGGCTTGGAACGAAGGCTCCATGAGAATTGGAGTTCAGGGTGAACTTTACGCTCACGTTGTACGTGCCAGCGTAGTATTAACTTTACGCTCACGTTGTACGTGCCAGCGTAGTATTAACTTTACGGTCACGTTGTACGTGTCAGCGTAGTATTAACTTTGCGCTCACGTTGTACGTGCCAGCGTAGTATTAACTTTACGCTCACGTTGTACGTGTCGGCGTAGTATTGAGTTTTACGCTCATGTTGTACATGCCAGCGTAATATTGAGTTTTTACGCTCACGTTATACGTGTCCGCGTAGAGACGGAGAATGTAGGAATTCAATTTGAGAGATCGTTTGTGGCAGCGTAAAACTGTTTTACGCTAGTCTACTTGACCTAGCGTATTCTTTTACGCGCACAGCGTTTCGGGCGTAACTTGACCCTTTACACGAGCTACCTTTATGCATGCAATGTTTTACGCGCACAGTGTTTCTTGCGTAAAAATATATTCTTTTACGCGTACTTCTTGGCTCGGCGTAAAACGAGTATTTTTACGCGCGCAACTTTATTTGAGCGTATCCCTTTGGCATGCATGACACTCTTAAAATATCCTTGCGCCTTTTGGCATAAACTTGATATAATCATGATATGTTAATATTTCTATTAAATATAGATTGTTACGTGGGATGTATCATGTGTCGTGAATTGAGTTATAGATACCCCGATTGACTGGAATTAAACCCTGAGAGTTGTAGACTCAACCCCACTGATAATTGATCATGCGTTCCTAGTTGGAACTAAGAGACTGGCTAGTCGTCTTTTTGAATTGAATGAATGAGACACATTCATATTAATTATGAACTATTGAAATCGACTGGCTAATCCCGAATATTGGCATACAGGCACATGCAGGCTTCAATTCATTTATTATTTATTTATCTTACCAAAGAAGCATGTGTACTTTATGGTCAAGGCATGATTACTCCGTGGTTAGTTTTGATTGTTGCATTACGCTATGTAAGACCTACAACCTGACCGCACTGGTATCATTGTAGAGTTGTGCATATCGTACCCCGTACGAAAGTACTTATTCTGAATGACCATGATCCACGGCATGGTACTTCACTCAACGTAGAGACTATTAAGTTAAATAAAATAATGATTGCATGGAGAGAATGGATTCCCGAGTTCTTACATGGCAGCCCTCTTGGGACTAGTAGTGCCCGACAGGCCGGTTGGTCCCCACAGATACTGTAAATCTGCCACACGGACAGGGAGCGGTATCTGGTTATATTATCTATTGAATATTATATATTAATGACGGGCGTCCCGCTGGGACTCGTCTAATTCATGATTGGCGCAATTGATTGACTGGGTAAACTAGCCTTGCTTGCGCATAGTAAGAACTGAGAAATCCTTTATTGTATAATTCCAGAATAACTTGGGACTCACAATAGCAAGCCGTAGTAGTTGTCTGGCCATTTAAATTGATTTGTTTATGTACTGTACCTACTCTGTTACTTAACTGAGATGATCAGAATGTCAGGACATGACGGGCCAACTTCTTTCCTTGTTTGGTTGGGAGGTTGGTTCGAAGTGTCGTGATGTTGTGTGAGTCCTAGTAGATAGCAGAGATCTATTATCATATTCTCTTATTACTGGCTTCATTCCTCATATCGTGCTCCCTTGCGGTACTTGCTATTAGAGGTCTAACCTCTCTGGTTTTGCATGGCCAGATTTAGAGCCGGTCCCTGTGGATCCAGCTTACTTCTACCTCCAAGATGGTCAACACTAGAGGGATGATCCCAGGAGGACTCGAGTGGGTTTCTTACTTCCCCGCCCGTTTTGTTATCTACTTTATACTTTGCCGTTTTGCACCGACATGTTAGTCGGATTGTCTTGTACCTACTTTTGCATAATTGTAACTAAGTCAGGCTGCAGCTGCTAACAATTGTGTATACTTACTACATCATCTGGCTGTATTTTGTAAAGCCAGATATCAAGAACATTTTGACTGAGCGTTTGGGACGCCTTACTGCTTTATCTCACATGTTCTCTATTTCTGTTTCTTGTTTGAAGGATTGAGACAATAGAAGTAAAGTATAGGGAGACTTTCATGTAGTATGCACCCCCTCGTCTTGTAGACAGTATTGATTGTATTATACGGTATTCATCTACCCGTAATACATAGCTGGCTAAGTCATTCCCCCGCTCTCCAGTATTCTGGTTCTGGGGCGTGACAGGATTGTATCGCAGTTATCGGGTTCTTCTACTGCTCTGGGTCCTTCTGCTCTTGCTCCTGGTAATGCTCCCTTTCCTTCTTCTGCCGGCCGTGCTCCTTTTGATTGGCTGCCGCTTTTCTACCGGCTTCGTCTATGATTCACCTCCTTTACATGATGTTGCCGGCAGAGCTACGCCGAGTTCCACAGCACATATTTGATGGCCTGTCGGATCACGTCGTTGAGGGGTATTTCGTATAGTGCAAGTGGCACCACCAGACAATCAAGATAATATTGATAGTTTTTTTGTGTATTTGGTTGTTGAAAAATTTGGATAATTTGAAGTTGTTGTGGATAATTTTGTGTTGTTTTGTGATATTATGAATGATATTGTGTGATATTGGATAATTTTAATTTGGAGTTTGTGATAATTTTGAGTTGTTTTGGATATTTTGTTGTCGAAAATATTGGATATTGTGTGATATTATGAAAGGCTAATTGTGTGAACAGGGAATACTGCAATTTTAGGGTATTTTAGAAAATATTCCAGTTAGCGACGGACTACCGACAGACAAGCGACCACAGGCGACGGACAAGCGACGGATATTCCATCGCTAAGCTTCTGGAAGTTTTCTCATTTCCAGTTAGCGACAGATGGCGACCACGTAGCGACGACTTTTCCGTCGCTAAGCTTCTGAAAATTTACTTATATTCGGTTAGCGACGACTGGCAACGGTTAAGTGATTGACATTCCATCGCTAAGCTTCTGGAATTTTTTTGGGTGGCTCACTTATCGACGGATAGCGACATATTAGCGACGGATTGGCGACCAGCTTGAGTATCAGAAATTCTCTGATACGCATATACCGACGCATTAGCGACTAAATTATCCGTTGCCAAATAGTCGCTACAGTCAAAATTGAGTATCACAAATTCTCTGATACGCATATACCGACGTATTTTTGACGAAAAAATTCATCGCTATATTAGGTATAAAAAAGTTTCTGATACTCAACTTTTGGCGGTAAAGCATTGATAGGTCGTCGCTAATTCGACGGAACTTGTCGTCGCGCATCTGTCGCTAAGTCGTCGCAGGCTTCCGCCGCTAGGTCGTCACTAATTTGTCGCTATCATTTGGTCGTTTGACTGTCACATTTTAGTCGACGCTTCGACCATGTTGCGACTACGTAGCGACGACGTGTATACCGACGGACCATTTTGGCCGAAAAGTAGTCGCTAATCCATCGTTAATAAAAATTAGCGAAGGATTAGCGACGAATTTGTTCGTCGAAAATTGACTGTTTCTTAGTAGTGATATCACTTACATGAAATGTATCCAAACATTGAAAGCTGACAGTTTGAAAGTCATCCTCACTTCCAGGAGACAAAAACTATGTATCCAAATGTGTTTTGAAAAGTCATACATGCAACAAATACACTGCATTACAACAGGTTGGAAGTGACCCTTTTTAGGAGTTATAAACATCCAAATAGCCTCTCAGTGAAAGAGAGGAGGTAGAAAAGTAAAAATTCTTTAACTTATATCTTTCTTTACTCCTTTATTTAAAGTATTTTTGGATAGAATACAGAGCCAGAACCTGAATTAGTGCTCAATATTATCAAATTTTTGATTAATTAACTATATTATTGATAATTTTAATATTTGATTTATTTGATGTTAATTAATAATTAGTTTTAAAATAATTTATAAATTACCTATAACTAATTAGTAAAAATATATACTTAACGATCTATATCTTAACAATAAACTAATTCTATTTATGAATATATTAGTAAGTAATATGATGATAACATTTATATATTAGTTTAGCAAATTATTTACATTTGTATTTTTTACTTAAATAATTCAAAACATTCTGCTTTAATATAAATATGTGAAAATTTTATATTAAATAAAGTATTTATCCAATGTGCAGCCCACTTCTGAGTGATTTTGGAGTTGTTGGGTTCCTGGAAATGGATATAATTCGGATGAAAACATGTGGATTTTACAAAAATTCTTGTAGAATTCTTGCAGGTCATGTCCCTCATAAATCTTTTACAAAATCATTGTTCCGCTTCTTCGCTCCTAGTTTGGAAGTGAAGAGAAACTATAGAATTTTATTATTTAAAAATTTTATTATTGTCTCTTCAAATTAAGTTACAGTTTTTCTGATTGATCATTTTTTTCTCAACTACCAAATATTGGAATAAAAGAGTTCGCAGAAATGCATCGCAAAAACAGACACCAATTCACTTGAATATAACGAATCAATTATTCAGGAGAACTAAGATATAGATCAAATATATCATATATATGGTAATTTTGTCAACTGGACAAATTCTAATATACAAAATAATAAATTGATCATAAATATGTTGAATCATTTGCCCTCAAGTTCAACTCTCAACAAATATCAAGAAGAAAGAATAAGATTAAGTTCAACTATCCACAAATTTCAAGAAGAAAGATGAAGATGACACTTGAAATCACTTAACAATCATGGGAATCTCCCAAAAGAAGTAGACGACTCCCTTAACCAATATTCTCTTACAACTGTCATGAAAAGTGAGCCCTAAAAGCAAAATACAAACTTTCTCTTAGATTTTGGGGACTGTCTCCCTAAATCTCTCCTTTGATCACACCCTTTGACAACCCCCTTAGCCTCCTTTAAATAGGTTTTTTTTAAAAAAAATCCTAATTCAGGGTTATAAAATTCATAAATTAGTCCAGCACCAATTTTGGTCATCCAAATCGATCCAACGGTCCTAAGCATATGCTAAAAATGGTCGCGCATGAATCAAATTCTGACAAGTGGTATACCGTCGGTGCAAAGAGGTGTACCGCCAGACCCTCAAAATATGTTTCGACACAAATTTTTATTTATCAAGAATATCATCGATATACAATGTATATAAAGTCAGCTAACCATAACTGCTATTTGGACTCTGATTCGAGCCACAGGAGAAATACCAATTCTGTCGCCTTCGCCGCAACTTCCATCGACGTTCCACGATACTCTAGAATACTCTTTATACACCTCGAATTGAGGCTAGAAACCCAACGCTTCCCCTTCATTTTGATGAGAGGAGTTGTCTACATGGATTCTCATTTGAACTTCATGCATATTGCCCTGCGATAGAGTTCCTAATCCTTCGTCACTGATTGCAAATTTTTTGGGCTGCTTTGTATCTCCTTTCGTCTATAGCTCATCTACCACCATATCGATACTAACTACCATGCATAGCATCTTTCTAACAATTGGAACCTTACATACATTAATAAATTGTCTAAAACCAAAGTCCCTGATCATTGACCTCGCCATAAGTCTTGGTTGTCTGCCTTCGATTTTCATACCATCGAAACATGCTCCCACTCCGTCGAGCTTCCTTTCCTTGTCTGGCCCAACTAAGTGGATGATGCAGTTCCCTTGAGATTAAAGCCCCTGAACTTTCCTGCCTTCATGTCTGACATTGAAACTCTTCCGTACACCTACATAAATGAGCCGAATATCATGTTTTGTGCACTTGTTGATGACCCACAGTTCCCCAAAAAGTGTGTACATGGAGGTGTACTCGTCTCATCTTGATTTGGTTGTACCCCTTGATCGCTCTGATAGGCTTTAATGAATCACCTATTACCAAAACTGAACCGATAAATTGACACCCACACGAAAACCGACCATCTGTCACGGGATCGATATAATGGCCCTTAAATTTTGATGCACATTAATTCGATATCTTGTCCTGACGAATTGAATCCTCTGTATCTTCCAAATCGTCTTAAAGACCCTACTTAGCCAATTTTATACGATCCACACACTCATGTTGAATACCCCTTGAGCCATTCTCCAAGGCATGTGGTCTGCGTGTACACCTCAACGATTAGAGCCTGTAAATACCACAATATAACCCCTTGAACCAGTAGTTGAAAAACCTTCGTAAGCTTTCATGCCATATTTTTCTCTAAACACACTATAACAGCCATCATCTCCTAACTTTCCTATTGATACCAAGTTGTAGCCAAAATTAAGTACATGACGACCTCCTATAAAATAAGCTTCTCGCCAAACGTTGTTGTCAAGTGCATAACTATAGTCGTCCCCTTGTCGTCCATCTTCACATGTCCAAACCTACCGCTCTGGTATGTAATAAAGATACTCATCTATGAAGTGACATGATACGATGCTCTCGTGTCCAAAACTCAGTCATCATGACACATGCCACAAGATTCCTTTGCATCAATTGCTATAATAATGAGATCCTCCATACCATGCATACTTGATTGTCCTTGTCTTTTGCCTTCTCATCTTTAAGCTGAACGCAATCCCAATTAAAATGACACTCTTACCATAGTGACAACAGCTTTCCTTGTGGTCCATCCTCATAAAATTTTAAGAACTACCTTTTGTTCTCCACTGTGACATGAGTCTTCACTTATCGTAAGAAGTAATCAGAGTGGAATCCTGTGATAATTCTAACCTCTTACGACAGATCTCCTCATTCATTAAGTTACTTTTGACTACCTCCATCTCGACAACTCCATCATGTGCTGTGTTATTCACAAACCCCCATTGTCTTCTAACGTTTCAATAGATAACTCAAAATTACTAGGGCAAGCTCATCCACAATTACCATATTCATCATCAACGGTTGATTAATGATACCGTGAACCTTGTTCAGATTTTGTGTCACCGAGGCATCCTTCATGTACTTTGAGACGATAAGTTGGCAAAATAAGAAAATGCCTTGTTCTCGGCCATATTTTTCTCTACATCGAATGTAGATTCTTCCATATTGGTTTTGCCAAACTCTCCATAGAACCGTGATAAAATACCCAATTGTCCAGACATTGACAAATGAATCCAACAGTCTTTCGATCAACCCTTCTCCAGTCATCAACATATTTGTCTGATAGCTTGGCATTGTCACCCTCCAATGGACCGTACAAGTCTTTGTACTAGAGTAGATCCTTCATCATTGGTTTCTAGATCATCCATATTCATTCTACGAGGGTAACCATACACATATTCATCTTCTCTGGAGACATGGCTGCACATTCCCTCTTAAAAATAGATATTTGATATAAATTGTTGACGAAAATGCATTGCAAATGACACCAACCAACTTGAAGATAACGAACCAATTGTGTAAACTAAGAAAAATCAAATATACCATATATGTGGTGACTTCATCACCTCGACAAATCCTATTGTATACGTCTTAACAATACAAGATTGATTACGAATTTGTTGAACCCATTGTTCGCAAGTTTAACTCTCCATAAATCTTAAGAAGAAAGAAAAAGATTACACATAAATCACTGACGAACCCTGTAACGATATACTTGAACAAAATAGATGACTCCTCGAACAAATCTTTCCTTTCAGTTGTCTTAAATAACAAGCCTTAAAAGCAAAGCACAAACTTTCTCTTAGCTTTTATGGAATGTCTTCCTCAATCTCTCACTTGAGCACACCCTTTGAAACCTTCCTTAGCCTCATTTAAATAGGTTAAGATCAAAACCCCAATTTAGGGTTAGAAAATCTCTAAATTAGCCCAACACCAATCATGACCATCCAGATCCATCCAACTATCCAAAATATATGCTAAAATAGGGTCATAATTGAACTAAATCATGACAAATAGTATACTATCGATATATTGCGGTGTACCTCCAAACCCTTAAAATATGTTCTAGCGTGAAATCCACTTAGTCCGGAATATCGACGGTATATTGCCGACTTACCATTGCGGCTATTTTGCCTCTGATTTGAGTATCGATTCAGCCACCGACTCTTTCATCTTCTTCGCAACTCCCATCGATGCTCCACGACACTCTAGAATACTCTCCACACATCTTGAATTGAGGTTGGAAATCCAATAAAAAGTTGAGATCCACCATGAATTTACACGCAGAACCAACACTTGAATTCTCTCTCATAGATTCAAAGACCAAACAGGTCTTTAGAAAGGAACCATGAACCATAATTAAGGTAGACAATACTATTTGTGTCATTAGTTCTTCTCCATCATCCTTGTCATGTTCCGGTTTCGCACAACCAATCTTCCTCACATGGACGTGATGTCGTGCGAGCCTAAGTTGTGTCCGCACAAGCTAAATACCAAAATGACCGATTGACTAGCTTAGCGACGAGGTAGTCACATAGAAGTCCCGAGTAGAAAAGTTGAATAATACAAATATACAAAATAAAGTTTTCTTTATTGAACACTTCAGCAAAATTTACAAACAACTCAAGGCCAGGATCACAATCGCTCAAGCTTACTTTCTCTCTGAATACAATCATTCAACTCTCTCTCCATACAAAATATCATGCCCTTATGCCTACAACTAGAAAGGCGTTGTCTATACATAATGTTCCGTATAAGTGAAGTCTTCAACACAGTCGTATGCCTCGAAACGCCAAATAAATTGTATGCCTCATCGCATCCAAGTACTACTAAAATACAACGAATTAGCGACGACCATATCAACTGTTTAGCGACGGATTGTCGACGAAATTTGGCTGAAAAATTCGTCGGGAAATAGCCCATCGCTAAACAAATCTGTCGCTAAGCTGTCGCCATTCGACTGCTTAGCGACGGATTGCCGTCATCAAGAATCGTACATTTAGCGACGACTAGCCGACAGATTTTCGTCAAATCAATTATCAAAAAGTTTTTGATACTACTTTTTAGCGACGGATAAGTCTGTCGGTAATATATCGGTAACTGTGTATCATAGAGTTTCTGATACGCAAAATCCATCGCCAATTCGTCGCTAACACTCGAAGAAAGAACGACGGTTTAGCGACAGAATATCCGTCGCTTAGGTTCTGGAAATCTTTATATTTCCAGAACCTTGTCGACGGATAATCCGTCGCTATTCCGTCGACATCCGTTCCTAACTGGAAATTCTCCAGTTAGCGACGGAATATTCTGTCGTTCATCCGTCGCTTGGTAGTCGCAAGTACGTCGCTAACTGGAAAAGTTTTGAATTTTTTTACATAAAACAGACTGTCACGCCCCAGAACCAGAATACTGGAGAGCGGGGGCGAACATAGCCAGCTACGTATATTGAAATAGAATACATCTCAACTATACGGTCACGGCTGTCTAGATATGAGGGTTTACTACAAGCCAACGGTCTCTTATGGTCAAGCCTATTGTCTCAATCACAAGCAAGTAATAAAATCACAAGATGTTTGACCACCAAATATACAATAAAAGGCATCCCAAATATTACATATCAGCTGATCATGAAGCTAGTCGTACAAAATGTGAGGACTAGCAAGAGTTAAGTCATACATGATCAACCCTAGGATTTGTCAATCATGTTTACAGCCCGTAGGCAGATAGTAAGTAAAAGTGCATCGAGCTAACAGGTGCTCGTCGGCTAAACGCCTCAAAAGAATAATTTTACAACAGAGTGAGCGAAACAAAATAGAAAACCCACTCGTAGCCCGGGTTTCTTCTAGTCGCCACCATCGGGCTGGAGGTTCGGTAGATCCTCGGGTGCTGCTCCGAAATCTGGCCACACAAAACCAGCTGGGTCAAACCCCAGAAAGAGCAAGTGCCACAAAGGAGGCCACGAAATAAGAACAAAACCAGCATATCAGAACATAAGAAAAGAAATAGAAGAAGGTACAAGTAAATAAAGAGTGCAACAGGACAATAAACGACTAGTGACGTGGGACCATTCCGGGAGCCAGGTTACAACCCTTAAACCAGACAAGGACCGAGGTTGTAACCCTTCGCCTGAACAGCACTCTGTCTCTACCCATTTATTGTTAGAGATAAGTAAAACAAGCATGTACAAGAGTAGCCAGGTACAGGGACTAGACAAGACTTAGACAAGGCTGGACTCCATCCATTCACAAACGGCCAAGCAAATACTACGCCTTACTACTTTAACTAACTAGGGTTGTCACAAGCCTAATTACTAACAAGATGCAATGAGAATTTCCTAGTCCCAAGCCCTGCAGACCATCCAGTTATCCTTCCACGGGTTGAGAGTATGGTTGGGTACATCGTCCCGGAGACGATATACCCTTAGGTGACTTAGAGGGTGCAACACATGACAGTGTGCTGGAAATGTGCTCTACTCGTCGGCAAGCTACAAGTCTAATTAAGAGCGCCCAGATAACAAGATTGCCTATGACTGGAAATTCTCTATGAACTATAGTTAGATCTAGTCATTAGTCTAATCCATGTTCAGTACGAATCCCTGACCGTGGGAAACCAGGGAGTCACGTCCTAGACATGATGTAAGACAAGACAAGTGGATTGCACAAGCAAGCAAGCAGGAACACCCACGGTGTCAAGTTGATTATACGAGTCAAGTTAGCCGTCGCAACAGCATCAAGATAAATCATGTCAGGATACTTGTCATGAGTGCGCCACGACGGACCACTATCATGTCAGGTTGGTCATGTCAGGAGTGCACCCCTACGGGTCACTGTCGTGTTATGCTAGTTCCTTGTCATACCAAGCCATGTACAATAGTCATTCCAAGCATATTAAGTAAAATCAAGTTCATGACAAAAACTCCAAGAGCCAATGGTTTGTGCAAGGGGTCAGGGTTGGATTGCACAGGGTGTCAGCTACGCAGGGTGCCAAGTACGCAGGAGCACAGGGCGCAGGGGCAGATGGCGCATGGGCCAAGTGCGCAGGAGTGAACTGCGCAGGGCTGGATTGCGCAGGAGCAGACTGCGCAGGAATGAACTGCGCAGGGTCGGATTGCGCAGGAGCAGACTGCGCAGGAACGGATTGCGCAGGGTCGGATTGCACAGGAATGGTTGGCGCATGGGGCTGAGCGCAGTTCGCCAAGGGGCAAGCAGCGCAGTCGGCGCTGCACTAAAGAGCGCAGGCCGAGAGGGGGTGTGCAGTCCAGCACTGCGCTAAAGAGCGCATGCTGCAGCCTACCACTCCAGGCCGAGAAGAACACCAAGAACACCAAAAAATCTAAATTTTCATATCTTTGTCAAATCAAAGCCAAATCTAGATTTTCAAAGGTCTAACTTGAGTAAAATTGAATTCTCTTCCACATAAAAGCATCAAAATCCCCAAAAATACAACCAAAATAGATCAAAACCATGTAAATCCAAAAATAGTTAAAACCTAGATCTAGAACAATGGAAACTCTAAATCACAAAATGTCATGTTCTAATGTTAATCTTCATGGCCTAATCTAGCTAATGGACAAATAAAAAGTGGTTCTCATATGGTGGCAAGGTGCACTTGCCGATGGTGTTGGTGAGTTGTGTAGAGGAAGGAAGAAGAAGATGGAGAAATAAATGAGAGAATAAAGAGGAGAGAGAAAAGTAGGTAGAGTTTTAATGAGGGTGAGTTATGTTGTGTTGAGGGTGGAGTGTAGGTTAAAGTGCTCCAATGCATGTTAAATCAAACCAAACCAAATCAAACCAATTCTCCTCCACAAAATAAACCAAGCCAGGTAAAACCCAATTACTAGAACCAAAATCTGCAAGTCAAGCCAATTACAAGTACATGCCAAAATCCGAAAAAATAAATACAGGTCTGAAATACATGCAAGTTTGACAAGGTACGTATTCAGAATATGGGTGTTACACAGACTGTTTATACAACATCTGAAATATCGAAACATCACAATATGTATCACACCTCACACAAACCAACAAACCAATATACATCACACAAATATCCAAATATCTATCATAAATATATCACACAAACCAACATACATCAATGAGACCCAGAGCAACCCTCCGTTGAATTTCTAGATAATAACCAAGTCTAGATAATAGCATCCAAAAACATCCAAGTCTAGAAAATAACCATGTCTAGAAAATAAAAAATGTCAAGAGTTGTAAAACCATCCAAGTCAAACCCAGAAATAAGTCTACCTGTCCTCTACGTAGACGTAGAGAGATCTCCCTCCTCAGCCACTGCGCATAAGTAGGATCCATGCAAGCAAGATCAATATCCAGGAGAGATGGATGACTGGAACTCCTGGTGCAACTACCCTCTGGTGTCACCTCCTCCTTCGTAGCTATCTCGGCTTTAGGAATCACTTCCTCTTTAATAGTAGAAGGAAGTTCTTCCTTGACCTTCAACTCTGCAGTAGGTACCACTACCTCCTCAGCAGCAGAAGGAAGCATTACCTCCTTAGCAGCAGGTGGTACCACTACCTCCTCAGCAGCCATCTGTGCCTCTCTCATGTGACGTGCTCGGGTCATAGGTGCAATCTGGTAAGATTGATAGAAATATGGAGATTAATTAGGGATTAAACAAATTGACAGTATTATACGTGTAATATGGAAGATTCATTGTTGTATGGAAATTAATTAGTGGTTAAATATATTTTAAATTTTATTTAATTTTCAATCATCTTCTGAAAATTTATCTTCTTCGTCCTCCGCGTCCTCATGTCACGACCCGCACCCTTATCAGGGGCACGAGCACGTAGGTACGTCCAGCCTACGTCGCAGAATCGGCGATAGAACGCTGTATATGACGTCTGTAAATACTACGACTAAACAATATAAAGGTACCTGTCATCTCCGCACGGAGGAATATAATATGGCATAACTCAATCACACGATAAAACTAAGGTAGATAGCACAGAAATGAAATATGATAGATGAAAATAGAAAATAAGTTCAAGATCCAACACAAGCCCAGAGATATACACAACATCACAGAGTCACCAAAATATAATATAGAATACGACAGTCTGAAAGTACTAGCTGGATCGCAGTCCAGGCAAACCTAACTAAGCTACACTACTCTGGGTGTGCAAAGTCTAGTGGCTCTACTATCAGGCCACGGTCCTGGACTACTCCATCTATCTCGACCCCATAATAGGTCGAGCAGTCTGCCTCAGAATCATCTGTAATATATCAACGGTATCCTGTCAAAAAAATGAGCAAGTACAAACACTAATAGCAGTTCCATATGAATTGACAAATTCTATAATTAAGAGACAGTATAATAAAATACAAGACAAAGATATATGATGACTTGGAAACCATTCGGAAGCCGAGTTACAACCCTTAAACCAAACAAGGACCGGGTTTGTAACCCTTCTCCCGAGCAGAACTTAGCCTCCAATCAAGGTATAGCATAAGGGCATGTAGAACATGTGAGTAAATGAATATCATAGCATGGTGAGAAAAGTACTGAATGTAGAACTGAGCAGGATATAAGATACGATAAAATAAATATAAAATGTGCCTTGAATTATTAGAACGTTATGTGATCAGCTTAGGAAATGTTACATGACAGGCTATCCACTTGGCCCGACAATCACAAGAAAATCTGGAAAGGGGTCATGCCGGCCAACCTGGATTACAAGCACATGAATAAGATCTCGCTACACCCTACGTGAGGTGAGGGTGACGCAAGCACAAGAATATAGTGACAGGAAGGCTTTGATCACATACCCCTAATAATTCCTCCATTCCCGAATAGTATAATAGATCTGGACATGACACGTCATGATACGTGATTTCATAAGAGGGTAGCAAGTCCCCTTAAAAATCGGTGTCTATACAAGTACAGGGAACAAGGTAGAAAATGTACAAATATACCAAGAAAATCTAGGAACAATATCTCATGTCATGATCCAACATATACTAGTCCGTGAACCATCGTGACTGAAAATCGAGTAAGACACTGCAACTGAATTAGATATAGCAGATATCATGACAATAAAAACTATCAATGAATGTACTCGTCTGTGGTCCTGAGTTGATAAGGTGAACAGACGCTCAGAGTAATCACAGACCTAAAGATGAGATACTATAAGTCAAACAGGATTTTATAATAAAGAGAAACTAATTTAAGTCATGATATGCAAGTCTAAGTCAAACTAGGTCAAACGGAGTCAAACTGGGACAAACTGGGTCAAACTAGGTCATACTAGGTCATACTACGTCACTGGAAGTCAATCCAAGTCAACTAGGTCAAACGGGGTCAAAGGTTGACTTACAGTTGACTTTTGATCAACTGGTCAACCCTGGTCAACCCTGGTCAATTCTGGTCTGGTTTCAGGTCGATTCTAGGTCAAGCATTGACTTGAAGTTGACTTTCGGTCAAAAAGTCAACTCTTGGTCAACGGGGGTCAAGACTAGCCTAAACTACCCTCATCTAGTCATTATCTACCAAGACAACCTATTTTTAATCCCATCTAGAAATCAGAAACCCAATACCTTATATTATCCAATATCCTAACATTTACCCTTACAAGGTATTCCCGATACCTTGCCCATTACAAAGGAAACCCCGCTAATCCTCAAGATACTAGCCATGGCTCCTTAGGGTAGCTAGATACTATCCTATCTAAGGTTTACCTACCATGAAATTTAGGTTTCCTAGACATCTAGTCCATCTTAATGTCATGTTGGTCATCTCAACGTTACCTTAGTGTATCGTCATGATACGCTATGGTATCTTGAGATACCACACCCTACTCTCTACCAACCTTCCTAGTTCACTCTCCCACACTCTCCTAGTGTCTAGGTTAGCCCTCTCTACTAGTCCACCAGGATACTAACCTTGTTAGGGCACTAACCTTGTTAGGGCACTAACCTATCTAATCACTGTCAAGCACTAACACCAATTACCCACGATAACCCTCCTAACTACCCCTCTCAAAATCCACTACTAGGCTCTAACTAAGGACAATACTAAGGGTTAGATAGGGCATTAATAGGGTCTAAGAGTGGGGCAAATTGGGGTTCAATGCATGGAAGGATGGATAGATAATAGATGAATGAATGAAGTGAATGATTGAATGAATGGAGGAATGGATATGTATGGATATATGAATGGAAGGATGAAATAAAAAGGAAAAAATGAATGAATGAGTGAATGAATGGAATATATGAATGAATAGAATATGTGAATGAGTGTTTGTGTGTATGAATGCATTGAATGAATGGAGGAATGGATGTGTATAGATATGTGAATGGAAGGATGAAATAAAAAAGGAAAAATGAATGAATGAGTGAATGAATGGAATAGGTGAATGAATGTTGAATGAATGGAATATGTGAATGAGTGTTTGTGTGTATGACTGCATTGAATGAATGGGGGAATGGATAGATGAATGCTAAGGGGTTGCAGGGGACTGATTTCCCCCTCACACTGCTGCATAGCAGCAGTGCACATTGCTGCTACTGCTGGATGCTTAAATGGCTGCTATGGGGTTGTCCCCCCTACACACTACTACCAAGTAGCAGTTCCTACTGCTGCTGCTGCTGCTGCTGTTGGCTATTGCAGTCCCCTGTGGGGACTGCTACTGCATACTGCTCGAGCAGTGTCCTCACTGCTGCTATTGCAGTCCTTAATTCCCCCTTCCATTTCTTCACTTCCTCACTCTCTCTACCACTCTCTACTTCTCTAATCCCTCTCTCATTCTCCATATCCCATTCTCTATATCTCTCTCTCACTCTTTCTATATCAATCTCTACACACACATCTAGCATATATATAAAGACACCCACACATCCATGATATATATATATATATATATATATATATATATATATATATATATATTTTAACATATATAAAATATATATATATTTTAACATATATATAACAAATGATATATATACATAGATTATGATACAATATGATACCATGAAGAACACATCCTAACAAATCTAAAATCTGAGATTAAATGTCATAATAAATCATTCACGTACAATATCAACCACATGGTGTGTCCAAAATTGGGGGTTTATCACTAGGACACAAAACATAACACAAAGGACAATCCTATGACCTCCAAATGGACACGAAATGGACACAAATGGAGATACAACCATGGGGGTCATTCCTCTGGGCTCAAATTAATCCTAAATGCATGTAGGAATAAAAATAGAGAAGAGATTATACCTTCCGGTTGATCGAATCTAAGGAAACTTCTTCCGATACGACACCGACACGAAAAGACCTCCAAATGGACACGAACAAGTTCCAAAACTTTCCAAATCTAGCTAGATCCTCCTATTGATGAAAATAGAGAAGAAAAGAAAGGGATTGATAGATGAATGGATTGATTTGATGTGGAAAGGATGGAGACTTCTCTCTAATTTTTGGGGAAGAACAAGAGAGAAAATAAAGTGGATAATAACAAAGGAGCCCATCCCTATCCTTCTAGCTTGGCCGACCTAGTGTAGGCATAGGTGTCCCCTATTTGAAAAGACTAAAACACCATCATTTGTCCTATTAATTAATATTAGGAATACGTTTAAGGTTGAGGCTAAATTAGTCATGTTTTAAGTCTCTAATCAAACTAAACCTATTCATGAAAAATTAGTCTAACATACTAACTAAAATAATGTCATGTGGGCCATGCCTAACTAATGAGTGGGTCCCACTAGAGTCAAAGCTACCCGGGTCCCCGGTACAAGTCGGATTGAGTTGAAATTCGAACCCGACTCAAATAACCCCAAAATAATATCATAAATAAATAGTAAATCCCAAAATTATTCTAAAGTAGAAAATGACCAAAATACCCCTGTTTATGAAAACTGGGGGTGACACCACATCTTCCTCTTCCTCCTCATCTTCGCATTCATCTATTTCGTTTTTCTCTTCGGATACTTCAACCTCTTCTACATGATTAGATGTGTAATATAGAACTTGTAACCACCTCCAACGGTGAATGATCCTCCAACGGGGAATGATCCTCAGCAGTCTTGCCTTAAACTTGAAACCATTAACGGCATAGCCTGACAGTACGAAATGAGTCTCACATCTAGGATATAGAGGAGTATCTGCATCTTGAAACATATAATAGAACTCCTTCGCCTTGGAATTAGGATCCTCCGGATCAAAATTAGAACCTGCAACATCGTACACCATATCATGTCTTTCCGCATATAGTTCACCTTGCGATGACCACAGGCCGTAATCACGTACGAAATCCTTACGGGTCAAATGATCTCTCACAGTCACCACTTCTTCGTAACGTCTATTATGACAATTACCACATGTCACGATCAACGAAGTAACGATCCATCTCGAATTGGATGTGAAAATCTGTATCGTAAGCCAAAGTAAACAGAATTGCAATTAAAAATATATAGTCTGATACAGACCCCCCCTCTACTTCGTCGCTCTACTTCCCCTGCTTCTCAAGAAGGCATCCTCTCTGACCCCCCTCTACTTCCATGCTTTTCATTCGACTCTCTCAGCCTCCTATTCCGCATCATATGATATCCATCTCAACCAAAGAGTAGAGAAGTGTGAATATATTAATATTAACCAAGGATCGGTATCGGAATCGGTATCACCATGAATCTCATGGCTTGTTCTACCAGAGCATAATAAAAAATCAAACGTGAAGCAGAGCTTCACATTCACAATATTAGAAAGAAAAGAATGAAAGGATTCTGGCTCGCCCTACCACCAATCGAAGACGGTTATGGTTGATAAATTTGGGTTGTGGGAAAAATAGAGAAAAACTCCTCTATATATAGGAGGTGGGATTCCCTAATTAGAGAAGGACTAGGATTGATCAAATCTTTCCCAGGTTTAAACCAAATAAATATCAAATCCAAACAATTCTAGATTAGTCAAAAGAAATCCATAATGATTTAATATTAGATATTATTAATAATAGTTAAAATACATTTAACTAAATCTAAATTTCATACTTTGCGACAATAATACTTAAAAATAATACTTTAAAATATACTCAATATTATCAAGTAATATTTGAAACATATTTTGTAACCTCTGTAATTCGAATTTTTGGATTCTACCAAATTTTGAGGATTTTTCAAATTTTTACATTTTCCTATTTTTCAAAATTTTTCTAAATCTTGAAAAACGTAAATTTTAAATATGAAACGTATTTTCGATCGTATATATGTTACTGATATTTTGTTGGGCCTTCGGTTTTATAAAACTATTTTATGCAAGATTTTATCATAATTGATTTTCCTGCACGTTTCCTTAAAATTATATAAGTGATAAATTTCGATTTTGAGTAAGGTAATAAGTGACAAAATATGTTTGTAAATGAATATATATATTTATTAACTAATTAACTGCTAGCTAACATTTAGTAACATGAATTAGAGGTTAGTAGTATGTTTTTGGTTAGTATTTTCCACTAGTTTTCCTACACTATTATATTTTACAAGCTTATCCTTAGAGTTTTCCCACTCTACCCTATAGACTCACCGACAACGGCGCCAAAATTTGGTGTGCTGTCGTAGGCACCCAAAAAATAAAACCTTTACTCTTAAGATTATATGTAGAAGTGTGAGTAAGGATCGTTTCCACGGAGAGTAATTAGTTTAGATTTGTGCTATGTGAATAATGAAAGGGGGGATGAATAAAATGAAAGTCAATAAAAAAGAGCAAGTAGAATATGAAAATAAATCAAAATAACGCACGTTGGTCTAAGTCTACGTCTACCATTGGAATCTTGAAACTGATCATAGATGCAAACATATATTGATATATATTATGAATATTCATCGTTGGAATTCTTTTCCTATCTCCTTTAGCCAAAGTTAATTAGAAACAAGCGACCTAATTAACCTTAACTACTAAACAACCCCAGACGAGCGCTAAAGGTTTAATCTAGTAGCATATTAAACTCAATGAGATCGATGAAACAAAACAACACAAGCACAAGCGGTTGCATTTAATTTAGTCGAATGGTTTCTTCCTAAGATTTAATAATACAAAGCAGTAATTTATTAAATCTTGGTTGCTTCACAAATTAGAGGGATCGAACAATTCCGGATTCAATATCTAATTTAGCAGTAGATTATCAAGAATAATAAACTAGTATGCATCCTAGTAATTAAATAAGAGAATCATGAAATGTGCATAAGAAAACATTTGATACTCAAAGTACAAATCAAACATATAAACACAAGATCTCACAAGTTTTTATTGATTCCAAGGCTTTCGTACACTTCGACCAACAAGACTTTAGCCGAACATGTTCTTCAAAACTTCAAAAGAAAAGTTGGAGAAGAAGAGAAGAGTTGTGTTGTGTGTTTGTGGTCTCTTGATTTCTACCCCCTTTTATACACCACAATTTAGTTGTTTCAAGCCCTCAATATCTCCCCACATATCCTCTATAAGTTACAACTTCTCAAACCAAAAAAACTAAGACATAAAAAAAGGAGAATAGTTATTTTGGTTCCTAATTCTGTTCACAACATCTTTGACCGAACTTCAAGCCTAATTCCGTCCATGATGTAGCCAGAATCTTGAAAATCACAAAATATGAAAGTTGTAGTCCTCTGTTTTAGCTTTCCGAATCATTTTGAAGGACCTCAATTTCACTTTAGACGAGGAAGTTATGCCCATTTTCGTGAAAGGTGTCAAAACTGTCCAGAATTACATTTTAGCTCTATTTTGCACATAGTGTCTCCAAATTCATCCTACAGCAAAATATAAACATAATGAGTACCTTTAGTCATAAAATGAGCATAAAATGATGAACATTAAGGGATAAAAATATAACATTTTATGTTCTCATCAAATACCCCCACACTTAACTTTTGTTCGTCCTCGGACAAAACTCAAAATTTATTTTTTTTCAAAACAAAAAACAAGGTTGTAATGTCATAAATGAAGAATAACCAAGCTCTTTAAAACCCATAACATGTCTTGAAAATATATTCTTAGACAAATTCTAATTTCTTAGTAAGTATTTTCACTTGAAGATAGAGTAAACTAAATTGGTAGACTCTCACGGGAATAAACCATCAGCTCTCATGGTTTGAAGGGTAAGTGTTTCTCTCAAATTCATTCCAATAGAAATTATCTACCATAAGCTTGCATATCTTCTAATTCTCCACCACTTGGATCACATGCATAACACAAATCATAAGGACTTTTTATGGGTTGTAGCTGGGCTTAGGATTAAGATAGGATATATTTGGGGAGTGTAGCTCAAAAGCCATCAAAACTAGTGGAGCAAAAATGATTTAACTCAAACTCGAATATATAAAATATGTAAAACCAATCATTCCATTCAAAGCATTTAACATATCCCTTTATTTGAAATTTTGGAAGGAATCATGAAGATGTATATCAAAAGTTATTTCCTCCATCACTTCTTTTCTTTTTTACTTCTTCTTATTTCGTTTTTTTTTCATTTTTTTTCTCAGTTCTCTTTTCTTTTTCTTTTTTCTTTCTTTTTTTCTCAATCATGATGGGACACAAGAATTTAAGAATAAAAATATGTAGCCAAACTAGAAGTTCAATATTCCCACACTTTTTTCATATACACCCATACATATCATAATGCTCCACTAGCTTTCTGACTTGGGTAAGAATTTTTTTTCCAGGTTAAAGCTTGTAATGTGGGTTCACAAAAATAAGAGCAATAAGGCACAAAGGGGTTCAACCAAAGGAAAAATAATTTCAGTGAAGGCTATTTGGCTTAAGTAGCGTAAAAAAATCGCCTTAATCATGTTCATGTATGCATGTGTTGATGTGACCTTGAAGAGAATCAAAGCAAGTTCTAGAGAAACAAATCCATGGAAGAATATCACTCATCAAGAATAGTGTGACTGATGTGTCAGTCTAAATGCTCAAAATCTCATCGGCTTTTGTCTACCAAATTTAGTCACAACCATTCTCAAGGAAAAATACTAGACTAATTAATTCTAAGTTGAAAAGATTACTCATTCAATCATGTTATGAATTTTATTAAACTTAGTTAATTCTTGTTCATGACATACACAACAAAAGCTACTAAAAACCATAAGAACAAATGTCCCTTTTTTTAGAAAATAAATTAAGAACAAAAAAATATTTTAAAATTTATTTTTAAATTCATTTATTTTAAAAAATAACCAAACGTAAATATCCTCACCTACAATTAAAACTGACATTGTCACTAATGAAAGTCTAAATTCAAAGAAAAGACAAAAATGAACAAAAATAAAAAAATGCAGGAATATGAAAAACTTCCATTGGGTTGCCTCCCAAGCAGCGCCTTTATTTAATACGTCGTTGGCTCGACTCTATGAACATTTGAGACAACTACGCAAAGATTTTACATCTTGAATAGAGGCCTGCAAAATAGAGGGTAAAAATATCTCGTTAAAAATTGATAATGAAATATAAGGAATGTTACCTGATTGTTGTCTTTTTATAAAAGCATTCAATCCTGCAACAGTTTTGTGCATATTATTACTCAAGACTAACTCCTTATTCTCTTTCGTGAGATGCTCACTAATGGCAATATATAATCCATCTTTGCCATTAAGTTCAAAAACTTCTTCTGCATTTGGTACTACGTCGTCATTAGGAATATTCGTGTCTGCAACGCTATTTTTCTCTTCTTCCTGTTTTGACGACGTTGGTACTTCTTCTGCTAGAATGTCCACCTCTTTATCATTTCTCAAAATGATTGTACTTGTATTGTCTTTTAGATTTATTATTTGAGATGATAATTTTTTCGAACTTTGTACCTCCAGTTTTTTAATTGTTGTAGCCATTTGGCTCATTTGATTGTTCAGACTTTGGATGCTGACCCTTGTCTCATGTTGAAATTGCAAGGTATTAGTGGCAATAGACTTAACAATATCTTCTAAAGACATACTAGAATTAGAAGTTTGGTTCAATTGTTGTTCATGGAGATATGGTTGCTTGTACTACTGGTAACTTGGAAAATTTTGAGTTACATTGGGCTCGTCTTCAAGTATTTGACACATATCATTTGGATGCCCTACTATTGAACAAATCTCACAAGCCATTGTTGTTTGCATGTTACCACCTACAACCATTTGATGAACAAGAGAAGTCAAACTAGCAATTTGTTGTTGAAGAGAAGACCTCGTTAGCGTGCCTAGATGGAAGATCCAGCCAAGTGCCAAATTGTTGAGAATTGGTCATCATGCCCTGTTATTTTTTTTGGCTAATAAAAAAATTATTTTATTACAAGAACGAAATAAAGATCACAAAAGCACAAAAATTAACTAAAATTACTCCCCGACAACGGCGCCAAAATTTGGTGTACTATCGTAGGCACCAAAAAAATAAAACTTTTACTCTTAAGATTATATGTAGAAGTGTGAGAAAGGATCGTTTTCACGGAGAGTAATTAATTTAGATTTGTACTATGTGAATAATGAAAGGGGGGATGAATAAAATGAAAGTCGATAAAAAAGAGCAAGTAGAATATGAAAATAAATCAAAATAACACACGTTGGTCTAAGTCTACGTCTACCATTGGAATCTTGAAACTGATCATAGATGCAAACATATATTGATATGTATTATGAATATTCATCGTTGGAATTCTTTTCCTATCTTCTTTAGCCACAGTTAATTAGAAACAAGCGACCTAATTAACCTTAACTACTAAACAACCCCAGACAAGCGCTAAAGGTTTAATCTAGTAGCGTATTAAACTCAATGAGATCGATGAAACAAAACAACACAAGCACAAGCGGTTGTATTTAATTTAGTCGAATGGTTTATTTCTAAGATTTAATAATACAAAGCAGTAATTTATTAAATCTTGGTTGCTTCCCAAATTAGAGGGATCGAACAATTTCGGATTCGATATCTAATTTAGCAGTAGATTATCAAGAATAATAAACTAGTATGCATCATAGTAATTAAACGAGAGAATCATAAAATGTGCATAAGAAAATATTTGATACTCAAAGTACAAATTAAACATATAAACACAAATTAGCTCTCACAAGTTTTTATTGATTCCAAGGCTTCCTTACACTTCGACCAACAAAACTTTAGCCGAACATGTTCATCAAAACTTTAAAAGAAAAGTTGGAGAAGAAGAGAAGAGTTGTGTTATGTGTTTGTGGTCTCTTGATTTCTACCCCCTTTTATACACCACAATTTAGTTGTTTCAAGCCCACAATATCTCTCCATATATCCTCTAAGTTACAACTTCTCAAACCAAAAAAACTAAGTCATAAAAGAATTAGGAGAATAGTTATTTTGGTTCCTAATTCTGTTCACAGCATCTTTGACCGAACTTCAAGCCTAATTCCGTCCATGATGTAGCCAAAATCTCGAAAATCACAAAATATGAAAGTTGTATCCGTCTGTCTTAGCTTTCCGAATCATTTTGAATGACCTCAATTTCACTTCAGATGAGAAAGTTATGCCCGTTTTCGTGAAAGGTGTCAAAACTGTCCAGAATTACATTTTAGCTCCATTTTGCACATAGTGTCTCCAAATTCATCCTACAGTAAAATATAAACATAATGAGTACCTTTAGCCATAAAATGAGCATAAAATGATGAACATTAAGGGATAAAAATATAACATTTTATGTTCTCATCAACTCCCCAACATTACACCAACCCCTACAGCCTCCTCCAATAGCAGCACACCATCCCGTCTTTCCTGCCAAGCCCGACCACCACCTGCATCACCCGTGCTCCTCTAACCATCGCCAACTCCAGTGCCATTAGCCCGGCCATCTCTGGCCGACCACCCCATGCCATTCCAACGTTACCCCAACCTCGGTCACCCCGACCTCCGCCACCTAACTGGTCTCTCCTTCCTCGACAACCAAACACCACCACCACAACCACCAGCATCCCCTCTCCTACCGACTGGCTAACAGCAGCCAACCATAACCCCGACTCTCCACCACAACAGTGCCACACCTCGGCCATCGACTTCCTTCCGACGTTCCAATCACCACAACATTCATCACTACGACCATCATCACCATTTTCTGACCAAAACGGTCACACAACCGCCCGCAACACCACTACTAGGTGCCAACCCCACCACTATCATAGAAAAGGAAGAGAAATAGGGGCGACCGCTCACCTGGTCTCCGGCCACCCGATGTGACCACCGTGCCTCCGCCAACCGCCCCGTCGGAGACACCCCAGCAGGACCCTCTCCCATAGCCATCATCATCACCATCAAAACCCACCATAGCTATCACTGCCGTCGCCATCCGCGTTCGCGAATGCGTCCACCGCCTTCCGTGTCATAGCACCGCCCGTGCATCAAGCCATTGAGCTCCGTAGCGCTGGCGCCGCCCGCCCCTGGGCAAGACCACCCTATTGTGAGCATCCTTCACCTCTCTCTTGCCCTCACCTCTGACTCTCTCTCTTTCTCTCTCGCTTGAGCTGAGCTCTGGCTCCCCTCTTCTTTTGCTAATTTGAGAATTAGGTTGTGTGGGGATCAGAAACCCCCCCCTTTTATGTTATTTTGGGTTTTAATTAATATTTAGTGGGTAATAAATTCATAGATGGGTTGGGCTCAGTTCTTGGGCCCAATGGGTGGGCTTAAAGATTATTAAATGATTTTGTAATTGTTTGGTTTTGGGCTTGTTATGTAGTTGGCTATGGGCTGTGAATTCAAGTAAATAAAAGATTACATTATTTTAATTTTGGGCTCAGATTTACAATATAGTTAATGGGAGTAGAGTAGAATTTCTAGATAATGGTTATATTTATATTTTAGGCTTTTAAAATTAATTGATTAGTTATTGGGCATTGGCCCTATATGATTTAGGGGGGGGGGGGGCTTGACCTTAAAAGTTATTAATAATTTAATTTGCCTAACGGCCATTGGAATTTCTTTTATGCTTTAATCATGGGCTTGGGCCCTAGATATTATTTGATAGACATATGGTTATGGGCTTGTATTACAAGTTAATGTCTAGTGTCACGCCCCAAAACCAGAATACCGGAGAGCGGGGGAGTGCCTCAGCCAGCTACGTATTACGGGTAGATGAATACCGTATAATACGATCAATACTGTCTAAAAGACGACGGGGTGCATACTACATGAAAGTCTCACTAGGGTTACTCAACATCTATTGTCTCAATCATTCAATGAAAAGTAGTAAGAAGAGAACATGTAAGAATGAGCAGTACGACGTCCCAAAGGCTCAGTCAAAATATTTTTGAGATCTGGTTTTACAAAATATAGCCAGATGATATAACAAGGTATACACAATCATTATCAGCTGCAGTCTGACTTAGTTACAATTATATAAAAGTAAGTACAAGACAATCCGACAAACAGGTTGGTGCCAAGCGATAAAATATAAAGTAAGTAGCAAAACGAACAGGGAAGCAAGGAACCCACTCGTGTCCTCCTGCGATCATCCCTCTAGTATTGACCATCTTGGAGGTAGCAGTAAGCTGAGTCCTCGAGAACTGGCTCTAAATCTGGCCATGCAAAACCAGAGAGGTTAGACCTCTAATAGCAAGTACCACAAGGAAGCACGACATGAGAATTAAAACCAGTGGTAAGAGTTAAGAGTATGATAAATAAGTCTCCGCTTGCTACCGGGATTCAGACAACAGCACGACACTTCAAACCAACTTTCCAACCAAACAAGGACAAAAGCTGACCCGTCATGTCCTGACATTCTGATCATCTCAGTTAGTTAATGAAGTAAGTACAATACACAAACAAATCAATTTAATCGGCAATCCAACTACTACGGCTTGCTAACTATAAGTTTCCAGTTAACCTGGAAATATGCAATAAGGATTCATCAGTTCTTACAATGTACAAGCAAGGCTAGTCTACCCAATAATCAATTGTGCCAGTCATGAATTAGACGAGTTCCAGCGGGACGCCCATCAACAGTATATAGATAAATATATAAGCAGATACCACTCCCTGTCCGTGTGGCAGATTTGCAGTATCTTTGGGAACCAGCCGGCATGTCGGGGCACTGATGTCCTAAGATGGCTGCCATGTAAGAACTCGGGAATCCATTCTCTCCATGCAATCGTTATTTTATTTAACTTAATAGTCCCTATGTTAATTGAAATCTCATGCCGTTGATCATGGTCATTCAGAATGAGTACTTTCGTACAAAGTACGATATACATAACTCTACAACGATGCTTCTGCGGTTAGGTTGTAGGTCTTACATAGCGTAATACAAAAATTAAACCTAGCCACGGAATAATCATGCCTTGACTGTAAGGTACACATGCTGCTTTTGTAGAAAATAAATTGAAGTCTGTATGTGTCCATATACCAATGTTCAGAATCGGCTAGTCGATTGCAATAGTTCATGGTTAATATGAACGTGTCTCATTCAGTTTCAATAAGACGACTAGCCAGTCTCTTAGTTCCAACTAGGAATGCATGATCAATCATTTAGTCAAGGTAACAATCAATGTCAACTCGTATCAAGGCATGAAAGTCAAAATAGTATTTAGTATGGTCGGGTCTATAACTCTCAGGGTTAAGTTCCAGTCATTCTGGGTATCCATAAACCAATCGAGACACAGGGAACATTCCACGCAACAATATGTATTAACAATATTAATATATCATGATTATATCGAGTTCATGTCAAAAGACGTAAGGATAAATAAGGGGTGCCATGTACGCCAAAGGAGCACGCTTAATGAAATACGCATAAAGGAGATTTATGCGTAAGGAAAGTTTACGCATGAAGGAATAAAGCTTGCGCGTAAAGGAGTACGCTCAATAAAGGAACAAAGTTATGCGTAAAACTCGTCTTACGCCAAGCCAGCGAAGTACGCATAAATAATAAAGTTACGCATAAAACTTGTATGCGTAAAGAGTGAAAGTTTACGCATGAATCTTGTATGCGTAAAGAGTCAAAGTTTACGCATGAATCTTGTATGCGTAAAGAGTCAAAGTTTATGCATGAATCTTGTATGCTGTTACGCGTAAAGGAAATACGCCAAGCCAACGTAGACTTGCGTAATCCAGATTCACGCTGATATGAATGATCGTGGGCGTAGAGCTCGATTTTACGCGGGCACGTAAAAACGTGGGCGTAGAGAACCTCCAGAACTCCAAATTCTTTGAACCTCAATCTAAGCCAAAATGGGATTTTCATGGATCAAAATAGGGTATGACACAAATCTCAACAACCTGGACTGATCACAACTTGGAAATAAGGAAGTTTGATAGATCGAAACCACTAAAATCCGAAATTGACAAATTCTAGATCTACAAAAATAAAACTTTCAAACGCAAAGAATGTTAAGTTCTAAACTATCTTAGAATCATGAGAGGAAGATAAATGAACCATAAAAATAGGTTCTCATGTGGAAGCAAGATGCACTTGCCTATGGGTTTGGTAGGTAGAGAGAGTTATGAGGAAGAAGAAGAGTAAATGAGAATAAGAAGTGATGAAGAGAGAGAGGGTTGGGGCTTTAAATGGAGATGATGGTAGGTAGGGGGTTGGTTGGGTTCATGATGAACCACCCTAACCCAAACAAACCAACCCAAGCCGAAATAAACCAAATAACCCAAGGGCAAAACAAAAGCAGAAAATAAAATACAGAAAATAATAATTAGCGAAATTAAAGAAATTAAATACAGAAAAAATGCATGATAAATATTAAATAAATACATTTAAGCAGTACACGTATTAAAATATGTATTCTGGGAACGGAAAGTGACATCTCTACCCTTCTTAGAAAATTCTGTCCTCGAAATTTCAAATCCAAGCAGGATAGAAATATCAGGGTTAAACTAATCTAAGTACAACAATTCTAGCGAGCAAGCAATCATCTTACAATACCAAATAGCAAATAATATATCTATGTTTATCAATCTACGACATCAAGCAATTTTTACTCATAGGGTGATAAGCATGAGGAATCAAGACAATCAAGGTACACAGAAAGAAATATATCTTGTGAGTCAAATAGGTATGGATACCATGATCGGATATCATCCCCACGTTCCCACGTTGACTCTCCTAAGAAGTGATGACCCCAAGCAACACGGACAAGTATCATCATTCGGTTCTTGAGTATCTTCTTCCTTCGATCCAAAATGGACACCGGCTGTTCCTCGTAAGACAAGTTGGTACCAACAACCAGCTCAGAATGATCGAGGATATGGCTTGGGTCTGATACATACCTACGCAACTGAGATACATGAAACACATCATGCACCTCTCGTAACGAAGGTGGAAGAGATAAATGATAAGCAACATCGCCTATCATATCGAGGATAGCAAATAGGCCTACGTATCGCGGACTAAACTTTTTGCGAACGCCAAATCTAATGACCCCACGAGTAGGTGAGATCCTCAAGAACACATGGTCTCCAACAAAAAATTCTAACGGCCTACGATGCTGGTCTGCCCAATGACGATTTCGATCTTGCACAACTCGAAGTCGTTCCCTAATCCCCTTAACTACTTCAACCGTCTGAACAATCATCTCTGGGCCCAACATCTTCCCCTCCCCGATATCATCCCATGCCAGCGGCAACCTACACTTCTTACCGTATAGTGCTTCGAATGGCGCCATCTGGATACTGGCTTGATAACTGTTGTTGTACAAAAATTTGACTAAGTGTAGGTGACTCTCCCAAGACCCTCCAAAATCTAGGGTGCAAGCTCGTAACATATCTTCTAAAGTCTGAATTATTCTTTTTGATTGTCCGTCCGTCTGTGGGTGATAAGCTGTACTAAATCTTAACTTGGTACCCAGACTATGATGTAAACTCTTCCAGAAATGTGATATAAAATGGGTATCTCTATCTGATACAATACTGACAGGGATCCCATGCTGCCTGACTATCTGCTGCATATACAACTCTGCCAACTTTTTTGTAGATTACCCTACCCTAAAAGGAAGAAAATGTGCCACCTTCGTAAGCCGATCCACTATCACCCAAATAGCATCCTTACCACTTGGTGATCTCGGTAAACTGTTCACAAAGTCCATTGTGATATGCTCCCACTTCCATTCCGGAATAGGAATCGGTTGTAATAATCCAGCTGGCCTCTGTTGTTCGGCCTTCACTTGCTGACATATTAAGCAACGAGAAACGAATCTAGCTATCTCACTCTTCATTCCGTTCCACCAAAAGTGCTGCTTGATATCTTTGTACATTTTGGTCCCTCCGGGGTGTATAGAATACTGAGAACTGTGGGCTTCTATCATAACCTCATGTCTGATATCTCTACTTGGCACACATAGACGTGATACAAATATAAGTGTACCATCTTCGTAAATTTTTATCTCCTTTTCGAGTCCTGACTCACATTCTGTCCTAAGCTTCTGAATCCATGGGTCTCGTGCCTGAGCTGCCTTGATCCTGTCTACCAAGTCGGATTGAACTCGTAGACTTGCCAGAATTCCTATATCACTAGGAAGTATAGCCTCGATGCCCATCTCTTGAAGATCTTCTAAAATATGTTTTTGTGATGTCAACATAAATGCATCGTCTCTCCTGCTAAGGGCGTCTGCTACCACATTAGCTGCCTGGATGATACTGAAGCTCTACGTCGTAATCCTTAATCAACTCTAACCATTTTTTCTGTTTCATGTTCAGTTCCTTCTGAGTAAAGATGTACTTCAGACTCTTGTGGTCTGTGTACATATCCACTCGATCACCGTACAAGTAATGCCTCCATAGCTTCAAAGCAAGTACTACAGCTGCCAACTCCAAATCATGAGTCGGATAGTTTTTTTCGTAGTCTCAAAGTTGCCTAGATGCATATGCTATCACCTTCCCATGTTGCATTAGGACACACCCAAGTCTCTTTCCTGACGCATCACAATATACAGTAAAACTTTTGGGTCCAACCGGTAATGTAAGAATAAGTACCGTGATCAACTTCTGCTTCAAATTCTTAAATGATGTCTGGCACTCTGCCGACCAAATGAATGGCACATCCTTTCGTGTCAAGCGGGTCATGGGTGCTGAGAGTCTTACAAAGTCTGATACGAACCTTCTGTAATATCCTGCCAATCCCAAGAAACTTCGCACATCTGCTACAGTCTTAGGTATTGGCCAAATCTCTACTGCTTCTACCTTCTTGGGATCTACTGCTACTCTAGCCCCTGATATGATGTGCCCCAAGAATAAAATATGATCCATCCAAAATTCACACTTGCTGAGCTTGGCGTACAACTGGTTCTCTCTCAGAACTTGTAACACTTTCTTGATGTGATCTTCATGCTCTTCTTCACTAGCTGAGTATACGAGAATGTCGTCGAGGAACACCACGACAAATTGATCTAAGTATAGCATAAAGATGTGGTTCATCAAGTCTATAAATATTGCTGGAGCATTGGTGATCAAACCAAACGGTATTACTAAGAATTCGTAATGCCCGTACTTTGACCTGAATGTCGTCTTGGGAATATCCTCTTTCCGAACTCTCACTTGATGATACCCTAATCGAAGATCTATCTTGGAGAAAACCCTTGCTTTGCTCAACTGATAAAACAAGTCGTCGATCCTTGGTAGTGGGTACTTGTTCTTTACTGTTGCTACGTTGAGATTTCTGTAGTCAATGCACAATCTTGATGACCCATCCTTCTTCCCTACAAGTACCACTGGTGCTGTCCATGGTGATTCTCTAACTCGAATGAACTTCTTCTCCTTCAGTTCCTCTATGTGCTGATACACCTTAGCCTGCTCTGAATCTGCCATTCTGTAAACTCGATCTGATATCGGTTTAGTTGGAGGTGCCAATTCTATAGTGAACTCAATATCCCTAACCGGTGGTAGACTAGGAAGTTCTTCGAAAAATACGTCAATGAACTCTTTAACTACCTACAGGACTTGAACTTCTTCCATTGCCGTCACTACTCCTTGTTTATGCTGGTATGTCTCTGATCTGACTAAGGTGAACCGCTTCATGCCTGGAATATTAAAAGATATGCTCCCTCTACGATAATCTATTATCGCATGACTGTCTTTCAGCCAGTCCATGCCTAAGATAGCGTCGACATTTCCAACAGGAAATTCTATCGACCTGGCGGGTAAGGAATGCCCGCAAACTACAACGCTACAAGCTAGGATAACTCTAGTAACTCCTACGAGCCCATTACCAATGAGTATATTCAACCTCCCTCGCAATGCCTCGAATTCTATTCCTAGTTGTGTCGCAATGTGCAGATATAAATGAGTGTGATGCTCCCGAATCAAATAATGCTACCGCAGGATATGAGGCGACGAGAATGTTACATGCCACAACAACTTTCGATGCCAATGTCTTTTCCAAAGATAGATTGAATGCCTGCCCTCGGCCTCCTTATTGGTTCCCATGTTGCGGCCTAGCCGGGTGTTGCTGCTGGCCCCTGCCTTGGTGATGCTGGGGTGGTCTTTGTTGTTGCTGCTGCATCGGCGGTCCCGGCTGCCGAAACATCTGAGCCTGTGACATCGACGGACGTTGTGCCAACGGCCTCGCTGCTACTGCTGGTCCTTGATACTGTCCTGCCCCTGGTGCTGGCAACAGTGGAAATTGTTGCACTTGTCCTCCTGACCTCGAATTCATGGGACAGGTGGAAACCCGATGATCTAGACTTCCACATATCAAACACTGTCCGTTCAATGCCCGACACACACCTCTAGTGTGCCCTGCCTTACCACAATAGGTGCAGCTCACGAGGGGTTGCTGGTTCTTCCTCTGTTGTTGCTGCTGCTGCTATCTTGTTGGTGGTACTAGCCCTCGGATCGCCACATCGTGGATGCGAATGCCAGGAGATGGTGTTGTTATCCGGGGCGCTACTCTCCGTCCTCCTTTAATCTGATTGTGAGATCTCTTATGACATCCAGTCCTTGATGTGAGCCTCTAGATTGTGATTTCATGCCTCCGGGTTGCCGTCAATACCTCATCGAAAGTCTGGTAGTTGTGCCCCTCTATCAATTGTAAGAGTTCAAGATGGAATCCTTTCTGAAATCTCATAGCCTTCTGGCTCTCTGTTGCTACCATCTCCAGGGCAAACCTACTCAGTCTGCAGAACTCTGCTGCATAAACATCCACTGTCTTGCCGGCCTGTTGAGGTTGATAAACTTCTGCTGTAGCTCGAACTGTGCCACAACTCTATAGTACTTCGTCTTGAACCTTGCAGTAAAATCATCCCAAGTTATAGGACGTCTAATGCCCACTTCTTCTGATTCCCACCAATCACGTACGAGGTCCTGAATTAACAGCTTCACTTGATCCACACGTTCTTCCGTCGGTACCTTAGTCGCTATCAGAATAGCCTCGATGTCCTTAAGCCATGTATCTGCTGAAATGGCATCTTCCGTGCCCTCAAAACGATGGGGGTTTTACTTGCAAAATCTGGTTGACGCCCATGAGTCAGCCCTCACTCCTCTTTCCAAAGCCGTTTGTAATCCTTGGTTGAGTAATACATTCTGCTCTTGCAGCTGAGTGTGCATGTGTTGCTGGGCCAACATCTGATGTTGCTGAGTAGCCATCATCCCTCTTATGATTTCTAGAAGGGCTGGTGTGTCTACTGTCATAGGGGTAGGTGGAACTGTTGTGGTGTTGGAACCTCTGGATACTGCGGTCCAACTGTTGGTTCCATTATCACCTCTTCTTGGATGTTCTCTTGAGGTAGTACTGGCCTTTGTTGCTGACCAACATGGTCATGTTATTCATGTCGCTCTTATTGGTGCTGTCCAGCTCTGACAGATACGGATGAGATGCCTCTAAGAAAAGGGACAAGAGAGCAATCAAATGATTGGACAGGAAAGATCAATGAAGTCAAAGGATACTGGAATGTCAAGCTAGGGTCGATAGTAGCAAATCATGAGATCAAGGGGAAACATGTGTGATTGAGACATCCTATAAATTAAAACACCATACAAGTCTGAAATCAGACCTGCATGGGCCACCACTAAAAACTTGTCACACCCGAGAACCAGAATACCGAAGAGCGGGGGAGTGCCTCAGCCAGCTACGTATTACAGGTAGATGAATACCGTATAATACACTCAATGCTGTCTAAAAGACGAAGGGGTGCATACTACATGAAAGTCTCACTAGGGTTACTCAACATCTATTGTCTCAATCATTCAATAAAAAGCAGTACGTAGAGAACATGTAAGAATGAGCAGTACGGCATCCCAAACGCCCAGTCAAAATATTCTTGAGATCTGGCTTTACAAAACATTGCCAGATGATATAACAAGGTATACACAATCGTTATCAGCTGCAGTAAATTAGTTACAATTATGTAAAAGTAAGTACAAGACAATCCGACTAACATGTCGGTGTCAAGTGGCAAAATATAAAGTAAGTAGCAAAATGAGCAAGGAAGCAAGAAACCTACTCGTGTCCTCCTGCGATCATCCCTCTAGTATTGACCATCTTGGAGGTAGCAGTAAGCTGAGTCCTCGGGAACTGGCTCTAAATCCGGCCATGCAAAACCAGTGAGGTTAGACCTTTAATAGCAAGTACCACAAGGAAGCACGACATGAGAATTAAAACCAGTGGTAAGAGTTAAGAGTATGATAAATAAGTTTTCGCTTGCTACTGTGATTCACACAACAACACGACACTTCAAACCAACTTCCCAACCAAACAAGGACATTAGTTGACCCATCATATCCTGACATTCTGATCATCTCAGTTAGTTAACGAAGTAAGTACAATACACAAACAAATCAATTTAATCGACAATCCAACTACTATGGCTTGCTAACTGTAAGTTCCCAGTTACCCTCGAAATATGCAATAAGGACTCCTCAGTTCTTACAATGTACAAGCAAGGCTAGTCTACCCAATAATCAATTACGCCAGTCATGAATTAGATGAGTCCCAGCGGGACGCCCGTCAATAGTGTATAGATAAATATATAAGCAGATACGACTCCCTACCCGTGTGGCAGATTTACAGTATATGTGGAAACCAGCCGGCATGTCGGGGCACTTATGTCCCAAGATGGCTGCCAGGTAAGAACTCGGGAATCCATTCTCTCCGTGCAATCGTTATTTTATTTAACTTAATAGTCCCTATGTTAATTGAAATCTCATCCGTGGATCATGGTCATTCAGAATGAGTACTTTCTTACAAAGTACGATATGCATAACTTTACAATAATGCCCGTGCTGTTAGGTTGTAGGTCTTACATAGTGTAATGCAACAATCAAACCTAGCCACGGAATAATCATGCCTTGATTGTAAGATACACATGCTATTTTGTAGAAAATAAATTAAAGTCTGCACGTGTCCATATGCCAATGTTCGGAATCGGCTAGTCGATTGCAATAGTTCATGGTTAAAATGAACGTGTCTTATTCAGTTTCAATAAGACGACTAGCCAGTCTCTTAGTTCCAACTAGGAACGCATGATCAATCATTTAGTCAAGATAACAATCAATGTCAATTCGTGTCAAGGCATGAAAGTCAAAATAGTATTTAGTATAGTCGAGTCTATAACTCTCAGGGTTAAGTTCCAGTCATTCTTGGTATCCATAAACTAATCGAGACACAGGGCACATTCCACACAACAATATGTATTAACAATATTAATATATCATGATTATATCGAGTTTATGTCAAAAGACGAAAGGATAAATACGGGGTGCCATGTATGCCAAAGGAGTACGCTCAATAAAATACGCGTAAAGGAGATTTACACGTAAGGAAAGTTTACGCGTGAAGGAATAAAGCTTGCACGTAAAGGAGTACGCTCAATAAAGGAACAAAGTTACGCGTAAAACTCGTCTTACGCGAAGCCAAAGAAGTACGCGTAAATAATAAAGTTACTCGTAAAACTTGTATGCGTAAAGAGTGAAAGTTACGCATGAATCTTGTATGCGTAAAGAGTCAAAGTTTACGCATGAATCTTGTATGCTGTTACGCGTAAAAAAAATACGCCAAGCCAATGTAGACTTGCGTAATCCAAATTCACGCTGACTCGAATGATCGTGGGCGTAGAGCTCGATATTATGCGGACACATAAAAACGTGGGCGTAGAGAACCTCCAGAACTCCAAATTCTTTGAACCTCAATCTAACCCAAAAATGGGATTTTCATGGATCAAAATAGGGTATGACACAAATCTCAACAACCTGGACTGGTCACAACTTGGAAATAAGGAAGTTTGATAGATCGAAACCACTAAAATCCAAAAATGGCAAATACTAGATCTACGAAAATGAAACTTTCAAACGCAAAAAATGTCAAGTTCTAAACTATCTTAGAATCATGAGAGAAAGATAAATGAACCATAAAAATAGGTTCTCATGTGGAAGCAAGATGCACTTGCCTATGGGTTTGGTAGGTGGAGAGAGTTATGAGGAAGAAGAAGAGTAAATGAGAATAAGAAGTGATGAAGAGAGAGAAAGGGTTGGGGCTTTAAATTGAGATAATGGTAGGTAGGGGGTTGGTTGGGTTCATGATGAAACACCCTAACCCAAACAAGCCAACCCAAGCCGAAATAAACCAAATAACCCAAGGGCAAAACAAAAGCAGAAAATAAAATACAGAAAAATAATTAGCAAAATTAAAGGAATTAAATATAGAACAAATGCATGATAAATATTAAATAAATATATTTAAGCAGTACACGTATTAAAATATGTATTCTGGAACGGGGAGTGACATCTAGCCTTTAACCTTAAGTATAATATTGATATACTTTAGATACTTTCTAAATAGTTACAAATACTTTTTAATATCCCTTAATAACTTAAATGGTTACAAGTATTTCTTAAATAATATAACTTTATTTTTGAACTTGTGACTAATCTCCTAATCAAATTCCTTGAGTAATCAAATCATAATTATGACTATTATAGTCGTTTCTTGATTTGATTATCGTGTCGAACTCTGATTTTGGACTACTATATACAAAACTAGGCTATTTGGACTATTTTGGACTCAATGGAACTGCCTATACCGTCGTTTGAGACCATCTTATAGAGCTTAGCATCGTACCTATTCTGTGTCGATATGTTTATGTCGTACATGTCGACTCCAACCAAATTGAGGCGAGTACATTCTCTGATAGTTTTTATTATTTGACTACTACTATAATTCAAGTATTTAGAAATGTTACTTATGATTCTTGACACGATGGTATACAGATTGGTATTGTCATTGGATCTTCAGTCATGAGATGTTACCTTAACTCATCGCAATGGTATCAGATACTGTTCTCGTTGGTATTGGATAACATTTGATATTATTGGATAACATTGGATACATTGGCTTGTA